>JAGPOW010001806.1:5188532-5200532 GCA_030014935.1 Caiman crocodilus | reverse complement strand
CAGGTGTTGCCAACCAGTGGCAAGACCCAAGGGAGGGTCTCTCCACCCTTTTGCATCCTGTTTGACCCCATTTTCTGAGAGCATTTGTCAAACAGGAATGGAGCGTGTGGCTTTGTGCTGCCCTTCTGTGAAAGGAGGGGATGGTGCCCAAGAAAAGACATCTTAAATGGACCTCATTTCCAGATAGTTCTTAGCACCCATCCCTTTGGAATCAGGCTGGTTTCAGGGGTCCTGGATACCAATCCAGACACCCACAATTACGAAGCTTTTTAGCAAAGCTAGGGCCAGGATGAATGATACACCTACACAAACCCAGCAAAAATCAGACTTGCATGAAGTCAGGCTCCCAGAATCAGAAACAATATACAGCACCAGCTCTTACCTGCTACCCGAAGATGACAATACACCCTGCCATTAAGCTAGAAAGGCAAGTTCTGCTGTAGAGGAAGGAGAAAATTGCACAGTTCCTGGGGAGAACAATTGCAAAGGTTTGCAGTTAAATTCACAAAATTATTAATGTTCTGGTGTGTAATTCTGCCTAATCAAATATGCAGTCACGCTCTATTGCCGGATAAATGTATGCGGAGAATTTGTGACTCAAAGCAATACGAAACCAAAGTCCAAGCTTTTGGTTGGGAGCATCCCAGTCAGTTATAAACTTACAGTCTGGGAAGGAAAAACCCTTGTTAGGGACCCAGTTCCTTTGTTACGGACTCAGGACTCCCTGTAAATCCACTGGTGCCAGCAAAAAGTTTTTCCTGAGTAAGAACCCAGGGGTCAATAGTGTTCAAAGAGCTGGACTATAATCTTAAGTGATTTTTCTTTTCTTTTCTTTCCTTTTCTTGGTCAAATACTGGTCTCCACATTTCAGCCGTTTCCATTTTGTGCTGAAGTGATGCCTATACATCCTTGTAGAAGCAAAGGAAGTGTAAAGGGAATAGGAATGCCACACACAAGCAAGCAAAGAATTGGCCCAGCTCAGTCAGTTATATGTGTTTATCTGTCTGGGCTTTTCTTGACCCGCTCTGAAGAGAGGCAAGAAGTAGGACGATGTGTAGAAGAGGGGTAGTTCCACCGCATCCCTCGCTTGGCATGAACGCTGGGCTCTGCTGGGCAGACATCGTAGCACAGATGAGGCTCGAGGTATGATTAAAACGAGGATACGCTCCTGCGTGTTCGGATTTGATCAGGTTTTATGCCTATTTTGCACTAGCATAAGAGACTGTCCAGAGCCACCCAGAATCTGTCCTGCCACTTGGAACAGCTGGACAGGCTTCCACGATGCTATTGTTTTCAATTTGAATGATGTCTCTGTGCCTCCGTTCCTCTCTGGAAAACAGACATGGCAATCCTTACCCCCTTGTAGGGAGACCGTGAGCCTTAAGTAACCAATTTTTGTAGAGCTCTCCAGATCTTTGAGCAAATGGGGCCAAGAAAAGGCAAAAGGTTGTTACCTTGTCATGTCTAGCTTGAAAAGAAGGCTTTCAGTCTCTTTTACCTGACCTATTTATTGTCTTATTCCATCCTGTCTTATCTTTATTTCCTCTTCCCAATCCATTCCATCTAAACCAGTGAGTTTGTTTCAGCACACTCTTCTAGTAGGATGATTAAATTAAATTAAAATAAAGGCGTGTATTTGGTAACGAAGATGTGGGTTTGTGCGTGCGCCCTTTTTTAAAAAAAAAGGGTACGTCACCTGGGAGAGGCTTAGGTCAAGTAACTCCAATTGCCTTAATTGAATAAGGCAGGCAAGGTTCCTTGGGTGAATCTGATATCTTTTATTAGACCAACCCAAGTGGTTGGAGAATAGTTATTAAGCAAGCTTTCGGGTTCAAAAACCCTCCCTATTAATTGAATAATGCATTTGAGAAATGTTGTGATGTCTTTAAATAAATTATTGGGGCAGGGTGGGTGTTGTATATCTGCTTTTTTTTCCCCCTCCCCAAATTCTAGTACTTATTCAGGAAGTGAATTATTTGCCCAGCTTGTATCACGGGAGGTGTTGGGTGCAGGTCCCGTACCCTTGACCAAGAGTTTTCCTGCAGTGAAGGATGGCCCCTGCTCCGTTACTGTGTAATGCATATACATGCTCCATGTGGGTTCGTGGCATAGAAGACCCAGGCATTTCACTGGATATAGTTCAGGTTACAAGTTTCAGTGATGAAATATCACTGTATAATTTTAGTCAGGCAGGCCCCTGTGTCAATGAGTATTATTGGTGAGCTCGGTTTGCTTCTGGTTTTGCAATATCAGCTCAGAAAACACAATGAAGTTCAAGGGCTCAGCCCCCTTACTGAGCCAAACAATCGCATCCCCTTGGCTTTTTACTTCTCATCTGCAATCAAACTGCCCTTCATCGCTGGTGAATGCATCAAGGTCTAAACATTATAATCACCAGAGCTGTGCAGTGGAATAGCTGCATAGAGAGCCCTCACTTCGGGGTGTCCGGGAGGCTGGCAGAGCTGATTACATTCAGACGGTCTCGGTGGAACTTCTCTGGCACGGGCTAATGTGGGACTTAGGATGCAGAACAGGCTTCCATTATGGGGCCTGGCTATGTGGATGCACATCTGCAAGAAAAGGCCTCCTTGTTAAAATGCACACCGCTAGCTCCAGAAGACAGTGGCTCAGCTGGGGTTCATCAATCACGACATCATTCCAGGGGACATTGTTTCAGAGCAGAGAGAGTTTTGTTCCCGTTCTGCACAGATGGCTGGGGATTTTGGTTGCGTGTAGACTAAAGGTTCAGTTAGGGTTCAGCTGAAGGTGTCTATGCGGCGCCGGGCACAGAGGCATTAGGCTAGTAGGATGAGGGTGGTCAGCCCTGGTGGGAAGAGCTGGAACCAGCTTCACCCAGCTGGGGAAGACGGTCAGGAAGAGCCTTTACGGCAAAGTGCCCTGCAATGAATCTGTTGAACAGCCCGAAGACCGTTGCCCCAGGTGGGTAAAGCAGGGCCCTGCAGCCCTTCAGGAGGTGTCCTGGCTAGCCGGATGCTCCCCACTTGGCCCTTAGCCAGGGTGGCGTTGCCTGTTACGAGGTCCTGAAGTTGGGGGGAGTTGCTAGCTGGCACCGTACTATAAATGAGAACGAACGTGTCCCGGTGATTCTGTGACGAGGAACTAGCCAAGCGTACGTGTGCACTACTGTCCTCGGCAGCATGGTGTGCAAATTGCTTAGCTGCGTGTTATAGCCCTTGCGCTGCTAAAGGAGAATCTTTGCCCTGGCTTTGGTTTTGAGGGGCATGGAGACTCGAAGGCAGGACGTTTCGCTGTATTCTCACGTACTCCCTTTCAGTGGCACGTGGGAGAACAGGAAGAAAATAATACACCCCTGGCCGGCCTGTGAGATGGTGGAGAGCATGCGGTGACATGGGAAATCATAGCCCACTTCAAAGAGCGATACGCAGGTTTCCGCGCAGCTCGACTCCCAGCCGTCTCTTACTTGTTTACCAGCCACGGTTTCTCCCGAGCGCTCGGAGACATCTAGTGGCTGACAAGCCACGTCCTTTCCTTCCCCACGTCCTCATGACAAAGTATGCAGCCAGACTCATGGATTCGTTGGGATCTGACAGGCCCGCGTGCACTTCTGCTATAGCCTTGATCTTGCGACCCTTGGGCTGTGTCAACCACGTGCCGTAGTGCCCACGCAAGTCAACAACTCATTCACTAAAGGGACTATGTAGGAGCAAGGGGGACAAAGAGACTATAGTGATCGAGGCTGCCGCCCGCCTCCATCTTCGATTTTGTGTGTGTGTGTGTGTGTGTAGTCTTGTATTAAACACCGTGGGCCTGATCCTGACGGCTGCTGGTCCGTCACGGCCCCCACGGGGGCCACTGTTTCTTAGGAGCTAACCTGGAGTCTGTTCATTCAAAGCTCTATTTTTAAAATCTACGCTCTCAAAGGGCTGTCTTTTAAAAAAAAAAAAATGTACTAGAAAAGGGACAAAATTGCTCCTCAACAAAGGAGCCTATCAGCAGCCCGTCAATAACGTGCCAAAGGCCAAAACCTGCCTTTCAAAGAGGCTTCGCAGCCACAGCGTGCACTTTGAGAGCAATTAAGGGACATGAGCAACATGATGATTATCTCACGGGTGACATTTCCATTGGCGCCTTGGGAAGGGAGAGAGCTAGGCTTGAGATGTGATCAATGCACAGCCTCCTCCAGCACAGAACGGCAGGGGCAACCGTGGGAGCTGGGCCTGGGGAGGCAAGTCCGCAAGAAGGGGGAAGACGAGCAGGAGACGAGGATAAGCGTTTTTAAAAAATGGAGGTTAAAGGGAGATGCTTGGAGAGGCGGGAGGAGATGAGCGCGGAGGACCGGGAGGAAAGCGGGGATGGGAGTGGGTGCTAAGGAGGGCAAAGGAGCTGCGGGGTTTGGCTGTGGAGGGGAAGGTGGAAGAGAAGCAACAGCAGGGCCGCGGGACAGGTTACACCAGAGACTAGAGGGTCCCCGAGGAAGAGCGAGGGGCCGATTCGGGAGGGGAGAGTCCCCAGGGTTGGTGCCGGAGCCCAAGCGGGGAGAAACGGTTTCTACTCCAAGCCGGCTGCAACAAAGGGAGATGGGTTTGTGCTGCTAATTAAAGTTGCATATTCCCAAAACAATGCATTTGCTCAGATTCCTCTGGCAGTGTCCGGGCTCCAGTAGCAGGGGTGGGCGCAGAGAGGATCTAGCAGGGCAGGGGCTTGGTTGTACTGTCTATTAAGGATACATTCATGATTAGTTTATAAACAGTTACTAAGGGATGGGCTGGTATGTCGCAGACGTGAGGCACAGGTGGCTATGAGCAATTCAGGCGAGACGGTGCCATAGGAACCTTATAAGCATTGCATTGGACTCTGGGAGTCCATGTATATTAATTAAAACATCTGTTGATGACTTAATAGCCTTCTATTGACTATTTAGGAATATGTTGCCAGTATGAAGTGGACCCAAGGAAGGCTTGTTTTCCAAAAAACCGAGAAGAAGGTGTACTGAATGGGGCTTTCTAGGCCTAGACACCTGTCCACTGGGCAAGACTGGTGAAGTGGGGTAGAGGGGGAGAGCAAAATTATCCAGGAACTCCAGTTCAATTTGGTGATGAAATCCAGGCTAAAAAGGGGGAGGGACAATTTGAAAGCATCAGTACACTTTTATTTCAATGTTTTCTAAATAAAAGTGTTGGGCATTTCATTTTACAGCAGTATTTATCGTTCAAAACCAAAAAATCTGACCTAAAATTCAATGGGCTTATTAAAGGGTTTGAAAAAAACAAAACCAAGATGAATGGGACCAAGCAAAACATTTCAGGGGGACCAAAATGAAATGGTGTGTGTGTGTAATCGAATTAAAAAATCAATTAAAAATCCAAAATTCCAGTTCACTGAAACCGTGGGAAAACCCAGGGAAAGGATGAGTGGGTACTAACACCCGGGTACAAGCTGGGAATACAGCCTAGTGAGCTGTCTACTAATACGTGAGATAGTGCCCAGAGCAGGTGGGGCTGCGTACTAGGGGCAATAGTGTGTACACGAGAGCCCAAAGCTGGCTGTGCTCTGTTGCACGGATGCTCAGCACAAGGCCATGCTTGCCTTTTGGCATGAACATGCACTGCCCAGCCATGTGGCTATTCATGGCAGCACAGAGGCACGAGGACTGTGGGTGCCCAGCTGCCGTGGACTCACGCTGGCTCAGGTGCAAGCAGCCCAGTCCCACCTCTGCGGGCAGCAATGCAAGGGCAGCTCTTCAAACGTAGGTAGCTGGACCAGTGAGCGCCGCTCCTTTAGGAGCGCAGTGCTGCTGCGCTTTTCACTCCTCGTGGCCCTTTGTTAGAAACTGGATGGCGTTTCACGCACAAAACCAGGCAGCATTGGCAACGCCGAAGTAGGTCCCGGGTTGGCATCCATTTTGCTGAATGGCTCGTTCTGGGAGGAGGCAAAAAAATCCGAAAAGCATTCTAATACAATGGAAACCTTCCTTTTCAAAGTCTTCAAAAAGAAACTTCTTTTTTTTCCCCAGTGTTTCAGATGCAAATGACTCATTTGTTTCAATGCTTCCCCCCCCCCCCCAGGTTAAAAATAGTCCAAATCAAAAGTAAACTAAACATTTTAACTCTCTCAAAAGTAAAGACTGCGTTGCTTGACCCAAAACAATTCTTTTTCCGCAGCTTCAGATTTTTACCCAAACTCTCTTTTTCAATCCAAGCTCAGACGGCGAGTTTCCTTTTTGAAATGGCCCATTAAAACACAGTTCTTAAAATACATGCGTGTGTGTGTGTGTATGAATGTGCACACGCACGTATGCATGCACACAGGTGTGCCTGTGTCCTCCTATACTCACGTTTTGTTCACAGTGTTAGAAATCCCAGAAGAGGCTGACCCAAATCATGAAAACAGCAGGGCAGCGTCTTGTCTCTCTTGGAAAAGGAGGAGTATTAATTAATGAATACCATGTTCTGCTACTAGGTAAACGTATGGAGAATTACCGCCACACAGGTGGGCCCTTCTGAAGAGCTGAAGCAGCAGACACGCTGAGTCCAAAGGCATCCTCCAGGATCCCCACAGCACACCTTCACGGTGTCTTCCTTCACTGAGATGCGGTGGAAAGAGCTCACTGCAAAACAGAAAGTAAAGTCATTTCCAAGCCCCTTTATTATTTATTTGACATCCCACCACTAGCTCCTCCAGCAGATGCCAGGGGAGCTGCTGAGCTCTCTGCACTTCTGAATATTGGGCCTCATTTACGAGCTGAAATAATGAGTGAGAAGTTTAGTTAGGCTCCTAGCTTGAAAACCAGGCTTTGTATTTTCTCTGGCCCAGATCGCCTTCCTGACAGTGAGCGTGGCTAATGGCTGGGTTTGTTTTATTTTCAGGTTTGCGTCTTCTGCTGGCATAAGCAGAGAGGAGAAAAGGAGGCAGCTCCTCCAAAGAGACTGGCTGAATCTTTTGACAGGATTGCTGCAATCTGACTACCAAGCTCTGACAACCTCAGGAAAATTCATCTCTGCCCTCCCAACACACCCTGGTGAGAGCCCTTGAAGTGGTAATTAAAGTCTATTGAGTGGCGACTGCACCTGTTTAGAAAGGAGTGTGGGGGAAAAGGTGTGCAAGGGGGGTGGAGAGCAGAGGGGGGAGGCAGGGGACCTGAGGAGGGAGGGACCAGGACTACTGGAAAGCGAGATGGAGAGGGGGAGGCACTCATATGAGAAGCAGAGGGGAGAACGGGAAACACTTGTGTCTGGACTGGTTCTGTTTCCTCTCCTGTCCCCAACACACCCTCGTGCCCGTTCTCGCATGCCCAGCTTCTCCGGCACGCTCACACCCACTGATGGAAATGCCAGGGGCCTCCTCTCGTGCACACCAGCTACTCAGCTGGGTGGAAATCAGCCTCGCTCTCCTGAAGCTCATATCGAGCGAGGCTGAGCCGTGCTGGGTTAGGCCCAGCTGTGGAGCCATCCCAGCGGCACTTATTAACAACCGCCGGGCTCCGCAGCCTTGCAGTTGCAACAAGCAGGTTCTTGTCCTCTGCTTTGTCCCTCTGAAGCAGACACACAAAGGGACGTGCTCTGCTCAGCTTGGCTGACGACATCAAAGTTATCGTGGACTCGCGCAGGCTTAAATGAGAGCAAAAGCTAGACAGCCAATGGATGATCCCAAAGAAAGCCAGAGGTGCACAAGAAGGGTGCCAACCCCCTGTTTTCCATACTTGGGGATAGACTCATGCCCCCAAAATTGACTTCCCTTTTCCAAATGAAAATGTCAAGAAGGGCTGTAGGGCCAAATCCAATGCTGGTTTGAACTGCTTGGAGCTCTGCTGACTTCAGTGGGGCTGTGATGATTGATGCCGGCAGAGAGCAAAGCCCAGAGCGCAGCTCATCCCACAGAACAGCAGACTGGGCCACAATGGTGAATCTGGAGAAGGACACACAGGATGGCAGTGGGAAATTTGCAGATGTTTGCATGGAGGCTAAGAATAAGAAGCAACTTCAGCATAGTACTCAGGGCTGTCTCAGCTACCGAGAAGCTAAAAAATATGGCCGGGGGTTTTGCCTTCCTGAGCGAGCCGGCACTGGTGGCAGGAACAAAGCAAGGTCTGAAAGCCTCAGTTACATTGCTGCAGGTTCAACCATGCCCTTCATCTGCTGACCAGTAGCACACAGTCCTCATGTCTGAACTTCTGTCTCCTCCACATGGAGGCTGAAGACCAGACCAGACTTGTGTGAGTGGCTCAGTGGCGGTATGTGGGTGTATGTTTCTAGCAATGCAAGTGATCTACCGTCACTGCAACCCTTCATGAGTTCTAGCAGGAAACTGGGCCAGACTGGGATTCCCTGAGACTGGAGGGAGGGGTTATCCTCTGAGCACCCTGAGGCTGAGCTGAGCAAGTGACTCGAGCAGAATAATTTGACTGGCTTTTGCAGATGTTTCTGTCTCACTGGCTTTGATGGCAGACAGTCCCCTGTGAGTCCCTGACCTTCACACCAGGGGAGCTGGCTGGGATTGTTCGGTGAAGCCATGCAACAATATTCCTGTTCCCAGCCTGTCACCGCACGCGAGCCTTTCTGTAATGACACTGTCACAATCGTTTTCTGCAAATGCTGGCCCCGTCTCTCCACATCCTGCTCCCCACCAGAGTCTGGGCTGAAAACCTGGTGAAGGTGCATTGGTTGGATGAAACTCCAACAGTAGCTGCATGCAGCTAAAGCAAATGCTTTGGGGAATATTGAGGGTGTGGACGGATGAAGTTACACTGCTTTAAATGGGAATGGCAGCTACTACTTGCAAGTGATCCATTGCAATCGCTCTATCTGCCTGCTCCTATCCCACCATAAGTGAAGATGGGCTTAGCTTCCCATGAGAGAAATAGGTGTGCAGACACAGTGGTTGCACCAGATTCACCTGAACTGGGATAAATTCCCCCAAAACAGTATAACTCTTGTCTGTCCACAAGCTACATGACTGTTCACTAGGTTTTGCCCATCCCTGCGTGGAGGCAATCCCACAGGGGTGGGATTTTCAGTGACCTGTTCCCCTTCCTCATGGATCACTGCCCATTAGGAGCTCCAGAGCCTGGGAGCCATGCAGTCGATAGGGAAAGACAGAGAGAGACAGGAGCTAGAAACAGTGGCTGTGCTCATCTGCTCTCCTTCAGCCAGCATGGAGGACCAGGGGCTTTGGAGAGAGGAGGAAGGGAGGTCGGGTATGCACTGAGCTAACTTCCACGCTCCATGGAAGCTATGGAAAAGCAAGGATGCTGCAGTAAGAGGAGCTGCTCCGGGCTGACAATGACATGAGTGAGCCAGTCCAGCCCGGCAGAAGAGACACCCTGATTCTGTCCCTTTGTGGCCCTCACCCTGGGGGGATTCAATAGACTTCAGTGGACTCAACCTTAATTCATGATTAGACATGGGTGCAGGGCACAGAACTGGATGCAGCAGCTGCAGTCAGCACTGGGGTGCAGAGGGGAACAAGCAAGGTAGTCACCCTGCAACCAGAGTCTCATCAAAGATAGGGCCCAGCCATGCAAACACTTGTATGCTGTGGGACTTGAACATCTGTGAGACCAGACTGCGAGCAGGCATCAGTGGCTGAGAAGCCCCTGTGGCTGCAGTTTTGTTTTGAACCTCTCCCTTGTATTGGTATAAATCCAGAGTAACTGCATTGTTCTTTGTGTTACAGCAGCACCGAGAGGCCCCCCCTGAGGTTATGGCCGTGTTGTGCTGGGCACTGCAGAGACCTGTAGTTGGTTGTCCACTGGAGGTAGGACAAGAAGTAATGGGCTTAAACTGCAGATGCAGAGATGTAGGTTAGACATTTCCTGCATGTTAGGATAGTTAAATGCTGGAATAGATTACATCCGGAGATTGGGGGATCTCCATCACTGGGGGGACGTTAGGAGCAGGTTGAACAGATCTGTCAGGAATGGTTTCTCATACCTTGAGGTAGGGGGATGAACCAGGAAGCCAGTCCTGGGCCCCCCAGCCCTACTTTCTGTGGTCCTGTAGGAAGAGAAGGCCCTTGCCCCAGGAAGATTGGGACTCAGCAGGTTAGACAGATGAAGGCTTGGCAGATATAAGGGCCACATCCTTCAAAGGGGCTCAGCCCCAGCACACATGGCTCTTTGGACCATTTGGCCACTTGATCTGGGAGTTCGGCTCTTGTGGGGAGAGGGAAAACAGACCCACTGGGAGCTGTCTGGGACGACATCAGAAATCTGTGATGCAGCCCAGATTTGGACGCTAGGTCTCCTGAGTTCCTGGCTGGGTCCTTCACACATCCTTCCCTCTCGTGGACAACTGAGGCCATGCGTTGCATCACTTACATTTGTCTTTTGTCCCCCAAGCATCCCTGCCACATCCTCCGCGTTGTTCTTCCATCACTCTCTGATTGCTGAGCAGCTTTTTGACTTTTCCATCAATAACTCGAAAGAACAGGTCCCCACCACCCTGTCCTCTCCCCTCCCCATGGTTCCACGTCAGGCAATCTCATCGATCAGAGCTGCTCAGGAAATATCTGGTGTTTTGTTGTCAGGATGATAATAACATTGCAGTTGTGAATGGGCTGCTTCAGGCCTGATCAAGGACACCTGCAGCGTTTGTTTAATTGCATTTAATGACAAATCCTATATGGCGGAGCACAGCTAGAGAGATTTATTATCTGCCGAAGAGGCAAAGCACAACAGCTCAAAATATAATTTGCACCAAGCGTTTCCCGCCCTCCCCACCTGCCTGCCCAGTCCCCGTCTCTCCTGAAGCCACTGGAATAAGAAATAAGTTGGGTACAGTGGGCACCACCAGACTCAGCTGGGACGGGGATGTAAACCAAAGGAAATTGCAGCAATAAGGCCATGCTGTTTTTTCCACCACCCCTGTGGTCTGTTCTATAGGAAAAGCTGTTGGTTTAATTTACAGCCTGGAAGAGCCGCTGGAAATCTCTCCATGAAGGGCCAGCCTCTTCTAAGGTAGCTTGAGGCTAAGCTCTCCATCCCCATTATCTGCGACTGGGCCATTTCCAACATGTTCCAGCAGCCCAGTTTGGAGCCTGCTTATATAGGAGGTCGGTGGGAAGGGAAGGAGTGGTGGATTCCAGCATCGGAGGTTGAAACAGCTCCAGTCTATAGCAAAGCAGCTCTCTCGCTGTCTGAACCTCTGGGATGATTGGTGTTGCCACACCCGAGCCTGAGAAACACTGAGCAGCTTCCATTGACTTCAGTAGGAGTTATGGGTACTCGGCACCTTTCAAGATCGGGCCCTTGATCTGCTGAACGCTCGCCGCGGCATGGCATTTGCTCATGGGCCGTTGGCAGGCTGCCCTCAGGCAGGCTCCCAAATAAGCCTACAGGGGGTTGCTTCCCCTCTCCAAAATAAATCAGCTTCTGATCGGTCAGCATTTTATTCCTTGTCTTAGACCTGTGAATAAATGCAGCAACCTGATTGACTGCCACTGATTTCATTTGGTATCAAGAGAAGGTGGAATTTTTGTCCGGCTCCTGGACTTTGACTTAAGGGGGTATTTCCCAGAGTACCAGTCAGGGATAAGTCATATCTCATCCACGTGCATGTGGCTAGTGTGAAGCCCAAGTACTATTTAAGTCCTAATTATTCCTCAAAATACAGAGTAAGTGATTCCTAAGCCCTCTGCACAGGGGTGACTTTCCCCTCTCTCCCCCAAAAGCAAACTTTTGCTCCAGAAATGCACCATTTGGCACCAACCAGAAAACAAAATTCTTCTAAGCGGTGCATGGCCTGAGGACAGCGTCCATCACCATGCTCAGGCTGGTGATCCTGATTTAAAGTAAATCATCTGAATAGTCCTCTTACACTTACTTTTGAGTATGAATAAATACATCAGTGGAAAGCCCGTGTAACATACAGGTGGTAGGCTGTGAGAGGCAGATACAGGGTGCAAAGAACATATACGGGGGCAAGATTTGTTCTGCTCACTCATGGCTGCTTATCTCGACTCTCCCTCCTTGCTAGCTCACTCCCACTGGTGTGGAAACTTTGTCCTAGAGACTTTGTACTC
>JAGPOW010001806.1:5152133-5179449 GCA_030014935.1 Caiman crocodilus | reverse complement strand
GGGTTCGCGCTGCATGCTGGGAAACTGCGTCCCATAAGCTGGCGCCCCCGCTCGGCGCTGCTGGGAAACGGAGTCCGGCGTCCGCCCGGCCCGGCGGAACAGGGAGGGCGGGACTACATTTCCCAGCGCCCACCGCGCGCGCTCTTCCTCTCCCCCCTCTCCCGCCCTGCATGCTGGGAGTCGTAGTCTCCCGCCCGCCGCTCTGCCCCTAGCCAGGCGCGGCGGCGGGCGGGGCGGGCGAACCGCATGTCCCAAGCTGCCCCGCGCGCCGGCGCCATTTTGTCCCTCCCGCAAGCCTAAGATGGCGGCCGGCGGGCGGCGCTGAGGGGCGCTCCGTGCCGCCGGGCCCATGGCGCCATGGACCTGCGCACGGCCGTGTACAACGCGGCGCGCGACGGGAAGCTGAAGCTGCTCCAGAAGCTGCTGGGCAGCCGCAGCCGCCGGGAGCTGGAGGCGCTGACGGCGGGGCCGGGCGGCGGCGCTGGGGCCGGGGCGGGAGGCACCCCGCTGCTCATCGCCGCCCGCCACGGGCACCTGGAGGTGGTGGAGTACCTGCTGGACCACTGCGGGGCCCGCGTGGAGGAGGGCGGGTCGGTCAGCTTCGACGGCGAGACCATCGAGGGGGCCCCGCCGCTGTGGGCCGCCTCGGCCGCCGGGCACCTGGCGGTGGTGCGCAGCCTGCTGGCACGCGGCGCCTCGGTCAACCAGACCACGCTGACCAACTCCACGCCGCTGCGCGCCGCCTGCTTCGACGGGCACCTGGAGATCGTGCGCTACCTGGTGGGCGAGCGCGGCGCCGACCTGGAGGTGGCCAACCGGCACGGGCACACCTGCCTCATGATCTCCTGCTACAAGGGGCACCGGGAGATCGCCCGCTACCTGCTGGAGCGAGGGGCCGACGTCAACCGCCGCAGCGTGAAGGGCAACACCGCCCTGCACGACTGCGCCGAGTCGGGCAGCCTGGAGATCCTGCAGCTGCTGCTGCGCTCCAAGGCCCGCATGGAGAAGGACGGCTACGGCATGACCCCGCTGCTGGCTGCCAGCGTCACGGGGCACACCAACATCGTGGAGTACCTCATTCGGGGAGGGCTGGAGGAGGAGGAGGAGGGAGCGGCGCCGCGTGAGAGCGCCGTTGGCGCTGCCGCCGCCACCGCAAGGGGCTCGAGCTGCCCCGAGGAAGAGCAGCAGGACGATGGGGACGAGCAGCCGGCGCCGTACGTGCTGTGCTCCCGAGAGGACGCTGTGGAGGCGCTGGAGCTGCTGGGGGCCACGTTCGTGGATAAGAAGCGCGACCTCCTGGGGGCCCTCAAGCACTGGCGGCGAGCCATGGAGCTGCGGCACTGGGGAGGGCGCTACCTGGCCAAGCCGGAGCCGCGGCAGCTGGTGCTGGCCTACGACTACGCGCGGGAAGTGAGCACGCTGGACGAGCTGGAAAGCCTGATCACGGACCCGGATGAGATGCGCATGCAGGCGCTGCTGATCCGAGAGCGCGTCCTGGGCCCTTCTCACCCGGACACCTCGTATTACATCCGTTACAGGGGGGCCGTCTATGCTGACTCGGGCAACTTCGAGCGGTGCATCAACCTGTGGAAGTACGCCCTGGACATGCAGCAAGGCAACCTGGAGCCTCTCAGCCCCATGACTGCCAGCAGCTTCCTCTCCTTTGCCGAGCTCTTCTCTTACGTGCTTCAGGACCGCTCCAAGGGCACCTTAGCAACCCAGCTGGGCTTCTCTGACCTCATGGGCGTGTTAAGCAAAGGCGTCCGGGAGGTGGAGCGGGCGCTTCTGCACGGCAAGGACCCGGTCACCGATTCGGCACAGTTCACCAAGACCTTAGCCATCATCCTGCATCTGGTCTTCCTGCTGGAGAAGGTGGAGTGCGCGCCGGAGCAGGAACATCAGAAGCGTCAGACCATCTACCGCCTGCTCAAGTGCAGCCCCCGGGGCAAGAACGGCTTCACTCCCTTGCACATGGCTGTGGACAAGGACACCACCACGGTGGGGCGTTACCCAGTGGGCAAGTTCCCGTCGCTCCATGTCGTGAACTTGCTGCTGGAGTGCGGGGCTGACCCTGACAGCCGGGACTACGATAACAACACCCCGCTGCACATAGCTGCCCGAAACAACTGCCCGCTGATCATGAGTGCCCTCATGGAGGCCGGAGCCCACATGGATGCCACCAATGCCTTCAAGCAGACAGCCTATGAGCTGCTCGATGAGAAGCTGCTCACCAAGAGCATGATGCAGCCCTTCAATTACATCACCCTCCAGTGCCTTGCTGCGCGTGCCCTCGACAAGCACAAGATCCCCTACAAAGGCTTCATCCCTGAAGAGCTGGAGGCCTTCATTGAACTTCACTAGGGTGGGAGAGCAACGGGGCCACCAGCCTTCCTCATCCACCACGTGATCCCCAGGAGGGAGCGAGGTTGGAAGCCTTCCTTGCCCTGAGGCAGGCTGCAGGTGCTGTCCATCCTCATCACCAGTGAGCTTGTTCACACGGGGTAGAAAACTCAAGAGCTTGTGGCTGGGGCATCTCCTCCTCCTCCTCCACATCTCCAGGCGCCAGAAATAGCGAACTGCGCCAAGAGGAGGTTGCAGCCACGGCCTGCCCCCATTGCCGTCTGTCTTGCCCTTTGGCCAGTGGAGCTCTTAAGGCAGATTCCTCAATATCCTACCTTTTCTTCCATTAATGCCAGATTTACTCAGTTATGCTCTGGACTAGCTGCAGATTCACATATGTGCCCCGGCTCTGCCCTACCCCTGCCTTGAGCACTGAACAGAGAAATGCAAGCAAGGAATAAAATATCCTACATCTTCCAGTGTAACCTTATGCCTTGTTCCCCCCTGGCTTTAGCACTTGAGCCTAAGAGCTGAGTGGCCAGTGCTCAGCAGAGTTCTTGGCTGCTGACTTGAGGGTAAAGCGAGGCTTGGTGGCTTGTTTGCTTCCCCATCAGTGTAGGAGTTCTCAGATTTGCAATGGCTATGTGTAAAGGTTTTTTTCCCTGTCTGTGCCAGGCCTCGTCCACACTGCCTGGTTTCTCCAGTCCTGTACTAGAGTGGTTTCAACAGCAGGTGGTGGCTTGTTTGAATGTGGTTGGGGGGAAGAGAGAGAGATGAGGGAAAGGGAGGCATCTATTTAAAAAAAAAAAAGCCAAGCTGAGTAGTCAAATTGCTGGCTTTCTTCCCATTGCATATGCTGACCCCTGGTCTAGATAGAGACCCGCTGTTTCCACTGGAGCTCTGTGTGGACTCAAGGGTGGGCCTGTGTGACCACTGTCAGGCCAACAGGGCTGCAGATGTGGGACATGATCAGGTACCATCTTGCTAACGGTTCTGGGGTTGAAAAGCATGTGCAGCGGGGATGCCGTCTGGGGGTTGATGGGAGGCAGGTAAGCATTTGGAGAATATCTAAACGTCTCTAGGAAAGAGCTACCGCTAATGAAGGATTGTTAATATTTGGGCTTTTTTTGTGCTGTTTAAGATACTGATCCTGTGCTCTCTGTAATCACCCTGCTCTGGAAAACCTCCATCAAAAGGGCCAGCGTGGTTTGGGGCTTTTGATTCTTTTGCAAGTATAGGACAGATGGTGCTAGCTTCAGGACTGAGATGGGGATCTCTCGTGTGGCTGCCATCAGGGCAAGCTGTTTTTGTGCATTAGAGTCTGCACAAAAGTATTTTAGCCCTGACTTTGATTGGGGGGGGGTGGTATTGTTGCTCCACTCAGTGAGAAATAGTCAGTGCTAGGAAATACGATGCTGCCCCAATCTCAGATCCTCTCTATGTAGGAATGACTGTGCTTTGCCAGCCTGTGTCTAATTTCTTGGCCCAGTCAGAGCAAAACACATAGCTGAGGGGGAAGCAGCTGCCCCTCAGAGCTTTGGGGAAAGGTCAGGACCAGGAGAGCAGAGCCCTGACAAACACTAATGCACTATATGCCCGCAGAGCTGCTGCGCTGGGATTTGCAGGCCAGCTGAACCGTAAGCCTCAATAATCCAATATTCTCTGCCTCATACAGATACTGTAGTTCTGCCATTTTAGTTTTTGCAGTGTTAACTATTTAAAAGAAATGTTATTTATAAGGCAAGAAGGTTTAACATGCATCAAGTCAAGTGCAGAGTTAATTTAGCTACTTCCCCCACCCCCCTTTTGGCTGAAACATGGACTAAACTGCAGAGACAAATTTGTTCAATTTTGCGAGCCGACTGCTCCTAACTTTAAATAATAAAACAAAAAAAAAATGCTGCTAGAACACAAATGCCTCCCTGTTCCTTTCTGAGGGGCCTGTGTCTTCAAGGTCTGTCTTGTGAGGAGGGGCTGGAAGCAGACTGAAGTTCTGATAGTACGTGGGTGGCTTTCTTCGTTCCAGCAGAGCTTCCCAGCCGTGGGCGACTTAAATCTACGCTTGCAGACATTCTCCCTCTTTCTCTCAAAGGGAAAGCACACTCCTCTGGGAACAACTTATGTTTACCATCAATATATCAAGTGACAACTCTGGTCTGTTGGCCACTTGAGGTCTGTCTTTGCCAAGTACTTCCAGCATGTGGGCAGCCTCAGTGACTTCACTGTGCTCCTTATAGCTGTAACATCCCTAGCTGAACTGGAGTCTGCCACAGCAGCCAGGTGGGGAAGTGGACAGCAGGGTATAAACCCGCCAGAATTGGCAGCGAGCTGTCGAGGATCAGTGTAGGAACAGAAACTGCATTCAATGCTATGTTGTCGGCCTGCCTAGACTGCAACAATCAGATTTTCCAAAGCACAAATTCTTTCTTGCAGAGAAGCAGAACCCATGGGGACTGACCGCTTCTCAAAGCCTGACCCGAATTGCTTGTGCCGTCTTTAAACTTATTTGCCAATAACGTGTGAGCATTCAGGCAGTTCTTTTCACTTTGCGTGCTCTAAGCAGCCCTGAAACAAGGTGGAGAGTCCTGTAGCAGATGCCTCATAGGCAAGCAAGAGGGTGCAACCCATTCCCAAGTGGAATGGGAGCAGGAGGACTTAACTGTGGGCTGATGCCCCTCTGTTTTTACAAGCCCCATTTAGTATTAAAGGGCAGCACAGACAGGGTCAGTGGGCTGCATCACAGTCCCAGCCCTTCCTCTTCAGTGCTTCTCAGTTGGGATCTGCTAAAACAGATTCTTGTACCGGGCTGAGTCCCATGTAAGTCAGTAGATGTCTGCAGAGGGTTAGGGGCTGTGTAACAAATCACAGCACACAAGCAGGGTTTAGCTAATGCTGCTGCTTTGCTTCCTGTGATGTAGCTTTAGGTTGTTTGCAGGCATTTAAAAAAAAAAGGCGAAAAAAATTGCATTTTATTGGAAGAAGCAGTGAGTTACTTCAACCTGGCTCTGCAGCATCACTTCAGCAAGGCGTTTTGGTGCTTTTAGCTAAAGCTGATTCACTCGGCTATTAGGTAAAAGCACCAAAAAAGCCCCACTAATGCACCCAGTCTTTATATAGGTCTGACAAGCGGGGTTGAAGTAACACACTGCCTCTGGGCACGTGCAGGGCTCAGCATGGGAACATGCCAAGTGCAAAGTAAAGCACCTTTTGGGGAGGGAGGGTTACATCTGCAAGCACCCTTACTGTCCACACCTCGAGGTTCTTCAGTGCAGACTGTCCCGTCTAATTAGGTTAATTTTCTGGTGCTGCTGCTTTCTGACAAAGCTCACCTGTGCCTGTTCCAGAAATGGCCGGGAAGTGTTCTAAACCAAACACCAAAGTCTTTTCGCCACTGTATAAAATGCACGAATGCACATTCAGAACTGAGTTTTCATAGCACACTTCCCCTTTACATTAACAAGGCCTAAAGTCTAGGCCCGCAGTCCCTGAATTTAGTGGAGTTCGTCACTTCGCTCGCAGCGTTTGCATTACATCCTCCTTGCAACCTGCTGAGAATCTCGCTTTGTGTGTCTAAATGTAATCCAAGACTGCCATTTGGGTAACAGTTTTCATCCGTTCAGCCTTTGCCCTTGCACACATGGGCTGGCTCTCGTGTGTAGTCTCTTGGATTCGCCGTGTAGTCTGTCTTAACCGTTTGTAGGATTCGGTCCTAAACAGTTTTCTTTCGACCCTGGAATGACTGTGCAGCCTCACTGAAGGATTCTAGTAGACAGCCTCTCATAAGGGAAATGGATATCTGACTTCCATACCACCAAATTCCCCTGATTTTCTTCTTAAAATCTCAGCATTGGTGGGGTCCGCATTTAATGCTTTTGAAGTGCCCAAGTTGCTGATACCTATTTTTTGCAAACCAGGTTCTTACCAATTAGTGCTTATCTACACAGCAAATCGACGGGCATAGTTGTTCCCTTAGAGCTATTCCAGTGGCTGTTCAGTCTCATTGGAACATAAAAGTTAAGTGACTTTATTCTGTACTAGCTACTCTGCTTAGTGAATTGGCTCAGGACTGATCCTTGACTGGGAAGTGCTAGAAGAGTGAAAGTATTTGTGTGGCTAAGATTTGGCACAGATCACTCCAGGTATTGTGTGTGGCATGGAAAATCAAGGGGGCTGATTCCCTTGGAGGGATACTCAGCACTTCAGACACCCGGAAGGGCCCTGAACACGGGCACCAGATACAGTATTACCAGCGACTAGATAAAGGCACACGCTGGGAAACCCTGGCATGTGTTACTCGTTCTGTGATGTTAGCGTCACTCCTCTTGATGTGTTCTGGAGTTTGGGGCCTGGTCCATGGCTGGGGGTAGGAGGCAGTGTCCTTCTAGGCTGTGGCTGGGGGCAGGAGGCAGAATTGTTAAGTACACAGTATCATTTTGCCAAGCCTTTAATTCCCCCCCAGTTCATTGCCAGAAAATTGTTGGCTGCTGATTGGGGTGCTGGGGGGAGAGGGCACTTCATAGGGAAGACTCAGTGTTTCTTGCTGTGCAATGAACTAATAGCCTCCAAGAAGCGGAAGGGCATAAATGAGAGGAATGGCAGCGAGAGGAATGTTTTGGATGGGAGAGAAGGGTTTACACAGAAATAAGGGATACAACTAGGCTGACTCTTTGGGGCCACGGGATGGTCTGTCCCACGGAAGTGAGCGGATGTTGCTACAGGCTTCTCACACTGGCAGCTTTGCCGTAAGAACAACCCTGCGTTGGCTCTTGTCTCTTCTGTAGGGTGAAACGGCCCCGGACCTGAACTGGGGAGTGCGGGCAGAGCATTCGCCCGCAGTGCAGGCGTGTTCTGCGGTAGCTTTGGCGTGTGCCTGGGTTGTGCCTCAGTCGAGTCCAGTGCTGGCCACGTCTTTTGTGAACCAACTGGGCAGAGTTCCTGCGGTCCCTGTGGCACTGCGAGAACATTTTGATGGACACCTGTCCTTGCAGGGATGGGAACCTTATTGCCTCCAGGCTTAGGCAGGGACCCCCATCAGCTGAACCCCCCTAGCTAAGCACGTCTGATGCTCTCTGACTCACTTGCCTTCTCCCTACAGGGCTCTGGCACAGGATACAAAAGGAGCCATGACCCAGCAGTGCAGGAAAAAGTTGTGATCCTCAGGTCAGCTAGCTGCAGACTCTGGCCTATCATGTGGCTCTGGCAGAAGGGAGGCCTCATCTGGCAGAAAGAAGCTGATTGCTTTACCTTTTTGCAGAACATAAATAACCTGTAATTACATGGTAAGGGCCTAGCAATTACACGTTGATGGTAATTGCCGGGTGAGCGAAATCACTGCGTGAATCTAAGTATAATTACCATGAACCAGTCATAATTTACTGTAGGTGTTGTCTGGGCCAACTCCACCATCCAGGGCAGAGCGGGGAGTTGCCTAGGGCAGCGAGCATTTCAAGACTGGTTTTGTATTAGGACGGAAGAGGTTTCCCACTTGGGCTGATAGCTGGCTCACCACATGGCTTGATGGAAGCAACACTGCAAGTTCCTCCGTAATGGCTGGGTCATTAGTTTACATTTCCTTCTTGCTTTGTGGGAAAAAGGGAACTTTTCAATTCTGCCTTGTAAGCTTCAGCTCAACCCAGAGGCAGTGATTGTAGGTGTCCGCAGAGGCTCGGGGAGGGGTGAGAGATTCACACCTGAGGCTCTGCTGGTGCCAGTGGCTGGTGCCCTTCTATGGAGATCTTTCAAGCACCCGGGATCCTGTTTGTGTTACATGATCAGTGTTTACCGAGAGCAGAACGGAGGTTAAAGATAGGGGCGCTGTGTCAGCATTTGTGCCGGACAGGGAAACCGCAGGAGGGTTGCAAATGCTCAGACGTTCCTCTGACAAGAACAAGGCCTGGCTGGCAACCCTAAAGGAGCATCTGCCTTTTCGGGCCGTCACAGGCTCCACGGCATGTCAGGCCGGAGAGGAGAAGTGCACCCAGCAGCACGCGATCCAGCCCAAATATTGCTTGCCCTTTAGGTGATGCTGTGAGCCAGCACTAGGAACAGAGTGGGGTCTCGGGGTGCCGTGTGCTGTACAAAGCAGCAGCAATGGTCTCTGCCCCAGACAGCCCAGGGGAAGGGGCAGCATGCAGTGATGGAGCGCAAGCTAGGCAGGAGCAGGGCAATAACGCAGCATGCCCGGGACGTGGTCGCTGTTGAGACTTTCGGAGGCATCATGGCAGAAGTGAATCCTGAGGAGGGCCCTAAAGCAGAAACAGGAACCTTCCCCATCCGGGCTGAGGATGGAGATGCCTCCCTCTGGCCTGGTCCTGAGTGCCACGCTACCCCCGCAGCAGCCAGCAGACTCCCTGCTGACTTGAATCTGCTGCCAGGATGGGGCTAAACTGGATGTTAAAGGGGCATGTGAAAAACTGAAGGGGTGGGAGGAGCGCTGGCTTGCTCCTTTGAACTATGAGTGGCGTCTTCCCTCAAGTTAAAGAACACAGTAAATGTCCTGTAGACTGGATACAGATTCCCCTCACTTTACACAGGTTCTGTATGTGCGAATTTGCTCTTATGCGATGACCCTTTTTACACCAAAAATGTGTTATATGCAAGGTAAATGCACTCCCACGCAATCGGTGTGGTGGAAGCCCGCAGTCAGCTGCTTTGCGCCGTGCGTTAACCAATATGTCGTCTCCGGGGCGGATCTGTGCTCCTCGCTCGTCGTCTGCGACACGTTTCTGCAGTTGCCACCCCCATTACGATCGTGCCCTGTGCTTGTGTGCACTGTATGCTGTTGGGGAGGACCAAAGCTGTCTTGTATGAGTGGTAGAAATGGGTCTGGGGTCAGTACAGTGCAGGTCTTGGAACGTATCCCTGTTTGTTACATTGTAAAGTGGGCTCCCTTTATGCTAATTCGAGTTATGTGCCGTTTTCCAGGCACGCGTGTACAGCACAAAATGAGGGAAACCCGTGCAGCCCATCATGCAAGCCATGAAAGGTTAAGTGCTAATTACCTCCCCCAGCTGCAGCCAAGCAAGCCATTAGAAACAGGTGCAGCAGGAGGCTGCAGGCCAGGTAGAAGGGGGCAGCAGGCTGCTCCGGAGGCACAGGCTGAGAGCAGCTGCGGAAAGCGCAGGGAGGGGAGCAGGACCACCAGGCAGGGCGGTAGGACGCAGCGGGGAGCAATGGTGGAAGGAGCAATCCTCCGTAGATCAACATCAGGTGCCTGGGGTGGGAGCCCAAAGCAGATCAGGCATGAGGTCTCTCCCCCTGCCTTTGCAAGAGGGGAACCAAGAGCCGTGGGGGTAAAGGGACCAAAGGCTTGCAAGCCCCAGGCTGCAGGGAGCCCACGGCTGGACTGTGAACTTTCCCTTCCTTGAGAGGGGTGCAGGTGAGATGTGGCTGCCGGGGTCCTGGACAGCGATGGGTCTCAGGTCACGTATGGAAGGATGCCGGAGCACCTGCGGACCCTGAATCCAATTCCCGGGAGCCCCTGAGGCCCTAGGAGGTTTCTCCTGGCAGCGTCTGTTGTTGGCTGGAGCGCTGGCGGCACCGCGACAGCCCAGGCCGCTCGGACCTGAGCAGTTGGGGGGCTGGGATTCTTAGTCCATCTGCTTTCAAACGCTGTGGTTTGGGTGTGAGGTCAATGCTTGAAGCGCCCGGATGGAAAAAGTACCTGGTTCTTCCTCACCCTGTTATCTGGGGGCTGCCAAAGCGCCGTCTTGCTCTGGGCAGACCCCCGACAGAACAGGGAAGCCTGTATAAAACTGGAGCGAGGCCCCCCACGCACACGCACGCGTGCTCTTTGCAGGTCTCTGCCATCCCTCTCTGCCCTCCACAGCTAAATCCCTCCCGGTAAGAGGGTTTCTTATTCCCAAGCTTCCCCCTGACCAGCCCGTCTTGCACAAGTTGTTGGAGAAGTGAGCCCGGGCTGGGGGGAGCTCCTGAGTTTGCTTGCAAGAGAAGGGTTGTTCTCGGGAGCCGCACAACAGCGACTGCTGGTCACACAAAGGCGGGTTACATAAGGGAGGCAAAATAGGGTCTCGCTTTACGCTGGGGAGGGATCTCTGCTTAGATCCAAGCACCTGGGCCCTGCCATTGCCTGCCGAGGCCCTGGCAGGTGCTATGTAAAGCAAACCGCCTCGCTTGTGGTCACCAAAAGTGCAGAGGTTAAAAATAAAAGCAGACAGAGCCGCGCCGAAGTGGCAAGAAGGCGCCGCTGCAGTTCCTGGGATGGGCGGGAGGGGGCAAGCCTGGCGGGTTCAGCAGCGGCAGCGACTGCCCCGAATGCCCCATCCCTCCTCCCAGCAGCTGCAGCCCCCCTGGGGCAGGGGTCAGCTGCACATCCCAATCCAGAAAGGGGCTTCAGCCCTGATACTGAATTTGCAAACCTGAATCCAAAGCTGCTGTCCCCAAGCCACCTGCTCAGCTGCTTTCCGGCCTGCAGGCGCCTGGCCTCCGGAGGCACTTCTGCTTCAGATATTCAGTTCCTCCGGTACCTCCGTTGTGCATCTGTGCGCGCCTGGAAGCACCTCGGCCCAGACGGGTCTGAGCAGCTGGGCACCGCAGCCACCCCCATGCCAGGACCAGCCCCACAGACTAAGCCTTTCTCTGGCTTTTCCTGGAGGGGCAAACAGCCCCCATCAGGGTGGGTTTCTGCCCACAGTCGCTGCCTTTTCAAACAGGGTGCCCCCTCCTCGCCAGGAGAGCCCAGCAGTCGGAGCTTTCGCCCGCGGTAGGGCAAGACCCAGGGCAACTTCCTTCTCTACCTGAGGGCATCCATAATCTCCACCCTCCGCAGTCAATGTGCTTGGTGGGAAGGAGCAGGCACGGGGCCAGTTCTTCCCAGCTAGCAACCTGCCGCAGGTGCTACTGCAGTGCTTGGCTGGGCAGTGTAGGCGACTGGTTTGGATTGAGCAAAGGGCCACGTGGGCTTGACATCGGCTAGCGGAGCGGGCAGAAGCGGTACCCGCTAGGACTCGCAAGGGTGTGTAGGCTTACCGCCTCCATTCCTGGCTCTCTCCGCTCTCCATAAAGTGAGCCTTTAAACTCCGAACCGCTCCATGGCATCAGAGTGCCCCCTCTTGACAGACTGGCCTAATAGCTCCAGCCAGTCCAGGCAGAGCAAGCGTCACCTCTGCGCCATAGGTGGGGTTTGAACCTGGAAAAGACAAAGGCTTTGCCCTGAGCCTGATGAAGGGCGTGGGAGCCCGAAAGCTTGCAGAACATTTTTTTTGCAGTGTCTCAGTTATCATCTCTGAACCAAGAGGTCTGGACTTTTGCACCAGAAAAGACAAATTTGCCCAAGGTCACGGCGGGCTCCCAGGGCAGAGCCAAGAGCTGAGTCTGAATCTCCCCAGAGCCGGTCACCCCTTCACACAGAGGTACCAAGCACCCTCCCCAGCCTTTGATGGGCAGAGGGGCAGGGATCATCCTGCTCCACAGCGATCCAGCCTCAGGCTTTGCCTTAGCTAATAGCCAGTTTTGGTGCACGTGTGGGGGCACTGGCTTGCCCCTCAGCTTGCCAGGTCCTTCCCAAAGGAAGCCGCAGCCAGCGCCGACCATTAGGAAATAGCTACAGCCCTGCTCGACGCTTCCTTTCTGCCGAGGGTGCCCCCACCCGTGACTCAGCCCGGCTGCCCTTGGCAGGGGCGTGGGACGGAGGCAGCTGCATTGCCGAGCACCCCTCGCGGAAGCGCTGTTGTCACCGCTTCCTGTTTCTTGTCACCACTTCTGCCTGGCGCAGCGGCATGGTCAGCCTCGAGCATGCCAGCTCCCGGGGGGGCTCCTGCTGCGTCACCCGCCAGGCTGCGTGACGCTGCATTTAACACGCCCTGCATGCCAGCCACGTACGCTCCACCCCAGCGCCGCTGCCTCGCTGTAATCCGCTCTGCGTGTGCCCGCCTGCCCGGGGGGCTCTGCCCGTGTTTGCACGCTGCAATGCCACACTCCACCTCCTAGGATTGCCCTGCATTTGGCACCGAGGCTCTTACCCCCAGTACTAGCAGCGAAGGCATGAACTGGTGGCACTGGGAAGGCCGGTTTTTCTGCGAGCCGTGACTCAGCAGACGTGCTCGGTGCCACCCTGAGCGCACGCAATCGCTGACTTCAGCGGCTGTGTTACTGCTCTCACAAGGAGCTGAAGTCACCTCTGACTCGGGTTATCTGCAGCCTTGCTGGATACGCCCGGGCAGCGGGGCAGAGTTGAGCTGGCACATCCCTTTCTCGGCAGCGTGGCACGAGTCCGAACAGGGCGGCTCGGCTCCGCGGCTGGGGGGACCCGCCTGGACAGTGCGGGGTGCAGGCGCTGCGAGGGAGGCGAGCCAGGGGCCTCTGGCTTTCGTTGGAAGCCCGTTGAAAATGACCCGGGCCTTCAGCGTCCTCCTCCATGCGGACCTGGTGTCGCTGCGCGAGCGTCAAGCTCAGACCTAGCCGGCAGCACCAAGCCTGGCTCTGGATTGGGCTTCCCAAACCTTCCTGTCCCCTGGCTCCGTCCCTAGCTGCCCCCCCCATCAGGCTGTTGCTCTGTAACCCTTGTTTTTAACTAAGAAAATGCCTGCCCACGCTGGCCCCCGGAGCCAGTGTTGCACAAGGGAGAAAATCTCCCCCCGCCCCGTGAACCCGCACGAGCTGGAACACGCCGCTACCGACTGCCCGGCCACGTCGCACCGGCCGGGCCCGTGGCCGGGCTGCAGTCCTGCGACCCAGGCTGTGCCCCTTGCGCAAGCCGCCCCGCACGCCAGCTTCCTCCGATGGACTCCCCTTGGGAGCGGCAACGGCCTCTCCTGGCTGCAGAGGAAACTTAGCCGGAGGAACTGGTGCGGGGGCGGCGGGGGGGGAGTGCCCAGGCCTTGCTTTTTTGTGTAGAGCAGCCACCAGCTCCGTCTTTCCCCTCGCGGCCGCGTCAACGAAGCCAGGTGGCCTTTTGTGTCGGCTCTTTCCTTGCGCGCTTGTGGATTGTCTCCGTGCCAAAGCCCTGCGGATGCTGGCACCAGCCCATCCCACGTCAACCCTACCCATCCCCCTTCTTGCCAGGGAGCCCCAGTGCCTCATCGGGCCCCATGAGCATGGGGGCGGGTTTGCACGGCTGCCAGCGGGACGGGGCACTGAGATCAGTTCAGACCTTTGGACACTATTATGAGAGAGTTAAATGTGCAAAGCCCGCATCCTGTTCTCAGTCACCTTCCAGATTAGGGCTGCACGGGGGAAGTTTTCCCTCTGTCCTTCGCTATGCCCACCCCCCGCTTGCAGGCCTCACACTGCTTAGTGCTGTCTTTAGAGGTCAGGTGAGACAGAAGACACTGTTCTTATTTTAAAAAAGCATCGCGCTTAAGTTTCCAACCCTCCTGCTATTGCTATAGCCACGGAGTGGGGAGGAGCCGCTCTTTAACTGACGGGGTATTTCTAATGCACCCAGTACCGCGGCATCTAGGTCGCAGTGGCACGGGAAGAATTCGACATGCACAGTGGATGTGGTTTAACACGGTCTGGATACTGTGCTGCAGGCAGGCCGGACTCTGGTTTAACCTTTATCCAAAGGTTGCTGAGGTGCCCCGGATCTTGGGATAGCAAGGCCGCTGACTCCACTGGCGTGTCTGTAGCTTTGCAGTGGCACTCACCGGAGAGCGGTGTCGTGTCATGGTCACCAGGGCTGAACAAGTCTGGTGCCCGGGTAAGGGCATAACCAGGGCTGAACAAGTCTGGTGCCCGGGCAAGGGCATTTTAACGACAGTTTAGCAAGGCTGCTTTCAAGCTGGACCCGCCACTGAGAAGCTGGTGGCTGGCTCGTCCCCAGGCAGGCAAATTTGCAGGATTTGGGGGACATTGGCTAAGTCACCTGCACCCTCAAAATCCAGACCTAATGCCCACTTGGGGCCAAAGGAGCAGTCTCCTAGAAGCACAGGTACCCACTGGCTTCAGGGCTAATGCAGTTACAATGGGGAGGACAGAGCTGGGCTCTCGGCATGCATGCGCTGCGAGCGGGAGCTGCCTGCGGGTTAATGACTTGTACAAAGGATCTGGTTTAGGCGCTGAAACCGAGGTTGCAATGTAATACGACTGCTGGTTTCTACATGCAAGGTGTATTGCAAGGTTGGTTTTGTCAGCTGCCCAGGCCTGTTGAGCAGCTTTTGATCACGCGGAGGCACCGCCCGAGGCCCGTGCTTCCCAGGGGGTGGCACACTGCTGGTGGGGCTCTGTCCCCTTTGGGACAGGGGCTGTGGGCATCCTGGAGCTAAAACCAGGGATCCAATTTTTGTCTGGAGCATTTGATGTCCTAGCCCATTCCCCCCCACCCCAAATCCTGGATCCTCCTTCTATTTTGGGCATCTTATGAGCCTTCCAGGGCCATGCACTCCTGATGAGCCCCTTTCCCCTGCTGACGGACAAGACTCGCAGACAAGAGGTGCTTCAGAAGTACATCGGCTTCCCACCAGCGTGTCTGCTGGACCAGCTCTGGGCACTTAGTGCAGCCCCGAGTGCTCCAGCGCAGGGATCTCCACGCATCACAGCCTTGAATCAACACGGTGACAAGGGAACATGGATGCGTGTGTCTAAGGGGACACCTGTCCAGGCACCAAAGGGCGTCTTGCTTTCTTCCCCTTTAGGGAACTTGGCACTCCCATGAGGCTTCTCAGGGCAGATCTCAAAGTAGTTCAGAGTGAACCCGCACCGCGCTCCCCATCTCAAAGAGGGAGGCTGAGGCAGAGACAGAAACGTGGGCACCAATCTCATGTCCCAGCACGAGACCCCAGGGGCCCGGCTGAGCAGCCCCACTCCGGGGTACAGCGGGGAGGGCTGGGGGTGCCAAAGTCAGGCCTCACGTTGGCCATTTCTGACAATCTTTCGCCCAAGCAGCTTGCCCGAGGCTGCACGGCACATCTAACTGTTCTGGCCCTGTCGCCGACTCCAGCAATCCCAGCTCGCCACCGACGGGCTGTCCCCCCACGGGCATTTCAGGGACGCCAAACCGTTCCGGAGGAAAGACTACGTGCCCCAGGATTGTCCTGCCCTGCCAAGGAAGTGAGCACTTGGAGAAACAGGGAATAAATTAATAAAAAATTTATTTCTAAAATTTGCGGCTCCCTCAAAACTGGGAAAATACTTTCCTGCCCCGGTATCTGCGAAGGAGGACGAGGCTGTCACATCCTCTCATCCAACAGCAGAGAGGGGGCATTTCCTTCCACTCTCCCCATCCACAGGAGGGGAGGAGGGAGGACATCTTTTTGTTTCGCGCTCGCATTGCAAGGCCGACCATCCCTGCTGAAGGGCGTTCCAACCAAGCGCTATCTTCTCTGGGCAGCACTGAGCTCTCGGCCCCCTGCACTCAGTTACACTCGCTGGTCTCTTCATCGGAGTCTTCCGACACCGACTGGGTCCTCTCCACCTGCATCTGATTGTGGTCCCCAATCTGCACCATCTGTGCATTCTGAATGATGAGGGGCTGGTGGCCTGTCCCCGGCACCATATTCTGGTGACCCGGCAGGAGACCCAGGGGTTGGGAAGCGGGGGGAGCTGAGTAGCCAGGCATGAACAGCCCACCTGGGTAAGGCTGGTTTATTAAGGCTGCTTGGGCCGACAGGCTCGACAGCAACTGCTGCAGTCCCATCAGATCTGGCATCTGCATGGGGGGCAACAAGCCTGGCTGCGACCCAATGTTCAGAGCCGCGAAGGCGCGCTGCATCGCTTGGAGATGCTCCTGGTATTGCTTCTGCTTTCTGTGTGCCTCCTGGATCTGCTGGAGCTCCCTCCACTTGGTCCTCTGCTCCTTGATCCTGCTGAGGACAAAAGTATTCTTCACTCTCTTGGTGAACACCCGGGAGTTCTCATCCAGGGGCACCAGCCCTGCCAGCACACTAGGGATCTGCCCCTTCTTCAAGGGGTACTCCTTGGGCACGAAGGGGATGACCGAGTTGTACTTGTGCAGCCGCATGATGGAGTCCATCAGGGCAGAGTTCATCTGGTACGTGCACAGGCGGCACTGGAAGTTCTCGGTCAGCAGCAGGAGAGTGAAAGCAGAGTTGTTGATGGCGTCCTGGAAGCACGTCAGCTGGCAGTGCCCGGGAACGAGGAAGTCCTCGCAGAACGTGGCGCCGTCCGGGATCCCCATGCTCTCCAGCAGCTCCTTCACTCGGCAGGCGATGTCCACGTCCTCCACGGCGTGCACGACCACAAAACTGAAGAACTTGCTCTCACCAGTGTCTGGCTCTGACGAGGGGGCAGTTGCTGGTGCTGGTGGTCGGAGGGGAGGGGGACAGACGGCGGAGGAGGAGGATGCCACGTTCCGATTCCCCGCTGGAACATAAGAATCCTCCACTGGCAGCCGGACGCCGCTAGAACCGGAGCCAGGAAGCCCCACGTGCGGCTCCTTTTCTGGCTCTTTGGGCACGCTCACTTGTGGCCTCTGCAGCTTGGGTGGTGGCACTGTGCTGGGAAGATCACTGCACTCTACGGGGCAGCGCATGGCACTCTGCGAGGGAAGCCCAGTTTCAGGAACTGGAAGCGATGGGTGACAAAAGCTCCCGCCACAGGGGTCCCCACGGCTATGGCTCCTCAGCTGACTTTGCAGGGGGTTTGCGGAGGCGCTGTCGAGCTGCTCGGGGTCCCGTATGACGCGACTGGCACTGCCCCCACTGTTGTGCATGGCAGGGCTGGCACCGTCGCCGCAGAGCTTGCTGGGCCCAGGGTTGTGGTGACGGTGAGTTGAGTGGGTCATGTACTCCACGGTCGGGGACTGGCTAATCTCGAAGTGGCTGACGAAGGAGGCAGGGCTGCCCGAGGAATGCAAGGTCCGTGGGCCCGAGAGACCTGGCGCGCTCCCAATCTGCACGGGGGCACTCCGCGGCACCGAGGCCGGGCTGGCAGTCCGGAACAGTGTGGGGTCTGATCTCAGCATCTCAAATGAGGCCCCTTTCTCTGCCAGGCTGAAGTCCATGCCGCATTGTTCCTGAGCTTCCGCCAGCAGGCTGCTCAGCCGCTCCCCCAGGCTCCCCTTGCTGGCCCTGGCAGCTTGAATGGCAGCTCTATAGGCACGGATTTTGGCTTCCTGACCGCACACCTTCTCCTCTACCAGCAGAGAGTAGATCTGTGCCAGGACCCACAGCGCACTTGCATCCAGCTGGGGCGTCCCTGGGTCCACACAGCCTGCTGGCACCCCTGCCGACCCCAGCCTGGTCCTGCAGACATACAAGGCTCCCGTGTCCTCTCCCAAAGCATCCAGGCAGATCCTAGCCTCTGCCTCCCGCCCCAAAGCCAGCAAGACCATGGCTTGCAGTAACTTACTGCTGCTTGTGCTGGGTCTCATGTGCTTCACCTTATGCTTCAGGCTAACGAGTCTATTTTCGGGGATCCTAGATAAAAGACTGAAGACATCCTCAAATGTGGGCTGGGTCTCTGTGCTCTCGGCCATCGCATCAGCTGTTTGTTCAGACAACGCGCCGAAGAAGCAGGGAATGGAAAAAGCATACTACCGTCTCTGGGGCCTGGAAGAAGCAAAGGCCAGTTTCTTTTCTACATTCTGTACGGTGCTTGGCAGGCTCTGGGTGCTACACATCCTCGCCGGCTTCCCTCCCCTGGGTTTCAGCATTGTGGTGTCATGGTGTTGTCCCTTCCCTCTTCAGCGTTCACCTGCCGGACCTGCGAGAGAACAGACAGTTACAGAAACGTGACGGGCAGACAGGCTCGCGCTCCAACCTGGACTCATCCGAGATCACCGTCTACACCGTGCCTTGGCGAGAACGTCACTCCTCGGTCGTACCCCCATAGTCTCCCATTCACTTTGCAATCCTCGTGGTAAGCTCGTAGGAAGGCTCTACATGGTTCTCATGTATCCCTGCAGTAAGTGCTTTAAAATAATAATGGCTAAATCGTTAACTGGTTGGGCTGTCAGAGACTAAACCAGCACCCCCCACCTGGGCTAGCCTGGGCAGGGCACTCAGCAGGACTAAAAACAAGACCTGTCAAAGGGCAGACAAGCCCACAGTCATCCAGACCTGGAGAGGAGATGGACACCACCAGGTCACTGCCCCAAGAATCGCCAGTGATGCAAAGCAGCTCAACTAGCCTAGGAGGGCTGTCACCGCACCTAAGGTGCCCCATGGGCACAGAGGCCTCGGGACTAACTGGACTTGAAATCATTACCAGATTCAGGTACGTCACCCGACCGATCAGATCAACAATCCATCGTCTCACCCCGAATCCTGTCTGTGGCTGCAGCTAACACCAGAGGTCTTGGGGATTCCTCGTTAACCAGCAGCTATAAAATCACCTGCCCAGGAGAGGAACGTCTCGCTGGCTCCAAGGTTACATTCCCCTGGCAAATACACTTGTATCCACGCAAACGCCGTTGCAGACCCTCCTGTTATCCATGGTCACACATCTAAACCCTGGATCCTGTTACACCCTTGGACTCACCCTCGCCTTCTGGCAGCAAGTTAAATTTAGGACCAGACCTCACTAGCAGCCTGGACAGACCTGGCCAAGGAGCGGAGGGTCTGTGGGTCAGGCACTCCGCAGAGCCGCTGCTTGCCAAAGCCTGCTCTCGGTCTATCTGGCTTGCTGCAAAATCTTTCAGCTTTTATAAGAGCATCCCAAAACACAGTGTTTCAAAACAGCCCCAACAAGCCAGATCCCTGGGGGAAATTTACAGTTTCACCCTGGTTTTAAGTCACTCGGGGGGGTTTTCCCCCTAGCTTGCAAAAATCCTCCAGTTGCTTCATGACAGATTGAACGCATCTAAAGTTGCATCCCCTCCCCTGAAAGGCTGCGAGTCGCTGAAACTTCTAAGAAAAAAAATCCCCTTCGCCTTTCAAACAGGGGCAGCAAAACCCAGAGCTTCGCCACAGGCGTTTACTCCTTGGCCTTCGTGACTCAGCCACGGCCGAGTTTCTGTTTGCTCCGCTCACGCACCTTGTCCCAGGGACCTAACCGCTGCACGGACGTCAGCCGTTTCTGGGCTGCAAAAGGAGCTAGCCTTTTCTTAGGCCAGAACAAAAAGAGAAATGCAGGGCAGGCCTGGGCTGGGAACTTTCCAAGTCCGCGGTCACTTTCATGAGGTTCTTCTTCCTGCTCCATTGCTTCCTTCGCCTTTGCAGACCGTTCCCAGGCGAAGCGGGGCAGGGGAGCCAGGAAAGGTGCCCGGGGACAAGGCAGGGAACGGCTGCATCTCCCGGGGGCCCTCATGCCCGTGCCCCTTGGCTGCTGCAAGGCAGCTCAGCTTCTTCAGAAGCCCGGGGCATGCCAGCCCTGCGGGGCCTGGCCGCCACTGCTCCGCTGGGGAGCGGGAGCCCGGGCCCAGGCCTTCCTGCCGCCATCCTCCACCTGGCTGGGCCCGGCTCCCCGGGCACCGGCAGCCGCACCCCGCCCGGGTCCCGCTGCCCCGGCTCTCTCCCCGCTGCGGGGCAGGGCGGGGGTTACCTGGGCGCCGCCAGCCGAGCCGAGCCGAGCCTCGTGACCGCATCCCGACCTGGAAGTGCAGCGGGGGGCGGGGCGTCGTGACGCCACAATGGCAGCGGATACGTTGGAGTGGCAACTCAGCGTTCCGAGGGGGCGGGGCGGGGCCAGCCCTGCCCGGGAGCGCCGCCGGGGGGCGCCCTGGCCCCGGCAGAGGCGGCGGCGTGGCCGGGCCGGCTCCGGGCTCCGGGCTCCAGCAGCCTCCCGGGCCGGGGGCTGGGGCTGCAGGGGGGGCCGCGGCTCGGGCCATGCCCACTTGGGAAGGGCCCCGGGCCCGAGCCCTGGGGAGGCGGAGACCCAGAGCCCATCCTGGGCTGGAAAAAAAAGCAAAGTCTTGATGCCCATTTCATCTGGTCTTTGCTGCCCAAGCGCCGGCGATCTGTCAGGCCCCCTTCCAGCCCCTGCGAGGCGATGAAAAGGGCCAAGAACCAGCCGGAGACAAAGGAGAGCGGCGGTGGAGCCCAGGCAGGGGCACGGCCCCTCTGCCAGCGCTGAAAGCCTCCGTCTCCCTAAGGGGAGAGCTGGCTGCCTTTGTTCGGCTCCGCTCTCCCAGCCCGCAGGGCCTCCCCCACACCGCCCCAGCTTGGCGCACAGGCAGATGCAGGCCCCACAAACCTTCTGGATTCAGAAACAAGATTTATTTCAAAGCCAACAGTTCCCATTTTCCAGACACTGGGTCCTAGCCCGGCCACGTGGCTTGTCTCCGGATCCCTGAAACAAGCTACAGCAGTAGCAGGCACTCGGCATTAGGTACCCGCGCATCCCAGAGACCGTCTTCCCGCCCCCCCAACCCTCCCCTTTGCAACAGGCCTGGCCTCATAACAATGGTCAAGCCGGATCTATCTTAGTAACGCCCATAGAAGCTGCCCTGCGCCATCTTTTCAGTGGCTGCTGAGCACTTGGGACTTGGGATGAACTGAATAGGCGCAGAGTAAGGTTGTGCAAATAGGGTTTAAATGCACTGAAGCGATGGGGAGTACAAATCCCACAGAAAACTGATCCTTTAAAAAGCACAGCCGCCAATTTCAATGCAAGAGAAGGCGCTGGTCATTGTGGAAACAAATCCGAGGGGCAGAAGGCAACCAAACCCATCCCCAGAGCTCGGCCTGGAACGGAGAAGAAGAGTCAGAAAGGAGGTGACACGCTGCAGTGTGTAAAACGGGCCGCTGTAACGGTCGGTGGAAGCAAATGGTATCAAAACTTAAATCCGGTGCCCTCTTGCTCCAAGCTGTCACAGCTAGGATGCCTTTAGTGACTTTTTGCTATGCTGTCGCTCTCCTAGACGCGTAGTCTCAGCAAAGGGCGAGAACCCAGGCGTGCCGCTGTGCCAACCCGCAGCTTAGAAAGCCAAACTAAGAACTCCCCCCTCCAGCGCAGCAGGCTTCAGAAACCACGAGGATGACGGGCACAACCGTCTCGCTGGAATCAAGCCACCTTGGTTAGCGAGTTTCCTGCAAGACGCACGGCCAGGTGGACTGCAGGAGGCTGGGAGAACGCGAGAGCTGGGTGCAGAGAATGGCAGTCGCCCGCCCGTGGGGGCTGGCAGCTGTACAAGTGACCGAAGTTACACACGTGTCCCTCCCACAGAAAAGAGCTGCAGGAGCTGGAGCCTTTCAGGGGTCTTCTTCTGGCACGCTGGCGCTCACCTCCTCTGCTGCGTCACCTGCTGCCTCCATCTTCTGCACTTTAGGGGATCTTTTTGGTACTTTAGTGGCCTCCTTTTGTTTCTCGGGTGACTTATCTGCCTCCTTCGCAGGTGCCTCAGAGGCCCCATTCTCTGAGCATTTGGGAGCTTCATGGGTCTCTTGGGCTTTGGAAGCCTTGGTGACTTGCTTCTTTTGGGCTTTGGGAGCCTTGGTCACCTGTGACTCTGGGATTTTGGACGCCTCGGTGACCTGCTTCTCCAGGGTTTGGGGAGCCTCGGTGACCTGCTTTTCTAGGGTTTTGGGTGCCTCAGTGACCTGCTTCTCCAGGGTTTGGGGAGTCTCGGTGACCTGCTTTGCTGGGGCTTTGGGGGCCCCCTCTTCTGGCGTGGGTGACTTTCTCTCTGTCATCCTAACATCTTGCGATGCCGTTGTGGCTTGGAACAGTGGGCTGAAAGGGCCCACAAGCCAGTTGAGGGGAACACCGTTTGCCACGTAATCCAGCAAGGTATCCAGGGACTCTTGGAGTTTCACCGCTCGGTCCTGGTTCTGGGACAAGATGCTTGTGGAGAGGTCCTGGAAGGAGCAAGCGCTGGAAAAGGCAGCTTGGAGCAGCTGGATGTTGCTAAGAGCATGCTGCATTGTTTCCTGGATGCTGCTGGGGAGGCCTTGAATGCTGCTCATCAGGTTCGTGTAGGCAGGTTGCAGCTGCAGGGTGATCACGCGCAGCATGGCTAGAACACGAGGCTCTACCTGAGGAGACAGGCGAGACAGAAGCGAGTTCAGCGTAACCTTCCACTGGTAGAGGGGAGAGCGCTTTAAATATTTCCCCCCAGAGGTACCTCTGATTGAGAAGACAGTTTCACCTGCGTCCCTTTTGGCTGGGTCAGGGTCCACTCCAGCCACAGCTCATAGAGTTTCTCTTGGCCCTCTTGAAGCTTCTGGCCAGCACCTTCTTTTACTGATTCGATCTGAGGAGGAGACACAAGGAACAGCATGATCAGTGGGCAGCTGGGCAGGGTCCTAGCTCTCAGCTTACAGCAGCCTGTGCAGGGGGAGCGCATAGGCCCAGCCCAACCAGGCTGTAGTGCGGAGCGGGACCTTGGTGGGCACGCAGCCCCCAGGCACCCTGAGAGCAGCATGCTTAAACCCTGGGAGAGAAGGGCCGGCAATACTAAGGAAGAGAGGGAAGGCACGTCTTCAAACCAGATTTATGGCCAGCTGGAGGTAGGAGAGAGTATTCTGGGTGTTCTTCTTGACGAGCTGCAACTTGTTCAAGGAGTGCAGGTAGGCTCGGTGGCGCACTTTGTTAGAGAGGGATCCCAGGCGCACAAAGTAACTCTGCTGCTGTTTCTGCTGCTCCACAGAAGCCACGCTGAACCCCTCCACGGATGCAGCAAGTTGAACTGAAGGGAATAATAGGAGAGAGGTTGGGTTACCAACAGGAGGGGATCCAATCGACACCCCCACCCCCCACAAACTATGGTGGGCCAAGGATCTTCAACATGCAAAGATCTAATCCCTACTCCTTGTGTCTGTGCCTCCGCTTCTCCCTCTGTACAATGGGGTTTTATAGAGAAACTGGCTTCCCTTGGGAAAGTGCTTTGAGACTGACGGATGAAGAGCGCTACAAAAGAGGTGGCGGCTACCATCAGGACTGGTTGGCACCTGCCAGGAGGGCTCTCTGCAGAGCAGTGAACTTGAATATGAACATGCCCCCTGCTTCTCGCTGCTCAACGACTCCAAGGCAAGCGAGGCAAACGCTGGGAACTCTTAGGGCAACTCCGGATTTAGAGAAAACCAATGGGGTGAGAAATGCAAACCAGCCTTCCTGCCCCAAGCCAGGAGAAGGCTCTGGGCTGGCAGATGCAACAGGATCTGTGCCTGGGTGGGGAAAAGGGGAAGTTGTGTCCGAGTGCAGCTCAGCGCGTTCTCACCCAGTTCTTCCTCTGTCACGGGGAGGTAGTGATCCACCAACTCTTCTGACTTCCACAGCACAGCATCTACTCCGCTAGCCACCACGTTGCCTACTGCCTTGGCTGTGTTTATGCTGCTGTTTACCATGAAACTGGTCATCTCCACGCCGTCCTGGATGGCTTCTCTGCCCTGCCCCACGGCCGCGTTCACTTTGCTGGTCACGGTGTCTTTTGTGCCAGTGGCAGCATCCAGAGCCGTGTTGACGGTGGAAGACACCACCGATTTGGTCAACTCGACGCTGTCCTGGACAACGTGTTTTGTTAGATCTACAGCTCCAGCCACTCTGCTAGCCACCGCGTCTTTGGCAGTATCCACAGCGTTCATCACTGTGGTGGCAACCAGCTGCCTGGTGTCCGCGAGGACCTGTAGACGAGAGCCAGAGGGAAGATTTCCTTCTCATATTGCCCCTCTCTCAAACACATTTTGCCCAGCTGGGCAACATCCCCACGCCTGTGGCAAAGGCAGCCAGGCTGCATCTGAGGTTGGTGCGAAGGGGCGTTACAGTCCCTTGGTTCCCAGAAATGGACATTGGCTCCAATCCTCTCTATGAGAGGGTAACTCCTTATCTCTTACAAGATGTTTCATGCGACTCGGTCACTCTCGCTGCCATTTGCCTGCTTCCAGACGGCTGCTTGAAACCCCCGCATCCAAGTGAGACCGAGAGCTTCCCCCATGAAGCCTCACGGAGCGGGGAGACTCACCTGCTCTGTCGGCTGCTGGAGAAAGGGCAGCTTCTCCTCCAGCTGATCCAGGCTCTTGCAGGCGTACTCGTTTACTTTTGCAACTAAAGAGAAAGCAAGGGACAGGGTTAATGCCCTGAACTGGTTATAGCATGGCTTCATACCCATGCTAGCAGAGTTGTGGTGAAAGATTGCAAAAGGGCAAATACACTAAGCTCGGCCCATGCAGTGGTATACTAGAGAACGGCACATATTACTGCAGGGAGCGGCACAGCACATCTACCAGTTAGTTCCTTGAAGGCTGTGCCAGGTGAGCTCAGCTCTTGCTTGAAAGGATTAACCAGGTTGGCTGGAATCACAGAGCATGAGGGTTGAAAGGGGCCGCGGGACTGGAAGGCGCCTAGCCCAGTCCCTGCTCAAGGCAGGACCAGCCCCAACTACCTCATTCCAGCCAGGGCTTTGTCAAGTCGGGCCTTAAAACCCTCCCAGGATGGAGATTCCCCGCCTCTCTTGGTAACCCATTCCAGTGCTTCACCACCCTCCTAGTGAGAGTTTTTCCTGATATCCAACCTCAACGTCCCTTGCAACAACTTGAGCCCATTGCTCGTTCTGTCATCTGCCCCCGCTGAGAACAGCCTAGCTCCATCCTCTCTGCAACTCCCGGCAGGGAGCTGAAGGCTGCTATTCAATCCCCGTTTGGTCTTCTCTTCTGCAGACTCAATCAGCCCAGGTCCCTCAGCCTCTCTAATGTGGCCAGGGGAGGAGATGCAGTGCCGGGGGGCACAGAGATACCCCAGCCATTACTGGCAGAACAGCTGCAGTAGGAAGTCGTTAAGCTATTTTCTCTCCCTGCCTATATTGGGCATCTCAAACAGACCATAGCTGCCTAACTGCTACTCAGCAGCTGTCAAGTGAACCCCATGGGACTGCACGGAGCTGGAATGGGAGAATGAGGAAGCTTCCCCCCTGCTCGTCTCTCGTGCTGCATCAACCTTCCCTGCAGGCCTGCGCGAGCTGCCCCGGCAGTGTAGTCTCAGAGGTCTCAGGAGAGCTCTGCCGCCCCTAAACGGCAGGCTTCGCGCATCCTGGCGTGTGCTCACTCTGCGGTTCCAGGTGGCTCAGAATTGGCTGGGCGCCCCCGACCGCACTGCCCACTGCAACAGCGGCCACAGTCTCTGCCACGGTGCAGACGCTGGAGACGTATGGGTGCGTCCCTTTGGTGAAGTTGTAGGCGGAGCAGACCAGGTTGAAGGCAGAGTGGATCAAGGGTATGCTGGTCACCCTGTTCACCACGTTCTAGGCAAGGCGGGAGAGAGAAAGGGCATTAGTGGCACGTCCTCTGGTAGGTGGGCGAATGTAACCTGTAGTTTCTCAGAGAAGCCCTTAATGAAATCTCCTCTTTCTTCCAAAGTTCAGCAGCTCAGCGGTCAAAGGGCTTCGAGACCGCGTCGTGAGTCAGCAGCAGAGCAGAGCTTACCATTCAGAGCTCTGGGCCACGCTGCCACTTGGTCACGTGCAAGTTCAACATCGCCCTGCCCCAGTTCAAACCCATTGCAGACCATGCTGCGCTCTCGCGGCACGCCACCCGCGGCTGGAGCCGTCAGCCTCCTCCGAGCAAGGAGAACTGCAGTCTCCGTAATGATCCGGAGGCTTGAGCCAGGCCCGCAAGTCTGGACAGATGAGTTCCTCTCCCACCTGGGTTTTGGGCTAGTGGCAATGCAGTGAAGCACGTTGGCTGGTGTGCGGGCGTACATGCGAAAGGACTAGCAGCCCTAGGCTACCTACCGCTTGCAGCGGTTCCTCCACATTTAGGGGGTCCTCAGCTTGTGAAGGACTAGGATCTGTGGCCTGGTTTTCAGATGCCATGGTAAAGTCAGGTGCAGCTGAAAGGAAAGAGAAAGAAGACTTGTACTGGCGAGACTTGTACGACTTCTGATGTTATCAGTAACGGTCGGTGGGAAGCGCAGAACCACACTGACGGGGCTCATTACCCAGAGCAGCTGGGAACTTCAGGGATGCTCTTGCTGCTTCTTTATGAGAAAAACATGCAAAGATCGTTTAATAGCTACACGATGCGGGTCGATAATTTTCATGAATTAACACGGGCCTTTATCGACAATCCATGCATGCATGTAGGAGGGCAGTGATGGCATTTTGCCCAGCCTGCCCCCACAGCCCCAAGCCATCTGGAGCGACGCAGCTCCACTGACTTGAGCAGCAGAGCTCCCTGAGCTCAAGACAGGCCGGTCTCATCCCTTTTAGGTCTGCTGCACCTGTCTGGAGGAAGGCGGGGATGCTCTTGCCTTAACTTTGCAGTCTGACGGCTCTCTCTCCAGCCTAAGATCGAGAGCGCTCGAACCAAAGCCTACGCTCTGCAGGTGCAAAACGCTGATGGTGCGTACCACTGCTCACTGCCTTGCCTTTTAATGGCGCTAGAAAGGAGATCGTTCAACATGTCATCTTGACTGCAGTTATTGCAAGACGGAAAACATGTCTTAGCTACGCAATGAGTAGTAAAATCAGGCTTTCGGCGTCCTAATTTTAGAAATCTGATTAGCACGAGCAGTTTTATGGCAACAGGGTGGAAAAAAAAGAAATAACAACATTAGCTATTCTATTCTTTTTTTGAACCTGACAATTGGGACTTGCTTAACTACTTTGAAAAACTCAGATTTCCCCCGTTCGTTCTGATGTTAACACGGGTTTCCCCATGCATCGGGTTGTTTCCTTAACAGGAGGCAGCGTCGGCACTTGTCAGCTCTCATCAAGAAGGCAGAAGGGAGCAGTCGCATCCAGAGACGATGAGGAAGTGATAAGCGCTCTTGTTGTGATCTGCTTTGTGATTATTGCCACATTCCTCTGGGGCTCAATCCAGCCCTTCCCCACCAACGCATCGCATCTGGGACTTTCTCTCCAGGCCGACACCACGGGTCTGTGCCCACATCACGTGAACTTTACCGAATCTCCTGTCATTTTGAACTCCCGAGCGGTCCCACCAGCCGTAGCAACCTTGGGAAGAGGGGACAAGGGACATCTCCTGATGCTTCGGCTCTCTGGGCGGCTAAGCTGGTCCTCTGCACAGGTCTCTCCTTGGGGCTGGGTAGCTACTATACGTGGAAGAGGAAATAGTTTCCCCATCCTGTGAAACTGTGCAATTTCAGAAATGTTTCCATTCCACGTTGGCATCAAACAGAAACCTCGAAGGGGGTTTTTGCTCGTTTTTCTTTTCTTTTGTTTTTT
>JAGPOW010001806.1:5129077-5142251 GCA_030014935.1 Caiman crocodilus | reverse complement strand
AGGGAGCTCACACAGCTCGTCCACCAGCCGTCTGACCCGGGTGGTCCTCCGGGCACAGCCCAAGATGTATGTGCATGACACGGTATTGAGAAAGCCGGCGGCCGGTCTACAAGAGAACGTCCACTATTGCAAGCACCGGAGAAGCTACATCAGCAGTAGAGCCATGACTAGTTTTCTGCTCTGCCTGCCTTTCTGTGCTGGGGAGGGCATGGGGTCTCTATGTTATCGCCCTTCTCCTAGGGTCCAGCTGCTCCTACTCAGTTTTGGCCTGGTCCTGGCACCCCTGCTGAATGCAGAGCATTGCTGTGCAAAGCCCTGTTGTGAAAGTAGACAGTTGGCATGAGCATGTTTGCAGCAAATCTTTATTGTCTGGACCTCAGCACACTGGCTCCCGGCTCCTCGCGTGTTGTCTCCTTGCTATGGGTTCAGGTGAGTGCCACTGCCTGACTCCTCGGTATCGCCCGTGGGGATGGTTCCTATGAGGATGGGCACTCTAGCCACAACACTGGACATGGACCAGGGAAGGTGAAGGGTTCCCACCAGCTCATAGTGGATTTCCATGATCTCGTTGGCCAAGGACATGCAGCTGACAGGCAGCAGACCGGGCAAGGCCATTATGTTGGTGATCCTGGTGACCTCGAAGGGCATAGCTTCCACCCTGGGCTCCAGCCTTAACAGTACGTTTCGGTCTTCCAGGGTGCGTGGCTCTGACCTAGCGGTGAAGCCCATGTAGAGGACATTGGAGTACAAGGTGAAAACCACCCTTTTAATGGACTTGCCCGTCTGGTTGTCGATCTCGGTGGTGAAGGTGATGTTCTCACTGGGGCAGAATGTGTTTTTCACCAGGGAAATCCTCAGGACCACGCGGCCTTGCTGGAAGCAGCAGTGATAAGCTACGACCTTGTCGACTTCCACCACAAAAGGGTGCTACATGGAAGGAGCGAGGGAAAGGCAAAGTGTGGTGAGTGCCTTTCGCAGGACGCAGCGGGATCACTTAGCATCCTTACACACAGGCAGAAATCACGGCTACCACAACCGAGGCCGCGTCACACGGACACAGGTCTGCAGACCCCCAAGACTTCATGTTGCCATGCACCCTGCGGGATAGAGAAGTATCGGCTAGGGCAAGGGTGGGGAAGAGAAATGCGGAACGTGTTGAAGCTGCCATTTAAAATAAAGACACCCTAAAGAGAGTAACAGTAAAGCATCGTGTTATCATATACACAGACCCTTAAGAATATGAAGGAAATACAAGTTTAATAGCAGAAGCCCCTGGGCCAGATTCGTGGGTCTCACACATGTTAGTCTGAGTTCATTTGTTTCAGAAGAGTTCATCCTGATTTACAATCGAGAGAGAGGGGGAGAGCGCAGAACTGGGCTCCGTGGGCCAGCTTTTCATGACACGAAGGGGCTTTCTTCACATCAACGCTAATTTGGACTGACGTAGGTTGTGAATTTAAAGCTTTTCCTGAGTAACTCCTCCACTCTTACTCTGGACTAGATAAGGGTCATACCCGGTGTCAGCCGTGGAGAGGGTACAAACAAAGGCCTTAATCCTGTCTAGGCATCTATAGAGCAGCACGATTTGCCCATTAAATTCAGCCAGGCTATTCGCGGGAGTCCGGTTACCCCGGCATGTTAAGTCTGATCTATGCTAAAAACCTTGGTGGCATAGCTACTACACCTGCTAAGGATGTAACAAGGTCAGAGGTATGCCCGCAAAGCTCCCAGTGTGGAGGCCGCTATGCTGACAGAAGAGGGTATTTTGGTTTAGCTTTGAGCCTTTGGGGAGGAGGGGAGAAGGAAAGCTCTGCTCTGTTGGCATACGCTGCCTCTCCATGGGAGGGCTCTGCCAACACAGCCGTGCTGGCAAAGCTATAGCGGCAGAGGTTCTGGCATGTCGACACGTCCTTCATGTTTGCAGGCCTGGACCTGAAATACATTCAATGACCTAAGACCATGCATAGCTTTGCTCAGGGAAAATGGCTCGTGACAAGGCGACGCTGTTGCATTGTTCAGTGACTCTTTTCCTGCACCATGAGGCATGCACGTTCCCTGCACCTTGAGGAATGCAACACGCCCCGGTGTGAAACCCTTCTCTTTAGCGTTCAGCCCAGTTCCTCCCCTCACTCCCTCTCCACGAAGCCATTCAGCATTCCTGGGTAGAAGCTATTTTGCCCTGCTAGACTCAGGGAGCTCTGTGGCCTTGGCTGGCTCCAGCAACGAAGGCCGCTCAGAAAAAACTTGCGCTAATCCTGTGCGCGGCGCGGATTCCAGATGCATCCGATGACACCCATCAGCTTCTGGCAGCAGGATAGCTAAGCAACTGCAGACATGGTATTCCAGTCTCTCTTGGAGTGATTAAGTGCATTGATTAAAACATTGCCTTTATATGTCATCTTCAAAAGGAACTAGACTCTATGCCCTTTTTTTTATTTTTATTTTTTTTTGCTGATGATGGAAAGGAAAGGTCTGGAATCTTTCACCTTCCCTGCTCGTTAATTTTCTGACTTTCCTAGACACGTCAGGCCTGCACACCGGAGAACGAAGCCACGGGCAGCGCTTGGAGCAGAGGGCAACCATTGCTGACCAGCCTGGGTTAATGAGATCACATTACTCCAGCGCTTTGATCCCTTCGTTGGCCGCCAGCGGAGCAATGCGGTTGGGCCAGAAAGCCATGTGTGGACCAGTTCCCACGCTGCTGCTAATTCTAGTATGCTGTGGGGTCCCGTGGCACAGGCGTGTCGACTCACAGAAATGAACTCAGATTTACACAGGGGGTGAACTCAAAGGTGGACCTTTCTACCCGTTCTCTCCTCCTGTCTCTAGGGGGAATAACCTTCAGCCTTACCTTGGACTGCAGCCTGTCTTTACGGATGCCAGAGGTCCCCTGCACTAGTAAATACTTCTTCTTCTTAGCTAAGATGAGCTCACGATTGGAGCAGGAGACTTGGAGGAAGTAGGAAACGTAGCCTATCCTGCTGGAGAATGTGGAGGGGAGTCTGGTAGGCAAGGTGAAGTGGAAGTCAAAGGTGTGGGTTCCCGAATCCAGCCAGTTCCCTGCAAGCCAGACAACATGCTGTCACTTCTCAAGCTCAGCTCCTGTGGACAGGATGCTTTGCATTCCTCTATGGCAGCGTGCGGGGGGCAACCTTTTTGGCAGGTGTGCCACGAATCAGCCCCGCACCCTCCCCAGGTGCCACTGTCATTCCCTTCCTCCGCCCAATTTCCTCCTCTGCTTTCTGCTCCCTCCTCTGCTTTCTGCGCCCTGCCCGATCTTCTGCTCCCTGCCCTGTCTGCTACTATGCTGCCTCTTCTCCCCCAGATCTGCTGGGGCCCACGCTCAGAGGCTGCCCATGCCCCTCGGGGCACCCGGGGCTGCAGGTTGAGCACCCCTGCTCTCTTGCAGGGAGCTGGGGGAAGGGGCAGCATGCAGTTCTCCTTGCAAGATGCTTGCATTTCTCACCCAACCCTGAGTGCCCCCCGCAATTCATGTAGTGGCTGTGCACTAGGGGTGGCCACACCTTGTAGGCACAACCCAAACACGGGGCCTCTTTCCTCCAGCGTGGCTCTTCCCGGTCTTAGCCTTGTCGCACTTGGAGGTGATAAACCAGCTCTCTCCACCCAGCCTTTTCCTCTTGCTTCACTCGCAGAGAACATTTGCAATGTATTTGCAATAATCATGCAAATTGTTCTGGAATGAGGTAGCAACTCTGCACAATGTTACCATGTGGTGAGAGGTTGCTAGAATTTTGTTTCACTAATTGCTGCTATTACCCTCATAGACAAACTCAGTAATTCCTCAAGTTTTAACACATTTAACCCAGGTTTCCCCACTGCAGCAGGCCTCCGTAATAGCTTCCTCGCAGCACGAGAAATTCACCAGATGGCAGAACCGTGGCTTCAGTCAGGATTATAAATGCAGACAAAAATTGTACCCCAAGAACATGCTAAAAAGGGAAACTATAGCTCACGGTCCTGTTTGGCAATGGCAGCATAATGCAGTCATCTCCTTGCTGCTTAGCTGTGTGAACTGCTTAGGGCTTTATTCTTATTTGCCCCTTGGGTCTGGCTTGGCACTAGTCTGGACACGGAAAAAAGGGGCCTTGGAGTAAGAGCGTTTTCCATTCCAAAGACCTTTTAAAGCCTTCTTCCCCTTGCTGGAATGAGATGAAGGAGCTTTAATATAAAGATTAAAGCTCCAGACTATAGGGGACACCACGCAGAAGCAATCTGGTTGTAGGACAGGGTTGATTGTGTGGACAAGGACTTGTATGGGAGGGTTTGGCTAAGGATGATCCTGCCCCCAGGAGGGGTTGGACTAGATGCCCCCAATGTCCCTGATTTTCTCGGATCCTGCCACGTCGATGCTCTTCACCTGTGCAAGCTAGCGTGGGTAAGACACGTTTCTAAGGATCTGTCTTCATATAGAGAGGCCGTGGTTCGACCTGAAGGTGAGGTTTTGAACACGCTGGTGCGAAGGATTGTGCAAGTATTTCAGTCAGCGTATGCTAGGCTCATTTCTGCTTTGCTGGAGTGAATCAGGACCTGTCACCACACCGGGAGTAAATCCAGCAGAATCAAATGCAGGCCGTTTTCATTCTGAATATGAGTGTCCACACAGGGGTGTAATGCAGTTTAGCTAATCCACTTTCAATTCCCCCTTTAGTCATTTCAGGTCCATTTTCCTGGGCATCCCAGGGTTGGAAAGCTCTTATTCATTTTAAGTTGCCATAATTCAATCTAGTTTAATTTCACTTTCAAAGTGAATTAAACGGAATTGAATGAAGGCCACTCTAATTGTAGACAGGAGTATCCATGTAGGGGCTTAATATAGTTTAACTAATCTCCTTTAAAGTGAATTCAGACTAATTTTCCTGAGTGGCTCTGCAAAGATAAGCAGACAAGGCTCCTTGGGTGAGTTTGATATCTAATAAAAGATATCAAATTCACCCAAGGAACCTTGTCTGCCTACGTCCTTAGACCAACACGGCTACAACCTAAACTTCTGCAAAGACAACACCTTTAATTTCAACCAAAAGAAGAGGCTCTTGCACTGAAGTGCAAGTCTTCGCAGGGCTTTGCATTGGTAGAAGTAAATCGAGTTAATTGAACTGGCAAAAATCAAAGGTGGAGATGAAACCTGGTTGTACAGCTCTGACACTATGAACTTCGGCTCCCGAAGAGGGCTGGATGCTGATTCCTAATTACGTCCCTCTCTCAAGCTTGTGGCAGTCAGGCTGGCTCCTGCCAGTGTCTACCACACTGACTTCTTTCATACAGAAAAGAACCCAAGAGAATAACTCCCCTGACAGCTTGCTCACTCCTCCCTTCTTGTGTTGCCCTTCAAAGCCTTCTCCCACTTTCAGCGTTGTATCCTCTTCCATCTGGCTGCAACCTCCCACCTCTTCCACACCCGGCTTCCTGCAGTCCTCCCCCTCATCTCACCCACTTGTTTTCCAGCGTGCCCTTGACTCACTCTCTTTACTAGCTCTCTCCCTGAACTACCTTCTACCTACAAACCTCTACCCAGCCCCAGATATCTTTGGTCACCCTGGCAACTCTAGGATAGGGAACAGGTTTTATGCTGCCCTATGTCGGTAACGTGCCTACTGCAAGGGGTCACATTAAGAATATGCAAGGAGATAAGTCCCTGCCATTTGTGAGCTGATATCCGATAAGCAAAGTTTACAGGAAGTCTGGAATGGGCTTCCAAGGGAGGTGGTGCCCTCCCCTGCCCTGGGGGGCTTTAATAGGAGATTGGAGAAATACCTGGCTGGGGAACCCGGGGGAAGAGACTACCTGGCAGTTGCCAAATCATCTTTCCAGGTGACCTAAGACACTGAGCGACTTGGGGAGGTGTCCCCATTGCATCCCCTTGGCAATTGTGAGAGTGCGTCCGTGTGTATACGTGGGGGGATTGGAGTATAACCCTGAATTTTCTAAAAAGAGCACAAAGGATTTCTATAGGAGCGCGAGAGCCTTCCCTGAAGCCTGCCTGGTGATGTGAAGAGCCTGAAGCCGGTTGTGTGAGCAGCGCGGGTTTCTGGCTCGCATCCCCCCGCCTGTGAGTTACACTTGGTCGTGAACAATTGCCCCCAATGGAAAGAAAAATGTGTTGTTTTGCTGCTAGAGACACAGCCAGTCAGCCCGTTTCCTTCTCTCCCAGCGAGGTGCTGGAAGACACCCAAGATGAAGGCTGAAGGTTGCCAGGGTTAAAAAGAAAAAATGAGGCCAATTTTTTCTTGAAAGAGCGAGTATCTATGGCTCAACATGGGCAGTCATAGAGCAATGTTTTATGAGATAAGGAACAAGGAAGGGACGATAAACTTATCAGCGTTAGCACTGTCCAGCTGAACGTATCTTGTGCGCTTTCTGACCTCAGCAGGGAGCTCTGAACATTGTGGGAATGCAGGATGAGGTCGGGAACCGTTTCTCTCCGGGTCTTTTTATGGAGTTCATGTATGATATGACGGTATTTGCATCTGTGGACTCTAATGTAGTGAGGTCCAGAATGAGCCTTAATGCAACCCTCTATGGAGAGGCGGGTAGTGCTGAAAATGGCTAAATGGATCGGGACAATTGGGGACATGCGCTATAACTGAGACTTGCTATGTGCCTCAGTTTACCCATCTGTAAGATGCTGAAGAAGATACCTCCTCCTTCATTGCAAAGCAGTTTGGTCAAAATGTCCAAACTTGGCACCTGAATCTGGGCCCTTACACAGGGACCCGATGCAAAGATGTCTGAAGATTTCCATGTCAAACTTACTGAGGCTTGATCATTGATGCTGTACTAGGCATAATTAATTCCCCATACATACTCTGTTTCAGGATGGGAGTCCCTTTCTCCAGTTTAGCTTAAACCATTTATTCTGAAAAGGTCATTTATTCTGAAAAGGATGGGGGGAAACAGCCTCAAGTCTGAAAGCCAGCGCACAGAGAGGAGGCTCTGTTGCTGTAGCTCGGCAAATGTCCTCCTGTGACAAACCTCTGAGAGTTGTGGGTGTTTAGCCCCGCTGAAAAGCTGTACATTTATTTAGATGACTACATATGGACTTAGGGGCCTCTCCCGCAAGACTGACGACCCCTTGGCTTTTCAGATCTTGAGCTGAAAAGTGCTGTAGAAGCACTGCTTGCGATTGTAATGCTAAGCAATGGGAAGAGTTTTTCCTCCTGGATTTACAATAATACCTGGTACAACTCTCAACTGCCGGAGAAGGAATTTACATGCCACAGGAGAGGCAATAGGTCAAGTCTAAAGCAACTTTATTGCACGTGACCTTTCTGGGAGGGCACAGCCTTCGAATACTAATACTCTAGGAGGAGCTGGAGCCTGAACATAAGAGGTCAGAGGTCAAATCCAAGGCTTTAATGCACCGACAAAGCCTACCCTTCAAATCTCAGTTATCCAGGAGAAAGCTCATGCCCCACTGGTTTTATATCCCTGTAAATATTTGTGGTTAGTGAATTATATATAAAAACACAGCAAGGCGCTCACTAATCTGCATTTGCTCCCACTGTTTACTTACAGTTCCCTGCCTCTCGGCAAAGACTCGATAGCATGGCCATCGTGAAGTCTCATGTTACTGAGACTTCGTTGTAGTTACAAAATGTACTTTGGGACATTTCCCAGTACAGAAATAAATTAAAGCCTCCGTTGGCAAAATCCATAAACAAAATGCCTTTTGATGGTGGATCCTCATTGCTGGCTTTTTGTTGGCTCATTCATTAACTTGCCATGGGCCGCTTGCTCTATCCGTACAACTAACATGGCCTTCCGTACCAAACCCAGGCATTTCAGTGGATTACGCGTGGTGTACAGACCTAATCCACACAAGCACGGATTGTCACCCCCCGGCCGATTTACAAAATCGCTGTTGCACACCGTTCCTGAATGCAGGGACACATGGCAAGTCCGCAAACTGGAAAGGGTGCAAAGGTGGAACTGATTCAAAGAAAGCTCCTTCTTGCACAAGGCAGAATTGGCCTGTGAAATTCATTGCTACCGCTTGTATTTAAACTTAAAAAAAAAGTAGCTCACTGAGGCCAAATATTTATCGGGGTAGAGGAGGCAAAAGGTTTGGATACTTATAGATATTTATACAGATAAGTTCATCTAGAGCAATAACCGTAAATGTTAAAAAAATGACTTTAGGGTTTTAGAGGACCCCTAAGTCATATGGGTCAGGAAGAAACTCTGCCTCTGGCTAGCTTATCCCACATTTGCCTTCTGCAGGGTTTGTTATATCTTTCTAGCAAGCAGTCTGGATTGAGACATGTTTCCTGGGCTGGACTGACCGCTGGTCCGATCCCTTATATTCCTACGTTTGCTAGTGAACGGGGTCTACTCTTACATATCGCCTGAAGTCTGGGTCCCAGTGACTTACTCTCTATCTTGAACGTCTTTGTCTTATTGATGTAGTCAGCCTTGTTATTGCAGACAACATCCTTGCTGTAATCCTTGTCCGCGCCGACGTCTTCATTCCACTGCAAATAACCTCTTCCTACCAGCTCTACCTTCACTATAGGGTTGATCAAAGTGTTGTTAAGACTCAGAACCACTTGGCCATCTACGCTGGAGCCTGCCATATAGACCTTATCCTCGGGCACCACGATTTCAATTGATTTCACCACCGACATCGGGGAAGAACGGACGTTCGGTGCAGTCTGGGCTTCCCCAGGGCAGAGTTGTGTTTGTGATGTCAAAGGTTTGTGACATCACTGCTTTGAGATGGGCACTGGGCGCCTGCAGCACTCGTTGCCTTCTCCAGGAGCAGGCGGGTGCTGTCGGGCTTGGCCCCAGGAATAATGAATTCTTTTACTGTTCGTCTTCTAATACCTGGAGGGTCCGTTCTGCATATGTTATACAGTAGCTATACAGTGCTATATAGTAGCATATAGCTACTAAGTGATAGTCTCTAACCCTAAATTGGGTTGACAGAGAGCGAGAGGGGACAACGCAGAAGAGAATGCAGGTCTCCTGACCACCGGTCCAGTGTCCTGTCCTCTGAGACTGGGCTGCCCTTCAGCTAAGAGGTCGTATGCAGGTAAGAAGGAGGGAAAAACTCAGAACTCAGCTGATTCCCCCCAGTAGAGAGTGGGGACAGCAGAGTTTTCTTAAGGCTGACTAATGAGGACCTTCAATTTTAGAAGTCATGTTCTTCACTCTCTGCCAGTGTCTCATCCAGCCTTCATCATAAGGACCCTGTCTCCTAGGGGCCGCTGGTCTGGAGTAGTTAGATTCAGACTGGGCAGTACTCTGGGATCCACATTTCTCATGGGGTTTTTTTCTTTAGCTACGTGGAAAGCAATGACTCATTTATCCACAACCACGGAACTGCAATGACAAATGTTTCTTACTGGTCCTGAAAGCGCATAAGCATCTGCTCTAAGGCAATCTTTAAATCCTGCATTTCTTTTGGAACAGATTCTGGGAGAGGAGTTAGATGGGGAGGAGGGTGGCAGCAAAAGCATGCCGGTCAAGGGAGGGGAGAGAGATGCACCAGGCTCTTTCTTCTTGGCCAAAAGCTTGTCCTGAAATCTGCTGGGGGTCCCAGAGGGCGTGCCTCTGTGCCAAAGGCTGCAGTGCTGGTTGACTGCGCCCACCAAGGCAGGGGTGGGGGACCAAGGAGGACTTCCCAGGGGCTGTTTACATGGCCACCAGACAGCTCTGGCATGTACAGCTGTGCCCATGCTAACCTTCCTTTATTTAGCGTGGGGATCTGTAGCGGTGAAGAAGGGGTGGCATGGGGCAGCCACCTAAGCATGCAGCTGGGCAGGCACGTACAAACAGATGCTACGGTGGCTTTCTGGAGCTTCTTTTTTACAGCGTGCAATTAAAGCGCGGAGCTCATTTGGACCCTGATGGTGTAGCCAGATCCACAAAGGGAGAGGACACGTTCTTGGAGGAAAGGGGAATCAGTAGTTATCGAGTGCAGGAGTGAGGGACACCACCTCCGAATCAGAACTTCCTAACATTTAAATGCTGCCGGAGGCTGCAAGTGAGAGAGGAACAGAGGGAAAACCCCTGGTCAGACCCAGGTCACTCTCCCTTGCAGCCTCCGCTTTCTGTCACTGTTGTGACACAGGAGACTGGGTGAGATGGGCATGTGGCCTGGCGCAGCACGAGAATGTAACTACTGCCATTTATTATGGTGCGTACCTGAGCTAACCGGACTCAGCCACCTACCCCTGCACCAGTCGCACATCTGGGCTGCAGCCAACACCCTCCAGAGTCCTGTAGCATTGGCTGCGAGATCAGCCCTGGGCATTGCAACACGTGGTGGAAACAGAGCTGTGGTGCCGGGACAGGGTTGCCCCAACCCCCCTTTCCCCAGCTGAACCCCCTCTGTCCTGGGCCGGATGCCCCAGGATCCCCAGTACTGGTGCTGCTGTGTGCACTGGGACCCTCCCACCCAAGGGGCTGCATTTCCCGCCTGAGGCAGGTCTCCCCAGGCGGCGGGGGGGCTTTAATAGAAGGCAGGGCAGTTTTACTGGGCTTTCTTTGCTGCTGGGGAGGCTTTTACTAGGAAGAAGGGTAAATTTGCTAGGGTACCTTGGGTGGGTGGGGTTAATAGAAGGCAGGGGGAGATTTCCTGGGGGGGGCTTTTGCTAGACAGGAGGGAGCTGCGGAGGGGGGCTTTCAAGAGAAGGCAGGGGAAGGTTTTGCTAGACAGAAGGGGAGCTTTGCCGGCTGGGAGGAGTGACTAGGAAGCAGGGCTTGCTTTGCTGGGGGCCCTTAGGAGACAGAAGCGGATCTTTGCTGGGGGGCGTCTCGCGGCCCCGAAAGCAGGAAACAAAGCGGCGAGCGGAGCCGGCAGCGGCGAGCGCAGACCCCCGCCGGCCGGAGGAGGCCCCGCCCCTTTGCCCAGTTCCCGCCACCAGCGGCCAATCAGCAGGGGCCCGCCCCGCGCCCGGCTTTTCCGCGCCAAACTCCAAAGCCGGCGGGTTGGCGGGTCCCGGGGACGTGTCGGCTCGGCTCCCGGCGTCTCGTGGGCCCTGCCGCCCAAACCCCCGCGCGTCCCCCCGGGACTCGCCCCCCAGGTCGGAGCCCGAGGTGAGTGCGCCCCGACGGGGCCCCCCTGCCCCAGGGAGGGGCGCTGCGCTGCGCTGCTCCGCTCCGCTCCGGCGGGAGAGCCCGCGGGGGCTCGGGCCGCGCGGGAGCAGCTGTCGGGGGAGGCGGAGCCGGCTCGGCTCGGCTCGGCGCGGTGCCGGCGCGGCGGGGCTGGGGAAGAGGGCGCGGGGGGCCCGAGCCGGCGGAGCCCCCACGGCCGCGGCAGGGACACGCTTCTGGCGGCGCGGCGGGCACGGGCGGGGAAGTCGCCGCGTCCGACGTGACAAAGGCGGCGGGCGGGCGGGCGGCCCCGTCTGCTCCCGCCGCATCTGCGGATCGGAGCCCGCGGGCGGAGAGGGGAGCTGCGCTCGGAAGTGCAGACGGATTGGGCCCCGCGCCTCGCCGTGTCCCCGCTTCCAGGGGCTCCGGCTGCCGCTGCCCCCCGGGCCCTGCGCTTGCAGCAGGCACCGAGCCCTGGTTTGCCCTAGCGAGGCGCGTGCGCGCGCAGCAAGTGTGGGTGTGCGTGCGTGTAATATACATAGCGCTCTATAGGGGTGTGTATGCATGTGTAATGGATGTGTATTCATGTGTAATACACGTATGTGTGGGGATACACTCTCTATATATATAGGTGTATGTGTGGGGATATACATACATACATACATACATACATACATACACACACGTGTGTGGACACACACGCACGCACGTACGTATATGCGTGTGTGTGTACACATAGACAACAGCTCCCTCCAGCCGCCCCGCGCGACTGGAGCCTGCCCCTTTAAAAGCCTCGCAAGCTTTATGGCCCCCCCTGCCGTTTAATTTGCATAACCACGCGAGACTCCTGGGGGCGGCCTCCGCGAGACCGAGGAGAGCGTTTCAATTGTGGCGCGAGAAGCGCTTGGCGCGCGCCGCCGCACCGCGAGGCGGCGAAGGGAGCGGTTGCAACCTAACCGGCTCAAGGGGGCGGGTGCAAGGGCGGGTCGTCGCTCGCCGGGAGCCAATCGGCGTTGACACCGGTTGGGCCGTGAGCCAATGAGAAGGGAGAACGGAGCTAGCGGGCCGGCCGGCCGGTCGGTCTGAGAAGGGAGGAGGTTAGGTTGAGAGGTCTCCTTGAGTCGGGGGCTGGAGCGTCGCCGCCGCCGGCCCGGGCCCCACGCGAGGCGGAGGCGGAGGTGGGGGTGCGCGCCTAGAGCTGTGGGTGAGGGGCGGGGCCGGTGGGGTCCTCACTTCACCCGGCAGCCCGGTCAGTGACCCCCCCCCCAAGCTCACCAAAGTGGAGGAGCTGCGGCTGCGGATACACGAGGTGTTCGGCGTGGAGACCGACCGCCAGCGGCTCTTCTACCGTGGCAAGCAGGTACCGGCCTTCCCTGGGGGGCGGGCGAGGGGGACTCTGCCCCCACCTGGGGCTGGTCGTGGGGCTGCATGACCCGCGTCGCAGCGCCTGGACAGTGGCAGCGCCCCGTCCTGCAACCGTGCCGCCCCTTCCCCCCCAGCGCTCGGTTTTCTTTCTTCTGCGTGGCTCGAGCTGGCGACGGCCTGGCGCGGGGGGCGGACTTCTTGTTTCTTGTCCTCCGGTGTTTGGGAATCGAAGCACGCGGCGCCGACAGCGAAGCCTTTCTCACCCCTTGTTAAAAGAGATGATGGGCTGAATGTAAAGTTCCCGGCCTTTTTCCAGGGTTTTTAACTGAGTGCAGTACCGTGATTCGAGCGAGCTGCCTCGTCAACTGGAGTCGGTTTGGTTTTGAAACTTGGGATTATGCTGCCATCTAGCGCTTTATTCTCCGAAACGGTACTTGGCGCTCGGAATGTGCCACGCGGGTCGGCGTCTCGTTATATTTGCTGGGGAACTTAAGCGCGCGCTCCTTGGAGGATGTCCCTACTTTGCCAATTGCGGGTGCGAGCTCTGCTTGTTTTGTTTCAACGTTCGTTCAAATTCGTGGTCGCCGCAGCCGTCTCGGTTGTGAGGGGTAGCCGCAGTCTGCTCTGCTCGGTCAGATAAGAGGCTGTTGCTCTGTCACTGCTTTGGTCAGTTAGTTTTTAAGTAGATAATCGTGATGGTTTTGTGTTGTTTGGATAGGCCAGGTATTGTGTATTTAATAAGGGTAAGTAAGTA
>JAGPOW010001806.1:5072202-5100078 GCA_030014935.1 Caiman crocodilus | reverse complement strand
TAATGCTGCTGCGGGGAATGGGTATCGATCCTGGTGCAGGGACACCTTTTGTTCGGTCTCTGCAGGGTATCGAGCCCCCTACAACTATCAAATCCCCTAGAACAAACCCTGATATCTATCAAACTCCCTACAGCTATCACACACCCTTATAACTATCAACCCCGCTATATGCCTAACACCCTATATCAAACCCCCTTATCTGTCCAACCCCCTTATAACTATCAACCCCGCTATATGCCTAACACCCTATAACAAACCCCCTTATCTGCCCAACCCCCTACAGCTATCACACACCCTATAACAACCCCACTATCCATCAACCCCCTTATAACTATCAACCCCGCTATCTAGCAAACACCCTAGAACAAACCCCCTTACATATCCAACCTCCTATAACTATCAAGCACCCTATAACAGCCCCCGTATCCATCAACCCCCCGTCTACCAAACCTCCTATAACAAACCCCATATATCTATCAAATCCTCTATAACTATCAAACACCCAATAACAACCCCTCTAATAACTACCAAACCCCTTATCTGTCAAACCCCACAACTATCAAACACCCTATATGTATCAACCCCCCTTAACTCTCAAACCCGCTATCTACCAAACACCCTATCACAAACCCGTATAACTATTTAAGCCCCCTATAACTATCAGACACGATATAACCATCAACCTCCCTGTGAAACTAGCTAAAAGGCAATCAGGACTCATAGCAGAGATGATCTCTTTGACTAGACCAACAAGATTTTTGCAAAAAAAAATGCCTTCATGGCAGGCTTTCAGGCACAAACGCCCTTCATCGGGCATAGGAGAAAAGATGGCAAAAGTTCTCCTGGGCAGAAAGGACTACCCAGGACTGCGCATAGTCCATTATTAGGGTGCCTAGCTGCTGTGGCAGTGCAAATAGTTGATGACAGCTAGTTATCCTCCATGGATAACTCTGCTTCAGCCCCAGAAAGTTCAATGTATTTCAACCTTTCACAACTACTTCTGGTTTTTAAAGAAACCCTACTAGTCTGAAATCTTGATGGCTTTTCTTTCTAGGGTGTTAGGGTTTTTTAAAGCTTGAAACGGTTATAGTTTTGTAACTTTTTATATTTATCGCCACGTCGTTTTAAATATATTCTGCTTTGCTGCTGCTGCTGTGCGGAAAAAGTGTCATAAGCAGTAGAAATATGGAAGTGGGGAGAGTCAAAACTTTCGTATCTTTCAGTCACTGGTAGGAGGAGGGAGGCGGTTGTTCGTAGTGATTGTAGCTAGTAATTGGATTCCTTCGGTTTTACCGGGTCCCATTGAGCGCCTGGAACTTGCGTGTGAAAGTGTCTAGCGTTTGTGAAGTCTTTTGAAGCAGAAAAATATGCAAAACCTAAGGTTTGCAGGTTCTCTGTTAATGGAATAGGTTGTGCTAACCATTTAGCAGGTGGGAACGTTGAGTTTGATAAATGGGTCTTTCCAAAGCCTGGAGTCAGTCGATATTCATCATTTCGTCATAGAGATAGCAGTTTTCTAAGGTGTAGCTGGTTGGACTTGACTCTTTTTATTAGCAGTGGTTCTGTATTGTTGGACAGTTCACAAGGGTTTTGTCTGCAAGGGAAATGTGGTTTAACCTTTGGTAGTACAGTGTCCTTTCTGCCTCCGTCCCACCGCAAAGTCCTTTGTTTGAGCAGATGAAATGTGATTATAACTCTGCAGAAGTGTCAGCATCACACCTAGGAAGCGGTAAACTTTGCACATCAGCCTCTGCAAGAGCTGCTCTGGTTCTTGGTTTTCTTGTGGTCATATTGCATGTATGTGTGTGCATACACATGCAGACATGTGCGAGTGTGTGTGCATACATAGTATATAGGTGTGTGTGTGTATACACATATGTGTGTGTTTGGTGAAGTTGATGGTGGAGAGGGAGTGCCCACTGAGATGCTCCTGCATCTAATGCTGACTACTTCTTTGAAGCACATGGACCTCTCAGAAATATTTATTGGCATATGGGGTTGAACTGCTTCGGGGTCAAATGGAATGAAAGCCCATCTGCACTTGGAGATTTTTTTTGGTCATGGATTCCCAGCAGTAGTAGACGGTAGAAGTGTGTGTTATTTGCTGAACTGTAGATAATAGATGCCTCGAATGATCAAAAGAATGTGCATCTAGTTGCATGTTTAAAATTTGAACTGTTCTGAAGATAAAATATTTTGGCAAAACCAGTATATCCAGCCCCACTGGATAAGCATGTTAGTTTTCTGGTAGCTTATCAGCAGTTCTATGGTTCATAAAGTTTTCTGGGAGGATGATCAGCTGTGATATGGTAAACAATATATTTGCATTTCAGGGGCCATAATTAGGCTTCAAAGTTCACGCCTCATTAAAATGAATAGGGAAGTTCACACTTGGATTGAAATAATAGCATTATCTTGCTGTAGGCTGAGACCACCATGCATCAGTTAACACACTGTGAAGTTTCCTTGCAAGGGTAGAGGCTTAGGAACAGGATGGGTGTGACGTCTGGTTGAATTTGAGAGAATACTGAGAAATTTGAGTTGATGAATGACTTTTCCAGCCCTTTATCCCTGATTTACTGGTTTGTTGGGGTAGAATATGTAAAGTGTTTTGCAATGTGCCACCTCTGATTGGTTGCCTGTTTGCATCTATGCGTAGCATTACATTCATTATAACGTCACTTATCTGTCACCTACAGTCAAATTATATATGGCAGCAGTAGCAAGAGGTTCACATAATACACTTGGATGTCACTGTGGCTGCTGTGACCGTGCAACATGGTATGCAAAGTAATAGGTTTATAATTCAGGGACCGCACAGAAATCTGAATGTCAGCTGTTAATGCTTACCTAAAAGACTAAATAACTTGTCCTTATAATGGACCTGTAGGCTGCCAAATCCTCAAGTTTCCAGAACTCTTTGACACAGATTTGTACAATAGCAAATATGGTTATTAAAGCACAACTTTCGTTGGGTGAAGTGATCAAACCAAGGGTTTTTAAAATAAAGGCTTTTGAACTGATTACTATTATACCCTTCCTTCTGAAACCCTGTGGTGCCATACATGAGGATGGCTATAAAGAATGGGACTCGGTCCATCTCTCAAAATCCAGTGTCACTGGGTTTGCTTCATGCAGATACCAATTGCTAAGGGAGGGATGGGCTTCTTGGGCTTTATTACATGGTAATTTTGGGCAGCTCCTGGAGTTCTTAACCCTTGGTTTGTCCGCACATCGATACCTGAAAGTGGCTGAAAGCACTCATTATGCTGCTCAAAGTTGCACCACTCCAGGGCACAATTACTTCTGATCCTCATTACTCAGCTCCTGTCCATTAAGACATGGCCTCTTCCCGCACACGTGCTGCCCAAGTTGAAGTCCTCCAGTATCCCAGGATGCAGTCGGTGGTCCCTTCTCCACCCTCCTTTTCTCTGTGGGCAAATTTGCACCTCCTGACCTCCTGCAGCTCCTAGTCCTGGCCCTGCTCCGCAGGCCGCTGGTGGCAAGTCCCGCTGTGCAGGTGGGGGACAGTTGGAGAAGGTTTCTGGACTGGAGGTGCCGCTGCTCCAAACTCCCAGCTCGCCGGTCAGAATTTGTGCAGCTCAACATATACTTTCTTTCCAACTTCTGTTTGTCACTTAATATTTGGTCCAAGATCAAGAAAAACCTTACCTGTCACTTGCCCACTCTATATATGTATCCTAAAAGCCATTAACAAGTAAGTTATGGCAATAGGATAGCTATTTTAAATTTGCATGATATAAATATTGCATCTCATTTAATAAACCATGAAGCTCCGTGATTGAGTGATTTGAACGGCTGCAAATGCCAGAAAGCATGCCCCCACGTCCTAGCGTGCTGTTTTTGGTGTAGCATAAATCTTCCTTAGCCTGGAGCCGGAGATGGCTTCAGCTATTTGTACTTCATAGCCCCGCTCTTGCAAATGATTAGTCAACTCCTCTCTCTCGGACTCCAGTGGAGGCAGGCAGTTGGTTTTGGTTTTCTTCCCCCTGCCCCATAGACTTGAGTTCAGAGAGTTTGAAGAGGCAGCTTGAGGACAAATAACCAGAATCTGGAGGCTTCCTTGAAATGTTCATTGTCAGAAATGATGATTAAGATGCAGTCAGCAGCAGAGTCTCTCGGTGCCTAACGTCTGACGAAGGGCGTTTGCACCCGAAAGCTTGCAAAGAACTGTCTCCCAACTATTTCAGGGGTCTGATAAAAGATATCACATCTACCCAAGGAACCTGGCCTGCCCAAGATGCAGTCAGTCGGAGCACCCAACAAGACTTGTCGGTTTGGGCTCTTTTATGGTATTTAAGAAATTGTATGCAATTGAAAAAATACCGAAGTATTTCTGTTTTGGTTTAACAACCAGCACCTTTTGGTAGTTGGCATTGATGCGTGTTTCTGGGTTTGAAGCTGTGGGTTTGGAGGACAGATGGGTTTAAAAGCTGAGCTGGAAAATGTCATCCTCACAGATTAAGACGGCAGCAGGCACAATGTTGCAGTTTCTTCCTGACACTTGACACTGCATATATTGAAGCGTCTATATGCACTCTTCGATAGGAAAACCAGCCTTTTTCTAGACTTTGGTTAAATTTTGGATTTCCAGTGATAGCTGTAACTTTGAAAAATGTATTTGGAATTGAAATTTAAGGGAGCAAAGGTTTGTATAATACAGCTCTGGACGCTCTGCTTTTTTCTTCTGTGTGCAAAACGAATCCATGTAAGTATGCTCGTGTTTTTAAGGTTTATTTTAGAAGCGGTGCTCGGGCTGAGGTATGTTTCTAGGAGAAGGCGGGGTAGTCTCTGTTCCTCGGTTCCTCTTTTTTCATTTTGTTCAGCCTCTATCTTCACCGATCGTTTTTCTGGCAATGTGGCTGCCTTAAAGCTTCGAATCTGGGTCAGTATGTCACACCCACTGTAGGCAGGGCCTGTGAGCACCTTGTGCGAGAGTGCAAACAAGAACTTGAATTTATTGTGATAGGACAGCAGCGGCTTTTAAAATAGTTCCAATGGCAGAACAGCAAATAGCTGAAATAGTATCCCTGCGGGCTACCGAGGATGGAGAAGTTGAACTAATTGCTAAGGCTGTTACTGCAGGTTTGTAATCCTGGTAGGTGGACAGTTGGGAATAAATCTGTTTATTCTGTTAATCTGCTTTAGGAATTGCATATGTGCATAGAGTGGTGCAGTATTTAAGTTCTAGTGATGCACATTTATTCCAGGGTGCTTTGATAGCCGGGCGTGTAACAAGACTAGACTTTTGACCACTGGCATTGCATCGTCCGTTTTGCAGCCTTGTAGACTTTGAATTGGGAGCTGCGGATGAGAGATCTTAAAAGTATTGCCTGCCTAACCAGCAATACAAGAAAGATGGTCGGTCTGTCCGTCCCTTCTCTCCTCACCTTTCCACGGAGCGCTGCGCAGACAGACTGCAGTCTTGGTGCTCGGACATCTCATGCATTCTCCACTCCAAATTGTTTGCCGGTAGGGAAACTGGGAACAGCGGCAGTACTTCACATCCAGGTTAGCAGTGCAGCCTGTGACATTTATGCAGCTCTTTCCCATGTTTATCCTGGTGCTGTTGTCAGCCAGAAGGCAGTTCTTGGCTGCGTTGACAGTCTCCTTTTGTGTAAAGTTATGCAGATTAGCACCTTGCTTTGCACACAGTTAGCTTTGACTGCAAAGGGTGGGTGTCTTGAACCTTATTAACCAGTGCGTTCTGCTTTTTGCTGGCCTGCGGGCAACAATATTGAGGCAGTATCAGGTTGCGGGCAACATTGTGCTTGGTTCTTCCTCCTAGCCAGATGGAAGTTGTATCAATGTGGAAAGATGTGGTTCTACTTGACTTCAGACTAACGAGGCTAAGGCAGCGTAGATTTGCACCTTATAGACTAACCAAAATGCATGCACATGCACATCACAGGCTTTTTTTGGACTGATGCTGTGGAAAGCAAGATTTCCTGTGGCTCTGAGCAACATGAGCATTGTCTCACGGGAGTCATGAGTTGGGAGCCGCTGCGCTCAACTCTTGGAGGAGAGGTTTGTCTTCCAGGTGCATTAACTCGGTGGGAATATCAACTCGGTTAAACCCCCCGGTCCCTTTACTACCAGTCAAGTGGAATTAGCTCAGATAAGCTACTACAAAATACTGCTCTTCTTCCCTTGTAGTCTGGACAAAGCCTTGGATATGGAGATGATGGGACTTGAGCAGTAACCCTCCTGGGACAATACTTGGTCCTGGCTTGAGCTTCCAGTTGCGTGGTTGCCACTTCTCGCTATGAGTTTGCTCCTCCTCACAAAGCAGTAGGGGACCGCGCCAGCCATCCCCTTGGGATCGGCGCGGCACTTGATTTGAAATGAACTGTACAGTCCAGTTGGCTATAGCGATACTGGCTGCACGGAGCCGTTTGATCTTTCAGTAGTTACCTTGATGCTCTTAAATAAACTACAGAACACTGTGTAGAGCCCGCATAGTCTGAGATCCTTGTGAGTGTCCTGTATTTCTTCCTCTGTTGCTTTTTCCTGTGTAATTTAGGGTTTCATTAAAAGAGAAGACCCCTCCCCGCTTTGTGTGAAGTACACCTAGAAGAAGTGTTGAGCACTCGCACCTCGGTACTGTTTTTTATTTGTGTGATCTTGAGTCATTCATCTTCACGGACCGTTAAGTGAATTTTCATGTGGCTTTAAAATGTCAGTGGTGCCCTTTAATTACCGATCTTTACAAGACGTGTTTATTGCTTGCCTAAATTAAGGAGAACTTGGACCCGTGTGCTGAGCAGATTTAAATCAGGCTTAAATGGTTTTGTTACTGAATTGAGCTAAGCCAGTTTACATGCACGTGCATTTGGTGAAGTCTGGTTCGCTGTGCAAGTTTTCTCTAATGCTTTGGGTTTACGGCTTTGTCCGCACCACGGGGCTTTACCTGTAGAAGTCTAGCAGAAGAGTGCTTGCAGTCCAAACCCCCTTTGCTTTCTACCGGTGGATTTACAACACTTGTGACCAGGCTCCCTTCAGCAACTGGTGTCTAACCAGGATCTGTTGTGTGCTTGGCAGCCTGGCTGGCGAGGAGCCATGCAGCGCCATCCCAAGCACATGGGGTGTGAGCTCCCTGGCAGCTGGGTGGTGGTGGCGGCTGCTGCCAGCGTTCCTGGACTCCTGTCTGGTGCCAAAAGAGGCCTTGATTTACGCTCTTTAACATATCAGGTCTGCCCTGAAGACTCTCAAACTCTCCCCCAGCATCGCACTAGCAGCAGTGGATGTCACTGGTAGGAGTGACAGTGAGACTGCTGTTGCGGATGGAGTTCCTGCAGCTGTTGACATTTTAATGACTTATTATGATTTATTCTCTGGATTACAGCAATATCTAGAGGCCCCAGCTGAGATTAGAGTCTTATTGTGGTACGCAATGTAGAAACAATAGTGAGACAGCCCCTGCTTCAAGAGTTTCCCGTCTAAATCCGGTAAACCTTTTGACAGCAGGGAGCCAGATTTAGTGGAGCTCAGTCGTTCCTAAACTGCCCTTCCCCGTCTAGCCCTTTCCTTTCTGTTTCAGCCTTGCAGGACAGATAAAATCTCTGGGGCCAAAGGTTGCTGACCCCAATCAAGGGTTGCTGACCCCTGATCTGAGGTTAGGAGGGCTCGGGGAAGTGGCTGAGTTAAGTTAGTTGTAGCTCTGGAGTTTAGTAAAATATTTGACCCCTGGTCTTGTGCCTCTTTACTGTACTTTAGAGCTGCTTTCCTGGTGGTCTCTGCCCATCCATGTTGGCATTGCTGGAGAATTCCATGGAAGAAATAGGCGCTGAATGAAATCTCTCCGTTATCAATATTTCATTTGAAATGCAATGGGAGATGAGGCTGCGCTGTGCAGCTTCATCTTCTTTGTTGCCTAGATAACTGCAGGCATGGGAAAATGTACTGCTGCGACTCTCCTGCTGCCGTTATACCTGTGGAAGGCCCCCTGGGAATACGGGTGTTGTCCGTGCAGGGAGCTGCACCAGTATAATTATACTGGGAACCCTCTCTGCAGAGGCAAGCCTTGAGGTTCCTGCTCCTAATATTGTGAGATTTACGTTGTCTTAAAAGCTTAGCTCGGTGTGGCTGAGGAGTGCTGTGGGCTTGTGCAGCACTTGAGCAGCGATAAGAAAGATTGTCCTCTTAATGGTAACGTGTAAAGTGTTTTTGGGCAGCTGGCACTTTACTCCCACTTCCACCCCTTCCTCCCATGATGTTTGCTGGGGGGCAGGAGGGGCCTTATATCAGCCTGCGGCTGTTGAGTGCTTGATCACTGCGTGGAAGCTTTCTTTTCTGTTCCAGAGCCCTCCGGGCTGCTACTGCCAGAGAAGGAGTTGCCTTTACCTCCTCCTTCCTTTAGGTGCTTTACTTTAAGTGATGGGGTCTTTCTCATTTTTCAAGCCATTGCTGCGATGTTTCCAGCGAGTAGCATGAAAACGATGTGGCCGACAGTGTTGCTGACACCCACAGGGTGACCGACCGAACTTGTCAAGTCCACTTGCTTGCTGTTGGGAAAATAGCAATAGGACCAGTCACCAGAGCTGCTGGCAGATTTGGGAAGACAGTCCTGGCTTTCTGGCTAGTTGTTCTCGCATCTGGAAGATTTGTTGGAACAGGAGTCCACATTTCTTTTTCCTTAATGTCACTGCCTTGAGGAAGCCGCAGCGTATTCGCTCAGATGATAGTTCAGGGATGCGTGGGGTGTCAACTGGAGAGGCTTGGGGTAGAAGCACTGACTCTTCAGGGAAATGTATTGTTAGTCCAGGAGAGAGCTGACTCATCCGACAACCTCAGAAAACTGCCCTGGAGAGTTTAAAGTTGTCTTTATAGTCCATTCAGGGGTTTTTTTCTTTGCTGTACTACACAAAGCTGCCAAGCTTGACTTACAGAAGTAGTGAGAGCATCTGAATCCAAACTAGTGCTATTAGAAACTGGAAAGAAAGTAGGCTTTTTTTGGTCCCAAAAGTGAAAATATTGGGCGTAAGTTATCTGTACCTCTTTTATGTTCTTAACCAGTGAGAAATGGGTACAGTGTATGCATTGTGGCACCTCCTGTTGCTCAGGTGTACAAGGTCCACTTTTGGAAAGAAGGTCTGGCTGACCACAGACTACTTTCCCATCGTTAAAACCAAGTGATTTTTTTTTTTTTTTTTTTTTTGCTTGTGAGGTGTGTTTCTTTTCTTTTTAACTTTCAGCTGTCTGAGCTATTCAATTTGGCTGTCTTCTGATCCGCTGTTGTTCATTTGAAGCCCCTCTTCTCCATCTGGGACTCCTTGTGCTTTGTTTCACTTCCAGCACAACGTCCTCAGAGACTACATATGTCTGTCTCCTTTAAAGGTGTGTGATTCAGTGCTCTGGGGTTCTTGGGTAGTGTAATGAGCTGTGAAAGTTAATTTTCTTAACTGTTAACAACACTTTTACTGGACTTAGACAAGTGCAGGGATGTTTGTTGTCTGCATTGATTATATTAAATGGTTAGTAGGTTCATTGTTCTGTAATAAAAGGGCAATTGCACTGATGAGCACAGATAGCCCTGGATCTATTAAGTGTGTACCAGCTCCAATTATATAGGCTCGCCTTGATGGGAGGAGCAGAGAAATTGCCACCAGAGGAATGATTAACCTTTTCTGGCTGGCTGGACTAGAGGTTGTCCTTTCCATTTAATTACATTAGGCATTTGAAGCCCTGTTTTCAGATTTATTAATTTTTAAGTAAGGCTAGAGGCTGCAGTCCTCTAGTATTGGCATGGGTTTGTCAACAGGAGTCATTTTAGTACATCGTCTCCGGTCTGTCTGATTGCCAAGTGCCTCGGTGTTTCCGAAGTAGTCTTGTAGCAACCCCATTTTGATTGGCATTTCTAAAAAATTGCCCCTTACAGCTTACCCAGGTCACAGCATTGAACAGGAGCACCATGCTGGTTAAAGCTAGACTCTCATTCTCTAAAATAAGCTGTCTATAGCCAAAGCTGTCAAAAGCCATGTCATTGCACCGTATCTGTGGTCAGTGGTATTAATTAGACCTCCTGGAAAATACAGAAGTCCAGGGTAATGTTGGATTGATGTAGCTTTGGTCGAGGAATGATGAGAGGGGCAAGGAATTTATTGGGGATAGCTTTTAGTGGACCCAGCTGCGTGGTCGGGAGAAAGTTAGGCAAGCTTTTTGATGCGCGGCATTCTTCATCAGGTTTGAAGAAAGCCGCCCACAGAGCAGTGAATAAAAATAGTGGGTTGGGCTGTGAAATTGGGGAGGGGAAATTTATTCCCAGGGGTAGCAAAGAGTTAGCAGGAGAAAAAAGTTGATTAATGGGAAATCAAGACCTGTCAAAAGGGAGGAGGATCATTATCCCCTGAGTGACACATTAGAAAGCTTGTCTAACTTAATCCTAACCATGCAGTTGGGCCAATAAAAGCTATCACCCACAAAAAAAATCTTTCAGAAGTCCAGGGCTGTATGGGTGAAAACAAATGATTTGTCTGCAGACTTTCAAATCGAGGGACTTTCCCAAGGACAGCTCAGTTGATCTTAAATGTGTTTATGAGGTTCAGATTTTAAGCCTTATAGGGCTTTTAGTCCTCAACAGATGCAGGGTTTTCAGCTGCCTACATGACTGCAGAGCACAGTCCCCAAAACTTTCAAAGGGACTTTTGCTTCTAAGTCACTTTGAGTTGTTGCCAAAAACCCCTCTTGCAACGTTTATGTGTGTTGGTGGAAGGTTTCTGGGGACAGGTTGTTATGTTTGCTGACAGTTCGTGCTAAGCACAAAGTACCAATGGCTGGAAACATTTTAGGACCTTTTTATCAAGGAGGAAAAACACAGAATGTACTGGGCGAAAAAGAATGAAGGAATCATGAGAAATTTAACTCTTTTTTTAAATAAAGTTAAATTTATTTTAACTTGTCATGTGCCTGGTGGCACATGACAGAGCAAGGAGCTGTGGTCTTAAGTTGCGGCAAGGGGTGTTTAGGTCCATTTATCCCATTTTGCTGCACTGTATTAACTGGCCTTCCCTGGAAGTATCCAGAGTTTTAAATAGAGGTGCCTGATAATAGTACCAGTCGCTTATAATGGGATGTGCTGAGCAATGTTGCAAGGGTCATCCCAGTCTTTTTTTTTTGATTGCATCTTCACCATGTTCTAACCGTTTGGGCTGAAATTTGTGCAGGGTATCTGCTTCTGACTTAAGTGAGGGGTGGGTGCCTGAGTGGCATTTCCCCAGGGTTCCTCATGCCGTCTAAGTTTGCTAATGCAACTTGAGTTTGATTCCCTTGATTGCATGCATTTTGATAGTCCTTAATTGCAGAGTTTTTCCAAGGGATCCCTACCTTGGTGCAGATAATTGGAGGCTGGTTTATGAGTAGCTGTTCTGCATTTTGTTTTTATCCTCACTGTCAAATGTATGGCCTTAAGCGGTGCTCGCTGCACAGCACTTCAACCTTTCCCTCGGATAGAATTATTAGCTTCCTCCATATCACTTGTAGTATTGCCTGCTTTACAAATATTAAAGGGTAATAATTAAAGGCCTCTTCCCACACATGTGCTGCCCAAGTTGAAGTCCTCCAGTATCCCAGGATGCAGTGGTCCCTTTTCTACCCTCCTGTTCTCTGTGGGCAAACTTTGCACCTCCTGACCTCCTACAGCTCCTAGTCCTGGCCCTGCTCCCCAGGCCGTTGGTGGCAAGTCCCAGCTGTGCAGGCACATGGCTCCAGCCACAGCTGCATTTGGTGGCAAGGAGCTCAGCCCAGCCGGCCCGCTTCTGTCAAGTGGCACTCTCTGCAGCGCATGCGCAGCTCCCGGCACCGCGCACCGCCGGGGGAAGACCCGCGATGGTGCTGGCTGCCTTCCCGCTCCCTGCCGTACAGGTCCCAGGACTCCGCTGGAAGTGGAGGCGAGCCCCAACCCCAGCCCCTGCTTCCCTGCAGAGTCCTGGGGCCGAGGAAGGCAGCTGGCTCCATCGCTGGGGGCTTCCCTCGGTGGTGTGCAAGTGCGGGAGCTGCACACATGCTGTGTGATAGAGGCGGGTGCCTTGCTCCCACCCTCATGGGCGGAAGGGCTGGGCAGGGTACACTTAGTGGTTGGGCACCCTTAGCCAGATGAAATTGCCTGGCAGGGGCTGTATTTTGTCCGATCCCGGTTAAAGGTGGAACAAGGCCCTAACTTTGCAGAACGAGAGAAGGAATCCCATGTCATAACAGGGAGATGCTTTCTCTTGCTCTCAGGCAGGGGATTGCACTCCAAATGTCCAGTTTTTGGAGTGGAGGCAGGTTTTACTGACAATAGTGTCCTTCTCTGGTCCCCAGCTCTGGGGTGAACTCTATGCAGGAGAAAAGAAAAAAGCACCAAAAAGTGTGTATTATGACACAGGCATTAATTACAAGGGGACCAAATTCACGTTGCGCTGGGCAGCTTAAATTCTGGCACTTTCTAACTTCCGAGTGCCTGACTTTGCCACCTCAGTGTTTTGTTTTGTTTTTTAACACAGTTTTTGCATGTAATTTAATTCCCTACCTTAGTATAGAGGAGTCCAAAGCAAAGAAAATTTGTATTCATCCTTGGGCTTACTGCAGTAAGTATACTGCAGTGGGACCACACATTAGACCAGTGGTTCTCAACCTTTTTAGACTTGCAGCACCCCTTGCTAGATTCAAGACGCCCTCCAGAAACTGCCAGCTGTGCGTATTCAATGGGTTTATTTTTTTTACTATGGAAAAATAATACAGAAATTCTGCTCTTGCAAAGAACTTGGAAAGACTGCAACAAGGCAGAATTTTTTAACTCTGTGGATACCATCTGAAACCTGTGGATTTATCTTGTGACTCATGTTTTTGTAGTGCTAACAGTGCATGGCACCATGTAACACCCTTAAAAGAATCTCAAGGCACTTTTCCCGATTGAGGATTGCCGCGTTAGACCTTGTCACTTGAGCTCTCTGAGAAGCACTAGCTTTTAACCATGGAATGAAAGTTTAATTGTACTTAATTCAGCTTCTCTAGTGATGTTTGTTAATTTTTAACAAATGACTCAAGCCTGATAGTCCTCTGTCCTGTACCTTTTTATACCATATAGCTGCAGAGGGTTCCAGGGGCAGGAGTGTAATCTCATTTTGTTCATTTGTGGGGTCTCCTGTTTGTTTTCTGGCTAGAAGTGTGTTGCATGGTATTCTTTACCCCTGGTTGCAAAATCCATGGAGTTTCCTGGAATCATTATGTTGAATGTAGAAGAGAAGACCCAGGGCTTTCAGCAAAATGCTTTGAGTGCTTGAATGAGTGCAAAATATTGCTGTGTATATCAGTGTTCCTCAGTTGACCAAAAATACATGTAGAAGGCAGGGTAGATTTGCCCCTAGTAGACATGTATGTATAGCACAAGCTTTCATGGGCTGAAGCTCACTGTCTCGCCCCAAAATTTTGTGCACAGTACAGTTATACACGCAAATTGGGGTTAATGGTGCTTAGTTACTGAATAAATTAACTGAACTGAACTTTGTGTCCCTTTTCATTTTGTCCTGCTTAGCCTTCACCAGGAAGCTTGTCATCTTGGTATCTGGGATCGTCTCCTTTTATAGGCACTTAGGTCGGGTAACTTCTTTATTTGTACCAGGTCAGGTGTTCCTCCCATGTTTCTTTACGCCTCTTTTTTTACTTAGTGTCTTATATGATCTCTCTTCTCTTTTGTTTCCTCTTCTGCGTGCAGTTGGTGTACTGCGTTACAGCACCTACTTGACCATCCCGGTACTCACAGGTATGTTGTACATCCTTTCCATGACTTGTTTTGCATATTATTTTGCAATTATTCATGCACCTTCTTTTCCTGTCTCCACCAGATACATTTGCATCCTCTTACTCTGGATTGTGTGGCAAAAGGCTGGGCTAAAACCCCATTGATTCAGTGGTCGCAGATCTTTTTCTGTTCTTACCTCCTAGCCCCAGTGCCTTAGAAGTGGCTCCTAAAAAAGCTGCAGACATCTGCTATCCAGGATGTGCGACACGAGAGTTGTTGTCAGTGTCCAGTGGCAATGGCTGTAGTGCTTATCGCTGCTTAAACAGCAGAATGAACCTGCTTCCTATGGAGAGCCAAATGACTGTAGTGTAGTGTGGAAAGAGGAGAATACTTTCCTACCTCGCTGTCTGTGCTAGGTCGGTCAACTTTTGGGACGTTGTCTGCTGCTAAGATAAGTGCGCGAGGCATATTTGAAGGTTGCTGATGTCTCTGTCCAGGGACTGGTGATGAGGCCTAGAGCCTTCCTGTAAAATGGTCCTCCGTGGTGCCTTTACCAAGGCAGCCCGAGCCAGGGAAGAGGATGGGGTTGCTCAGGGCTCTGAATGAAAGGAGGGCGTTTTTCAGAATAGCTCCTCCGACAACTTAATAAGCTGCTTCTCCTATTAAACCTTTCCTAATTGGTCTTTTCGTTTGTGGCTGCCTTTGTTCGTGGCAGCAAAATATCTCCTTCAGACTCTTCTAGTTCCTGCCTGGCTTCTATCAGCAGCTCTTGCTGGTCCTGCTGCTCGCGCGCTTCCTCGTCGCAGCGTATTTGGCAGATGGCGAGCGGCTAGCAGTAAAATGCTCCAGTACTGTCCAAACTACAGGGACGGGTGTCGCTTAATGCAGCGGTACCTGGCAGCGTAGTTGTGAAGAAGGAAAATGAAATAAATAATACTAATGAAAACTCCTGCTCCTCCACAAGAGCTCTGCATTGCGGGCTTCACACTCCTACTCATGTAGAACGGCACGTGGCCTTGGTTGATAACAGGATGTTGTTGACACGCAGGTGTCCCTCCGCTCTGCTTTTTATAATCAGAAGTAAAGGGAAGTGGGAGAGCTGATTCTTCCCCTCCTGCTTACGGCTTCTATAGTTAGCTGTTGTAATAGCTTAATTAGGTTAATTAGCTGAACACACACCACAGCAAGTATTATCTAGGGTGCCCGTTAAGATTTGCTTTAGAGCAGCGAGATCAGATTAAACAGTATGGAAAAATCCAGGATGCCTTATGTTTCTTCTGCGAGCCAGGACAGGGAGAGACATCACTATCTTGCTTTTTCGAGGGAAAAGTAGACTCCTGTGAATACACAACTGGTCAGTGAAATGTCCTTCATGCCTAAGGCTATTCCTTTTGCTTCCTTTTAGTTTACTCTGGTTATCTGCTTTTGGCCGGGTGGTGAGAAGGTGGCAGGCTGCTACTTCTGCAGCTGGCGGGGCATTGTCGAGAGCCTGCAGGTAGTGGTGGGGCATCTCTGGGACAGATGGCTTTGAGAGCATTGGTTTGGATTTTCATCAGGAGGAAATGTTAGGTCTTACCTTGTGCCAGATCTTTTAAAGCTGTCCTTAAGCAGTGCTGGTGCAGGATTTTTCTCTACTTTCCCCACCTTGCTTGAGCAGAAAATTGTTTTGCTCTGTTTTCAAGAGTGGTGAAAGTGGCTGCAGCTTCCCTGTTGTTGCCTTACAGCAGGGCTGGGCAAAATGCAGCCCTGGGGGCCAGATGTGGCCTGCCAGGCTGTTCTGTCCAGCCCACAGGGGCCCTAAAACTGTAGAAAACTAATATTTATCTGCCCCTGGCTGCCGATCATGTGGCCCAGTAAGCGGTCCCCTGCCCAAAATAATTGCCCTCTCCTGCCTGTTGGGTGAGAATTGGAGGGACGGGGTTTTGGAAATCTCACTTTGAAACATGGTCCTGACTACTGGTTCGTCTCTGTTTTGGATTAAGCACCAGTATGCGCTCTTTCCCAGTCAGTGCGATTTCCCCAGATGCTAATGAGGAAACTATTTAGTATCAGTGCGGGTACATCTGTCAACTGGTTGGACCCTGGAACTGGAAATGCTTCTCTCTCTTCAGTATTATTGTAAAACATTTGAATAGCACAAGGAGTAATGCAAAGAGTGCAATAGTCTATAATGCAATAGTTTACAATGCAGAGAAAATACATGCCCTTCCCCAGGGACCTGGTGACCTAGAAGCATCCGAAAATGCTTGACATGCTGTAGTTATAGGAATTTCTTAATACACAAATGAAATTGCAGCCATTATTTAAAAGGACAGTCTGTCTGAAGCTGCCATTTCTACCTGAGAATGTTATGGTTGTTGCAGACAACCCATAAGATTATTGGGAGAGAGCCTGGAAGGGTTGACAGACCCATGTTTTCCAAGTTGTTGGTTTGAGTAGCCAGTTTTAGTAGTAGAATAGCTGAGGGAGCTCCCCTGCCTTGCTTTGCCAAGAGAACGTGGAACCAATAGCACGGCTATAACTGGAGAACCAGCAGGCCGACGTGTGCACCGAGAGGAGGAGGAGGAGGAGGGTGCAAAGGTGCGGCCAAATTTTGGTTGTGTTGATCTTGAGCTTGCAATAAAGAGCAGCTGGTGAGCACAGCAGTGGAGTCAGCAGAACATCATCATTAATTTATATATATCTACTAGATATCTAGATAGATAGATATCATTTAAAGGGGCACTCGAGCAAATTTTGGAATTAGTTGATTAAAAATCTCCCCATTGATTATTTTGCATTCCAAAGCTTGTCCAAGTCTATTGCAACCGTGCAGTTGGCCCAATATAAAATACCACCCATAGAAATCCTTGCCCTGTTAAAAATGCCCATGAATAATCTGGTAGCCAACTGAAAGTTGAGCGGGAGTTCTCTGTAGATAGACTTGGTACCCTGTTCAGGTTTGTATTTGTATTTATAGGTAGTAAATGTCTCTGTCCCTGCAAAAGCCTGGTTGTTTCCAACACGGTTCTGATTTTTAACAGAGAGAAGTATGCTGCACCTGGATTTTTCTTGGAGGTTTTCCATTTTGGTACAGACCCAGCAAGGTTCAGCCCCACTTTATTTGTTGACATCTGATGACTGCAGCTGACGGGCTTTGCTGCATATTGTAGTCATCCTTAGAAGCCCGTCACTGCCCTCTAGTGATATTCGTGGTATTTTGAGAGTGTGAGTGTGCGTGTGGGGGGGGGCAGTGTGCGTGCCTTTAAGGCATGCAGTCTGTTCACAGCTCTTTGCAAGTACAGTTCCTTGTAGTTTTGTTTAACTTTCCTTTTGAAAAGATCAGGTTTTCCAAATGTTAAACACGGCCCAGGATAAAAAAAAAAAAAAAAAAAAAATCTGCAAATTTTGAAAGAAATCAAACAGTTGCTTTTTGCGTTGATTGAGATTTTGAAACGAGCTTTCTATATTTTTAGGGAGCACAACACTAATCTGACCTACTACAAAGTGCAAATGGCATTAAATTATAACGTAGGAGTCCATCTCTTCTGTCTTAACTGGGTGTGGATTAGCACTTGAGCAGAAGAGGAAATAACTAGCATTATCTGTAACCTAGCGTGCAAGTTGCTTTCAGGGAAAGTAATGGAGGAAGGGGAAGAAGCATGCTGCTCTAAAATTATGAATGACAACCATTTGCTTCAGTATGCATGCTGGAAAAGAGGGCTGAAGTGAATGCCTTCAGCTTAATGTTGAAGGACATCCACTTATGCAGAGTAAATGAATGGAGCTGAGGTATTTGGGCAAGCCATCGGCTCTGCTTAGCCTTTGTTTAAGCATAACTGATGTGTATTCTGTTATAGTTATTAGTCCAAGTCTCCCAAGTCTTCCTCAGCTGTCATCCTAGTTATCCTAGCTTAGTTTGTACACGGATGGGGAGCAGTTATCCTAGTTTAGTTTGTACACGGATGGGAACAAGAAAGAAAACCCCAAGATGGGTAAGGTTTATTTCTTCGGGTGACCGTCACCATAGGATCTCGGCACCTTCCATATAACATCAGTAGCAAAGTTCGTAGCGGACTTAGTGAAGTTTCTGGCACTTTTCCCTTTCTGGGATCCGAAGCTGGAGGTGGAAGGAGTTGGGTGCAGACGCGTGCTTGCAGTGGGCTGAACAGTGGAGAAGCCCAAGCTCGTGTTCATTTTGCATTCCATAGGCAATGCAAGTGTGCTAATGCTAATACAGCCTGGAGGTGAACATTGCATTATTACAGTGTCCAACTCCATGTCACGGAGAAATGGATGATGTTTCCTAGCAAGCTGTCATGAAAAAAAGGCATTTTTGGAAACTGATGCTACCTGTCATCCCAGATTAGTGAGGCGTCAAACATGTTTTTACCACTTTGACAAATGGGGTCATGAGCTTTTGGGGGAAGGTAGCCAATGTCTTAGCCACCTCTACACAAGATTTCCCTAGCATGCTTCAGGATTGCACCAGTTCTGCTTGAGCTGGTTGCTTTACATCCAAGGCACCTTTTTAATAGTAGCATTACTGTTCCTCCCCCAAGGAGTCCCAAGATACATGTGCAGACAGTGGAAACAAAACTGCACCCTGGTCAGTGTAGTCATTCTGGTATACAAAACCTGCATAGGCCAGGCCTTACACTGTGGTACCGAATGAAAAGTAAAACACAAGAGTCTTTATTAGACAAATGAATTAAGATGAATTTTTCCGGAGAAGATACTAGGATCTTAGAGGTAGAGAGTAGGGACCATACCTCTATATCGTGTCACTCTGCCCTCTTCGCACCCCCTGCCACCTCTCATTCTTGCGGAAATATCTCTTTATATCACGATTGCTTTTTTTTGCAATCAGTAGCTACAAATGATAATGTGTCTTGGTCTACGAACATGCAGATTCCCTTTGTAGTAGAAAAATAATCTCACTGTGCAGTACCTTGTGACTGTGTACCATGTCTAGAATGGTTTGTATAGATGGGAAATGAATATATCGATTCTGTTGAGAATGTGAGCCCCTTGTCTGAAAACTGGCGGGGTGAATATGGAAAATAGAGTGAGGTTTGCAGTTCAGAATGGCAGTATGATGGGAAACATTGCTTCACAGTTGATAAAAGAAGTATGTTTCTTTTAGGCTACAGAATAATATTTTAAGTCCAGCTTCTTGAGCAGAATAGTACATTTTTAGGTGATTAATTGCAAGATGGGGGGCAGTGGTGGTGTAATTGGTGCTTCATTGGTTGAGGGGGGGAAACAGAAACCTGGATAAGTGTTTTGTGAGGTGGTAAAAGGAGTATGTAAGGAAAGGAATGCATTTCTGTTTAACCCTTTTCTACTCTCTCCTCTACCCTCCCCTCCTTTCTTGTTCAGGTGCTGAAAACTTGCTGGAAACATGGGGTCTGAAAACCCAAGTCCACAGAACCCGGGCTGTAAGATCATGACCTTTCGTCCCACCCTAGAGCAATTTCGGGACTTCGCAAAATATGTTGCCTACATTGAATCGCAAGGAGCTCACAGGGCAGGACTTGCCAAGGTGAGTTTAGTCTTGACTTACCGGTTGGCTGGACTTACAAAAGTCGAAAACGGGCCCAGCTCAGTATTGGGCTCCTGTACAGTGCTTCTGGGTCTGGTGCCTAAATAGGAAAATGCCAGTTATGTTGGACTGTCACATCTTGGGAATGGTGCTTATTACATAGCGCCAATTAGAAATAATTAATTTTCACTTGGTGTTGCTTTTACTGTGACTGTCTTCAGGTGGTCCATATATAAGGTGTGAGATGCTTGTAGTGCACAGGTGTTACAGGCAAAAAAATTGCGCTTAAAAACTAGAGATGTTGTCGATTTACAAGGCACCTTGCCTAAGCCATTGGGGTGATGATGTGTTCTTCAAAAACATAGTGAGACCTTTAATTTCTGCATGTAAGCATGGAGACCGGTAGGCCAGACATCATTTTTCAGACTGTAGCCCAAGTCCTGTTCTGCTTCCTAGATGTCTACGCTTATGTAGCTGCCCAACCAAAAAATGCATGTCACCTCAAGGAAATGAAGCTGTTGTACCCAAAGGGGTGCAAAGTTATTCTGCTCTCAAGGGGCAGCTGCATGTCCTTCCAGACCATATAAGCACAAAACAGGGAATCGGACAGTACGAGATGCTGAGCCAGGGTTTGGCCTGACCTCCTGGGATTGACTTGGATGTGAAAAGACCCATTCATCATGACAGCTACCAGCTCCCTTGGAGGCACTCAACAGCATTGTGAATGGCATAGTAAATTGGAGGAGGAGGGTGACATGCCTATCTTTTGCCCACTAGCCTAGTGGTTAGTGGTTCTAGGCGGCTCACTTCTGAAGGAGATTAACCCTGCCTCTCCTACTTCCCCATGCAGTGCCTGAACCACCAGACTTTGAACTGGGCAGGGCTGTGGGCTTCCTTCCTTCTTCCTGCTGCAACTGGCCCGTTCTGTGCCTAGCTGGGAGTACAAGATGAATAGCGCCAGCAGGAGAGCGCACAAGGAGTGTGACTCTGTGATTTAATGATGTGAGCATTCCCCTGGTTGTGAAAGGTGCCCTGTTCCCAATGCTACTTATCCTTTTAATCTTCTGACTAGTTAACACAACATTCATAACAGCCGGCATCTAGGGGCACTTGCACACACGCGGCAAGTCTGTTTTGACACGCTGGAAATCCGGTGTGGTGGAGCACATATATTAAAGTGCCCAGTGCTGCATCGGGCACAGGTGTATAAGTGGCGCCACGAACATCAGCCTTGAGAAAATGGTGGGCGGTGCGCTTTGAACTAAAACATGTTTGATGTGCTTTCGTTCAGAACACACCACCGCCGTTTTCTCAGCAATGCCGTGTGCTGAGCCGTTTCCACGCTTGCACCGGGCACTTCTAATTAGTGCAGCTCACTAATTCAAATGTAAAAATGCCCCAGGGCTCTTCCTTCTGGGGTGGTGCCCTCCAGAGTAGGACATGGAGTGAGGGTCTGTCTTCCATGCCCTATGTGCATGGGCTTATTACTGCATATCCTATGCAGCTTACACGATCACCATCTCTGCCCTTTTTAAATGTGCTGGTTATTCGGTGTGGTTCTGAGAGCTCTGCTAATCTTTCCAAATATCTGTATTTGTAGATGTCAGCCAGCAGGTGTGTCTGAGCTAAAACACTGGGAATTCACCAGCACAAAAGGTTTATGGATTCTGCAGTATGTTTTTAATTTACTTCTAATTCGCAAATAATCCTCAGTGCTAAGCCTGGCATATATGTTCATTGAATAAACACGGCTGGTGATTAGTCAGAAGTAAATGTCATCAGCTTGTCCTGCTTGAGGTCGGGAAAAAACTGGGGATAAACACTGTATGAAACATGCTCGGTTGACCACGGAAGCAAGGCATTGCTGTCTCAATCTTCCTGGGTTTTGTCCGAAGCCTTTCCTAATAAGAGCTGAAACTGAGAAGTCTGCATGTCTGAGAGTCGGCTTTAAACGTGGACCTTCTGGTAAAAGGAGGGCAAATGAAGTGGGAAGCATCCTCTTGCATCTCTTTCTTGTTGCATCCCGGATTGAGATCCATTTGTTCTAACCAGGCAGATACACATGTGTCACTTAGCAGAAAGTAATAGAGCACAGCACAGAAGAGAAACATAAAACTGTTCAGCAGGAGAGAATAGCATCTTGTTAAGACAGGTCAATCGCTGCTTTTATTACAGGTGTAAAATGGAGCCTGGTATTGATAAAAAGCTCTTCACGAAGACTTTCCTTGTCTGCTTGAGTGTACTAATGATTTCATTCTCTTGAGTTCTCTGGGGCAGGCTCTCAACAAAGCTGAAAGCAGTCAGGTATTTCCAATTTCCAATTCTGGATCTTGGAAAATAGCCCTTGTTTCCTACTGTACTATACCTCCGCTTCGCAGCTTCTTACAGCTCACGTATTTTATCAGGAACTGTTCATTACTTTTTGTCTTTATTCCCTTCCCAGTCCTTTCTTGTGGTGTTATATTGACTCTTTCCCCTACCTAAGAATTTAGCTATCGGGATTTTCCTAATTAGTATGGACAGACCATTTTGTCCCCCTCCATCCACAAGACTTCTCTGTCAACACCAGTGTGTGCCCCTCTGGAGAGATGGGAGAGAAATCCCCTACATACACGAGCCAGGGAATCGGACAGAGCTGCTGCTGGCAGTATGCTTACTTGCACACTGTTGTTGCTAGCAGGGCTTCAACTTTATTATGGGCAGGACCTCTATCTTTTTATCAAACTGTTTGAGTTCACAATTTAAATCTCCCCTAGACTTGTTCGTTGCTTAAAATAAAAGTAATACTTTTAGCACCTTGACAGAAAACTGCATGTGAAAGCTGAATATGTTCCGCTGTGTTCACTTCAAATACGAGCTGGTAGCAGAATGCAGCTGTGACCGTTCATTAAAGACCCCAAGCCTTTGAAATGCTGCACTGAAGAGGAGATGCTTGGTTTGCTGTTACTATGTTTAATACTTAAATGCAACTTTTCATTTTTCAAGGCATTTTTTGTAGACATTATTTTCCTAGTTAGTCCTTTCTTCACCCTTGTGAAGAAACAGAATAGCATCTTCAGCTTCCAGATGCAAAAAAAGGCTAAAAACGCTCTTTATTCCCTCCTTTCTCCATCCCCCACCCCCTCGTGAACATCTCGATAGGCTTCTTGTCGGTCTGTTTTGCAAAGCAGGAGACTCTTGCCACATTGTCTGGTTTTGAAGATGATTGGGCTTTTACTTTTTCCTTTGTGTTCTGATCTCTCAGCTCCTTCCTCTAACGGTGTCTCCTCTTGGTCGGGGGGGCAAGCAAATTATTAAAGCCCTGCTTCACGCAAGTTTGGTAGCGTAACTGTCCTCCAGATGTGGTTAAAACAGTTTTGGTGACAGCCTAGCACCTGTTAAATATGCTTTCACGGAGCCTCCAACGGTTATCCAAGGCTTTTGGCATAGATCAGAGAGAGGATTAAAAAAACTGGACAGAATCATTTGCTACCCATGTTTGGAGCAATCGTCGTGTAACTAGGCTTAGAGTGATCAGAATAGTTCTCCTTGCTATATGTTTTAAGCAGGTCCCCTGAATGCAAGGTATTTATATTGTGGACAGTGCTCTTAAAAACTGTTCTAAAATAATGTCTTTTGCTAACCTGGTATATTGAGGGCTGGTCAAGAACAAGACCTAAAACCGGCCAATACTGCAGCATAGGTTTTCAAGCTCAAAAATGTTTATTCATCTACATTTTTAGTGCAACAGTCTAAGCAGAAATAAGCTTTCTACATTGTGGTCTTGAAGTTTGTGGAGCAAATAAAGGTGTGCTGCATATCGAGCAGAAAAGCAATTGCACAGCATAGGCTGCTTCCAGTTCCTCCTGAGGACACCGAGATTGGGGTTTGTGCGAGAGACTTCACAAAGTTCTCTGCTTTTTCCTGTTACTTTTAACTTGGGGGGACAAGTCAAAATCCTCATGCAGAACTAAAAACATCTAACCCTGGAACAAGCAGGCTAGCCACGATGCAGGTAGACTGGGCCAGCCTTGTTGCGAGCTGCCCACTCCTTTAAATCTTTGGGGGGGGGCATAGGAAGTGTCACTAGACGTCTACAAGGCTGTGAAAGTGGGAGGCGTGTGGATAGTCTGACTGTAGCATTGCTAGCATATCTAATTGCAACTTCTTAGGGTGGCAGGAAAGGCAACTTTTTATGGTCTCTGCTGGGAAAGCAGCATATACATTATTTTGATGCGTCATGGGCTAATGTCTAAACAGTGGTAAGAATTGTTGAGGGAAAAAAAGCTTGATTTTTTTCCTTTGGGGCAGCTGCATTGATATGAGTGCTGGTAGACGAGCTGCCAGCCGTTTAACTACTCATCTAGTTCTGCTCAGAATGAGTCATTGAAATGCATGCAACCGGTTTATGCTAGCTAGAATTGATGCTCAAAGTATGTCCACATTAGCATTTTTCTTAATGGAAATTAGCCTGCCTGGTGTGGCTGAGAGAGATTCTTACTTGGTTGGGTTTTTTTTTCTTCCAGGTGATTCCTCCCAAGGAGTGGAAACCACGAAGGAGCTATGATGACATAGATGACATGGTTATCCCAGCACCTATTCAACAGGTGGTGACTGGACAGTCAGGGTTATTCACCCAGTATAACATACAGAAGAAGCCCACAACTGTAGGAGAATACCGGCGCCTAGCCAACAGTGAGAAGTACGTACTTGTTCGTGAGCCTGGCAGTTTGCTGCATCGTGCACTAAGAGGTGCTTATGGAATGCTATTCTTGACAAGCTGGGAAGAAAATGCAAAGCAGCTTGTTAAATAGGAGGCATTCTAGTAGCAATTATTTTTATTTGTAAGATTTTAAATTCAGAATCCTAGCAGTATAGCAGGAGATTATGCTAGGTTGTCATTTTCCTGTTCTACTGAATCTGTACAGAATGGCTGCATGTGATGACAATCTTTCATGGCCGTGCGTCTCATGGAGGAAATGGTTCTAGTAGCTCAGCTTGTGTTCGTTGCATGGGTACGCCTCGGGATGCTTCATAGCTAGTTAGCATCACAACAACACAAAAGAAATCAGTTAGCTGAAGCTGACAGACCAGAAATCCTCTTCCCAGATTCACATGAACAGAGCTTGTTTTTTAACTTAGTAGAGCGAGATCATTAAAACAACCCCCCACACCAATATCTATAAAAACTGATGCCTCACTCTGTATCCCATTCCTGACTGCCACAAATTCCCTGTGTTACTGCTTTGCATTCTCTTACCGTCCCTGCTCCACCGAAGTGCTGAGGGGTGGTCTCAAGCTGCAGCCAGGGAACTTGAACTTGCATATTAGGAAGAACTTTCCCACTAGGAGGGTAGTAAAGCACTGGAACAGGCTACCCCGAGAGGTGGGGGAATCTCCATCTCTGCAGGTTTTTCAGACCATGCTAGACAAAGCCTTGGCTGGGATGATGTAGTCAGGGCTGGTCCTGCACTGAGCAGGGGTTTGGACTAAATGTGACCTCCTGAGGTCCCTGCCACTCTCATTTTGTATGATTCTCTGAATATACACACACTAATACAAGTGAAGTGCTACAATTTTCTGACTTTTGAAGTCTTTCTGCCTATGTGTAAAAAAAGACGTAGAAGCAGTGCATACATATTTTGAAGATTACCCTGTTTTAAGAATTCTAGCATCAGCAATAGGAAAAGAGCGAGAGAGAAGGAAAATAGGGAACTTAAATTGCTCTGAGAGGTAGTTAGCCACATTTGTCTGAAGTCAGACAGAAGGCAGGGGAGAGGTGCACCTTTATACCAGTGATTCTCAACAAGGATGCCATGAAGTGTGAGATTAGTGTGGGCTCAGGCTTGTCCCTGCCTGGCCGCTTCACTGTCCTTACTCCTAGGCCCTTCTGGAAGTTGGTAATCAATATATAAATTAGGTTTTTAAAATGGATTGTTGCTCAATTCACAAGTCATAGAGAAGTGCTTTAAGACTAATGAAGAGTGTCTCGTGTAAAACTGTTGAGAACTACTGTTAGAGACCAGCTGAAGCAGAGATGCATAAGCTTTCATGAGCAAGAGCTCACTTCAGTATCTAATGAAGGTGAGCACTTGTTCACAAAAGCTTATGCATCTCTGATTCAGTTAATCTACAAGGTACATCTTTACCCTGCCTTCTGCAGGACTTGCTATGTGATTAAAAAAAAAAAAAAAAATCAAAGGCATTGCAGCTCATTCTCTCTGCCTCTGGAGATGATACTTGTATGTCTTTCTGCATGGTTGCGGGGCTCAGTTTTGAGATTTTTAACTGGAAGAAATGAAATAATATTGAAAGAAAGCAGAGGGGTAGTAACTCTCAGTGCACTTCCACTCCAAAACCTCGTGAGCTGTTGTGGTCAGCAATAAGTGGAGCACAGTGATTAAATGGGGTGTTCTGTAAGTGCCCATTGTTGTACATCTCTCGAGTCTGCTGTGTATGGGATGCAGCCGTGCCTCCTTTGTAGGCTCTTGGGCCCTGCAGTGGTTGTAGGGGAAGCCAGAGGAGACTGTCTGTCTGCTAGTGAGTGGTAGTTCAGTGTGCTTCAGGTATCAATCGCATCACTGCCACATAATCATCTTCACTGTGCAGCTATCCAGACCCCACTGCCCAAACCATAACCTTTAAGTGTTCTTTTGATTGCCTCTTGGCCTGCCCAGTCCATCTACACCATTCACAAACATCAACAGTTGATGCTTTGTTTTAGTCTCTGCCGAACGTCTGCTTCTTCAGTCTGTGCCTTTCTACCCTCTTACCCTTTTCCTGTTTCCTTACCAGGTATTGTACTCCTCGCCACCAAGATTTTGAAGACCTGGAACGCAAATACTGGAAGAATTTAACGTTTGTCTCGCCAATTTATGGGGCAGATATCAGTGGCTCGCTGTATGATGCAGTAAGTAATACATATGCTGCTTGAGCTACTTGTTCAATGGGCCTAAAGGGCCAGATCCTACCCCGGCCCAGATCCTACCCTGGCCACTTTTTTAGGTGTGTGGCGGTTTATAATTTCTGGGAAAAATTCCTAACTGGCAATTGAGGAAATGGATAACGATCTTTTACCGAAGTGCCGTGGGTATTTAGAAAGGCAAAAGCCTACTCCTTATTCTCACAATCAAAAGCTTATCTTCACTTTGGCCAGTAAATGGGTGCTGTGATTCATTACGTTTAAGTATAGTGTTGGATTTGGCAGAAAAGACCTTCTATTCCTGTTTCTTGCAGACATTACTTTTTTAAAAAAAGAAACGACTCATTATGTAATTCATTCGGTCTATTTTTAGATAATTAAGCATGGCTTATTTTTCCTTCTCAAATAAAGTTAAGTCTGCATTAAAAGTACTAATCTAACCAAAACAGGCGCACTGTTTACAGGCTGTGTTCTTTATGAACTATATGATTTTGTTTACTGGAGGTTGGATTTTCAAATGCACTAAATATTGGTGGCCTGAATTGCCACCAGTTTCAAAAAGAAGGAAAAATATGAATTGAGCAGAGATAAGCCACCGTTGAGTGCTTTTGAGAGAGAACCTCTTGGCGGTCTGATGTGTCTCTCAATAGCATGGGTGTGCAGAGAATGCAAATTGGGTGTTTTTGTTCTTGACGTTGGGTAGGTCTGGTTGCTTGTCTGTCTTGGGACAGGTAGAAGAGTGATCCAGTTTTGCAGGCTTGATCCCATTTATCAAAGTGAAGCCACCTCCAACTGGAACTACAGGGGACTTGAGGGGACTGGAATATATCTTCAGAATGAAGAACGCTCTTTAATAGAGTATACTAAGATCCTGTCTATTGGGGAAAGTGATTAAACACTACATTTTTGTTGAAGGAAGCTTAGAAATCAGCATCAGGCTCTCTGGAGCCCCTCCCCTGCATATTTATTTCCTTTTGAGTAGAAAACTGCATCTCTGGAGTGTTGACTGACTGTTAGCACTATTTAGACAGTTAAAATGAGATGATACTGTCAAATGTTTGTGCTTCTGTATGCACAGTAGAACAAACTCCAAGGGCAAACATTCTGCGCTGCGGCTACTTGACATTATAAAGGAAAGTAATTGGGTTTTTTCCTGTTTATTCATGCGACTTGGAATAAAGATGCATTTCTGAGGTCTTCACAGCACTGGCTGCCCAACCTCAGTGCATTTAATATTGGTATTACAACATAACCTCATAAATCTGGCATGCTTGGGACCGAGCACCTGCTGGGAAGTTGAAAATCCTGGGTTTTTTAAACAGGAGCGGCAGCCAGGCGCAGGGGGGACGTAGTGGCGGCTGGTCCCGGAGCAGCATCCACACGCAGAGAGGTAGTGCGGGGTGGTGAATGGCAGCAGCAGCTGCTGCCATGTGCAGGCTTCCCCCTCCACTGCTCCGGGACCAGTCGCTTTTGCTCCCTGATGTAGTGGTTCAGCAAAAGCTGTGTTAACCGGCACTTTTATTTGCCGGAAAACTATTAACTGGCATCCGATGGGATGCGGTAAAAGCGGAAGTACCACTTCCAGGTTTCACCGCCGCAAGCGGAGTTTTGCTTTGCCATTTCTTCTGCCCACAGTCCAGGGCATAGCAGCCTGCGCAGGGCCCCGAATCCTGTCCCCCGGCACACTGACGCCAGGGAGTGCATCAGACGGCG
>JAGPOW010001806.1:5003059-5050643 GCA_030014935.1 Caiman crocodilus | reverse complement strand
GGAGATTGCTCCAGAAATTATAAAGAGTCTGGCACTTGGAGCAGCAGACTGCAGATTTCTCTGGGTGACGCTGCTTCACTCCCCCTATCTTGGATAATGGCTTAGTAAAAAAAAAGGTAGAGCACGGTGGTCGCCCTCAAGGTGAGATGCAATTCTAGTTGAATCCAAACTGTATTTTTTCTTCCGAGGTCTTTTCCCCCACCTACATGTCTTGTTCTCCAGCACTGAAGCTGGCCTGATAATTCATTGCACTTGAACATCATCCAACAAATCGTGGAGACTTTTGGGAGCTTGTTTCCTGTTTTAAATCTGGCCTTGCAATTTTTTGGGTGGGATTATAACAATCTTCAGAAATTGTTATAATCCCACTCTTGTCATCCAAAAAGCTGGGCGTGTGACTAGTTGACCTCTTTTGAAGAGTGTCTTCATTTAGTACTGGTTTTGCAGACCTGCCTGTTATTAAGAAGCCGAGTTAATCCAGGGGGACAGAATGTACACTCGCAACAGTGGTTGAAGGTCAGTGTCCTTGGCATCGATTTTTGGCTGTCACAGATGTCTTCCACTAGCAGGATCAGTCTATAAAGGGTTGCTCTTATGAGGGTTATTAAAATAGTTTATGCCATTGCCATCCCCTTGCTTTTGTTTTGTAGCTGTTCTGGGCAGAGGGAAGAAGTTCCTGCTCCCTCTCCTGCACTGGTTGAAAGTAGTATTTCAGCCGGGGGGGCAGAGCGTGGTTTGATTTTTCTTGATTCAACTGGAATGAAACAAAGGGCCAGCCACAAAATTGCTTCTCTTGACAGTGGTGAAGCATTCAGTAATCTTTAAGAAGTAATATTGTCTTCTAGTTGGAGATGGGCTGAGGTTGCTTGCCTGGACACTAGAGGCTCTTTTGGCCAGCTAAACTGAAAATCCCAGCACTTATGTGCACCGTGTGCGGTTGGTTTGTCTGTCTTGTCATCTCTCTCTCGGAGTAAATTGAACTGTGATCAAAATTGGAAGGATCGGAAAAATACACTAAATTGCTCAGGAAACTGGAGGGGTCAGAGCAGCAAAAACTGCTGGCCAAAAGGAAAGATTCAGTACTAATAAATGTAGATGCCCATACCCAGAGAAGGGGAAAAAATGGTTGAGTTTTATAACATGAGGGGGTTCATCAAGAAATCGTCCTTGGTGTCTTGGAGCAGGCTTATTCTGCTTTTGTGTACTTAATGAAATGATATTTTTAGTTTTTCAGGGACCTGAGCACTACAGTTGCAACAGGGAAGGTGCGGAGTGGGGAAGGGGAGGTACAACAGGTCATCCAGGTAAGGGGAGATGGAGGCACATTGAACCAAGGAATACCTTTGTTGTGTGCACAAAGCTTAGCAGCGTGGGATCCCCCTATAAGAAAATAGTAAAAACGAGATTAAACTGAATGAGTAAATTAGGGTCCCCTAATTGTTTTGGCTGCACATACTTATTTTGGGTTAGGTTAAATTGTGTTTCTTGAGCCCACAATGAACAGTTTTGGTTGCCTTAGGCATTCTCTTCTAAATTAAATAGGGTTGACAAGGAAATGTTTAATTTTATTTCTGTGTAAAACTCAAATGTTGACACTTGTTTGCAAAGCCAAGCCAAGATCCTTTATTGGGGGTAAGATTTCCCCCTCTCCAAATGGTCAAGACTTGGGTGGTTAGGACACACACCTGAATTACGGAAGATGCACGTGGTTCTGTGCTGAACTGGCCAGCAGCGTCTTAACTACTGGGTCACTGGTGCATCTTCCCCCTGCTTTTTGACCGCAGATTCAGGTCTGGATTTGACTTGCTTATGTTTAATCCTTAATCAAACCAGAAATGATTCTGCTCCAGGGTGTTCTAGTTTCAAGAAATCAGCACATTTTGATTAGTTTCATTGAGAAGTCTCTGGCCATCTCTAATTAGACCATATTTTATAGCCTTTTCAGGTTTTCACATTGAACGGAAAGACAAGGAAACGGCTGTTATTTTTGCTTCTTAAATTACAAGAAAACAGTTTAACTATGTCAGCGGTGATATCCTGGTGTATTTTGAGATGCTGCTGAGCTACTTTCGTGACTTGACCTTTCAGCGCATCTAATTTAAGTTCAGCTTTTCCTGTTAGTCCTTATCCGGATTGCTTTTGGGGGAAACTAGTAAAATGCTGTCCCTGAGAGGAGCGTGTCTGTAAGAGTGCAGGAGGTTCAGGGAAAGGGTCAGGGAGCTTGTGGGAGTTTGGTAGGTAGCAAATGGGGTGGCTTCACCTTGGGGTCGGGTACATGCAGCTCTTCAGCAACTTCAGGCTCATCAGTGCCTGTTGCTCTGGGTCCTCCCTTGCTTGGGGGATGATTGCTTCAAGTTTACCAGCCGGCTGCCCTGTTGCTGAAGAGGACAGGTGGCTTTCCTTACTCTTACAGACAGACTTTGGATCCATTAGATCCAATGGTTTCCCCAGCTTCTTCATGGAAACGGGAAGGAATTTCCGTCATATATCTTGACTTCAAAAAAGCCTTCAACCTGGTTTCCCACAATCATCTCTTGGAGAAACTGCCCAATTGTTGCCTCGGGTCCTCCACGATCCACTGGCTGGAAAATTTGGCTCCGTGGTCGGACCCAGAGGGTAGTAAATGATGGAAGCCACTCATCGTGGTGCGCTGTGACCAGTGGGGTCCCCCAAGGCTCTGTCCTTGGGCCCATACTGTTCAACATCTTCATTAACGATGTGGACACGAGTCAGAAGCGGACTGGCCAAGTTTGCCGATGACACCAAACTTTGGGGGAAAGCATCCACACCGGAAGACAGGCGGATGATCCAGGCTGACCTGGACAGGCTCAGCAGGTGGGCGGACGAGAATCTGATGGTGTTCAACGCTGAGAAATGCAAGGTTCTCCACCTTGAGAAGTAAAACCCGCAGCATCTTTATAGGCTCGGCAGTGCTATGTTGGCTAGCGCTAGGGAAGAAAGACTTGGGGGTTATCATTGACCACAAGATGACCATGAGCCTGCAGTGCGATGCTGCGGCTAGTAAAGCGACCAAAATGCTGGCTTGCATCCATAGATGCTTCTCAAGCAAATCCCAAGACATCGTTCTCCCCTTGTACTCGGCCTTGGTGAGGCCGCAGCTGGAGTACTGCGTCCAGTTTTGGGCCCCACAATTAAAAAAGGATGTGGAGAAGCTTGAGAGAGTCCAGAGAAGAGCTATGCGCATGATCAGAGGTCAGGGAAGCAGACCCTACGATGACAGGCTGAGAGCCATGGGGCTCTTTACCCTGGAAAAGCGCAGGCTCAGGGGTGATCTGATGGCCACCTACAAGTTTATCAGGGGTGACCACCAGTGTCTGAGGGACGTTTGTTCACCAGAGCGCCCCAAGGGATGACGAGGTTGCATGGTCATAAACTACTGCAAGACCGTTTCAGGCTGGACATAAGGAAGAACTTCTTCACTGTCCGAGCCCCCAAGGTCTGGAACAGCCTGCTGCTGGAGGTGGTTCAAGCGCCTTCAATGAACACCTTCAAGACGAAAGTGGATGCTTATCTTGCTGGGATCCTATAACCCCAGCTGACTTCCTGCCCTTTAGGCAGGGGGCTGGACTCAATGACCTCCCTTCCAGCCCTAATGTCTATGAAATTCCCATTAATCCTTGCCTCCTTGATCTTCAGGGGTCAGGCTGCAACATCTGCAGGGCGAGAGAACAGAGGCTTCTTGCTCTGCAGGAGCTTTTTAGTATAGGGATCCTTTTGAGCCTGAGGTTCTCTGTGCTTACAGGTTTAGCTGCCACTTCAAACTGGTCCTGCACATGTGCATCCTTTTTTTGGGAGAAAAGGAGAGCAAGCAAGATTTGGGCTGAGTAGCCCTGCAAAACAGACACTCCCTGGAGAGGGAAGGAACCCTGGATTCTGGCCCCTGCTCCCAATGTTTCTTGTGCATTTTGCTCTTGAATAATCTTTAGGTAAAATGCACAAGAAACATTGGGTATAAAACCCTGAGCTTGCTCCCTCCTTTTTGGCCTAATGACTGTTGCTTTCCATTTCTCCCAGTGGTTCAACTTCAAAGGGACTGATGGATAATGCTCTCGACCTTGCATAAACCTTAAGCAGGATGGGGGCAGGGCTGTTACTGGTTTTCCCACCCATGGTTGGTTGCTACTCATGCCTAGCATTTCCTTTGGCTATGAGTAGGTGGCTCCCTGTGTAGTCATTATGCCTGCTGAAATAATTGGATTCACTTCTGCAGCAAGATGTGCGTGTCTGGCCAAGTAACTGTGTAGGCTTAGAAGCTGAGATGGTGGAACGGTATATATAGTATAAGCTTCAGTTACTGTTTTGTACTAGGTAGAAATCTGCAGGTGTTAGTGGTGCATGGGCTCCGAGGGGAAGGATCCCATTCCAAAACCAGCCTTATACCAACAGAGATGCTGTGTAGTAAAGCATCTGTCTTGGAAGTTAAAGACGGGCACTGGTGACTGCAGTGCAAAGGGTGGGTACCTGGCAGTGCTTATAACCATTTCTATTGAATAGCACCATTTTTTCACCTACTCTTATCAAGGAGTTTTGTATCTGAAGTGCCAGCCAAACTTCACGGGGTATGCTACGTGAATGCAGGAGGCCCGTGCCCTTAGGCCATCTTTGCCATCTCTCTCATTGTAGCATGCATGCTCAATTTACAGTCTGCCTTTGATTGCAGCAACTTCCGATCGTCCCGAGCACTTGTCTTCTCTGCCCCCCATTTAAGTGATCGTCCCATGTCTTGTCCTCTGGAGTCTGTAACTTAGACCTGTGCAGAGCGTAGCATGGCCTTTTGTTTCTCTTTTGGGCTTTGTGTTTTCCTTTCCTCCCTTTACCCAAGAATCCATGCTTGCTCATTCAAACTGGTGGCGTTGTGTGGGTGTCGCCAAAAGAGACTTCACTCCATCCCGCAATTTAAATTCCTCCCCTGCCCTAAAGAAATCCAGAAAAACCTACAGCAGTGGTGCGGCGTGATCCCACCCCAAGTTCTGTAAGTGTTGAACCAAGTGTTGCTTCGAGACTGTCTGTTTTGTGGGTGGGGGAATAATGACTTTGTAGATTTTAACTCAGTTCTTGTGAGCAAAACAGATAGAGATTTGGCTCTGCCTGCTGGGTTCCCGCCCAAGCAACGCCTTTTCATTCTCTCCATGGACCCCGCTCCAGAACTCGGCTCGGTTTCTCACAGTCTGCAGCTTCAGATAACACAATAACCATGTTCCAATGTATTAAACTTTTAACATCCTCAAGATTCAATTAATCTTATCTTTACAACTCTCAATTACAGGCACTAATTAAGTGAAAGTCGCATTGTAGACTAGGGATATTACATTAATCATCTGCAGCCTTGGAGCCATAAATTAGTTCTTTCCCAATCCTTTAGTGTTTTCCCAGAAGGAATGGAATGTTTCATTTCCCAGATTTAAGGGGCATTAATCCCACAAAGGAGTTTGGGATCGGGATTAATTTGATCACGTTTATGTAAGTGATAAATGGCCGTTTAAAAAGAAAAGCTCTACCGGCTTTGCCCAAGACGAATGGAATTGAATTGTTTGATAATTACACGATTTAAGGCCCTGTCACCACTTTGGTCAGTGAGTCTTGGGAGCGTGTTGCTGTACTTATTGTTTTACTTGGGAGTTTTTTTTTTTTAATGTCAGTTTAAATTGGCTTAAAAGCTAAATCTTGAAGCACCTTCTGCAGGATTTCCTACTTTTGTCTGTGTTTGATTCTGCCCCTCCAGATCATTATGGGGAACTTCGCTTTGGCTCACTACAAAGTGAGTGTGGGATGTGGCTTTCCCTGTTACTTCTTGCAGTCTGGGTACGTTTATCCTAGTGGTTTTAGAACCGAGGAGCCAGTACCTAGGGGCTGACCTATAGATGTATTACACGCACGGTGTACTGGAGAGGTTTTGCACACCAAGCTGGTAGCTCTACTGGTTGATGAGGCTTTCCAACATGTCTGATTCGTAGACTGTAAGGGGCCGGAAGGGACCTTGGAAGATCATCGGGTCCAGCCCCCCTGCACCAAGCAGGAAAGACAACTGGGGTCCAGTGACCCCAGCAAGGTGCCCGTCCCGTCTCCTTTTGAAGATGAGACCCTGTTTTCAGCTACCTAAAAATTTACCCAGCTTAAACTTTTTGGCTGAAACTTTCCATGCAGGGTTACCTGTCTTAAGCATTTTAAGGTAAATTGCAGTCAAAATGGCTTAGCCAAAGTAGATAGTATTCCTGAGCATTAAGCCATAGGGCCTTGTTTTGCTTGGGCTTTAATAAAAACCAAATCTGCCTGCCTTTCTTTGAGTAGCTCTTTCGCCCGTGTGCTTTGGAGCAAAGACATTTAGCATGTGTGTGTATGTCAGAGAGAGACTTCCTGTGAAGAAACCTTCCAGATCTGATCCTAGAAACATAGAAAATGAGGGTTGGAGGGGAGCGCAGGAGGTCACATCTAATCCAGCCCCCTGCTCCAGGCAGGACCAGCCCCAACTACATCATCCCGGCCAAAGCTTTGTCAAGACAGGACTTAAAAACCTGCAAGGTTGGAGAGTCCACCACCTCTCAGGGTAACCTGTTCCAGTTCATCTGCCCCCACTGAGAACATTGCAGCTCTGTCCTCTTTGCAACCCCCTGCGGGGAGTTGAAGGCTGCTATTAAATGCCCCCCCAGGCTCCTCTTCTCCCGGCTAAATAAGCCCAGGCCCCTCTGCCCGTCCTCATAAGTCATGTCCCCCAGCCCCCAGCCATTCCCATTGCCCTCCGCTGGACTCTCTCCAACTTGTCCACCTCCTTTCTGTAGTGAGGGGCCCCAAACTGGACGCAGTGCTCCAGATGTGGTCTCACTAGTGCAGTCGAGGGGAATAATCACTTCCCTCGATCTGCTGATCCAACTGCAATGAAAAATGCTGAGCAGAAGCTGATAGATACTTTCTGGAATTTAACAGTAGAGCGCTCCAAAGATGATATCAGCAATGAGCGGTCTTTTCTCAAGATGAGCAGGAGTTTTCCTGGATTTGCAGCTTGTGGGTCTGGTGGCCCGTATTCGTCCAGACACTGGGAGTGAGAAGAAGGAAGCAGGCTCTTCTAGGCTCTCACTGTAGACATCTAGGTAGTGCGGAGGAGAAAGCTGGTTGCATGAGCTCTTGTCTGATTGTGACCGAAGGGGCTAGGGGTGATGATGATGATGATGAGTTGGGACAAGAAATTATTTTGTGGGGAGAAGAGGTAGGCTGTTGGTAGGTAGGAAACCTGGGAACTGGTTTAGTGGGGCTTTTATAGGGGGTCAGGGGATTAGGAGGCAGTGGGTGTTTGGTGGAGAGACCGAGAGTAGATGAGGATCAGGAGGGGAGAACTGGGTATGCCGAGCAGGATGGGTAGGAGTGGTAGGGACTGGGAATGGCTCAGCAAATGGAGTGAGATTGGGGTGAGAAGCCCAAACATTGGACTGGAGACTGGGATTAGAATGGGAAGTGGGAATGGAGAAGGAATGGTACTGGGATACAGACGGGCTGGAAGGAGGAGGGTCAAGCTTGTGGGGAGTGGACAAAAGAGTCTGCCTTAATTAAACCCTGTTGCCATCCCCTCCTGAATGGAGCCCAAGTTTCCCGACTCCTCATTCTGATACCAACACCTGTGACACTTGCTGGCAGATCATTTTATTCCCTTTGTATTTCTAGTCCATGCAGAGGCTGGTATTTTGTGCCTGCTTTTATTTAATCTGTTCAAGTGCTAAAGGTCTGACTGGTGGTTCTCTAGGTCCCAACTCCTGCTGCTGACCCATGCAGATGTTGGTTTGATGCCATATGAGGCAATTTATAGTTTTTATCATTTTGCTTTTTTGTCACCCCAGGCAGCGCGCACACATGCTGTGTTCAAAGGTTAAAAAGTCAAGCCTGAGAAAATTAAAATCCCAGAATTAAGGTTGCCTGCATATCAAGTACTTATTTTGTTGCCCTCTGTCTTTTTTATTTTATTTTATTTTTCTAGGAGGGAAGATGGACTGTTTGTCTGTCTGTACCATGGAGAAAGGTCTATTTGTCACTCAATGAGCTTGTGAAGCGTGTAGTCCTAGATTATCTTGCCAAAGGAAAAGGCACTTATAACAGATTCATCCTTTTTCATGTTTGGATTTTGTGGGTTTTATAACCCTTGAGATCCCTCAGCAATATCTTGGAAGAAAAACAGGCATGTGAATTATTGGGTTCTTGTCCCATATGTTCTGCTGAACTTTTAATGAAGTTGCTTTTGTTTAGTGCCTAGATACCCCTTTGATTAAGGCTGTATAAATATATAAAATAATTTCATCGAGAAATTCTTATCTGCTAAGTTTCAGTGCAACCTCCCGGTTTTATCTTGTACGCATCTTTCCTAATGGAAAAAAAAGTTGAATTCATTCTCCATACTACTTTACTCCTGGGTTTCCCTGTGCTGCATTACCATATTGCCTCATTAAACATCCTTTTAAAATCTTTCCCTTCTAGCTCATGATTCACTCTGTGTGAAGTCTTCTGATGCTGTAGCACATGAAAATAACACAGAAAAATAAAACCCGTTATGCGAAGCACTCAAGGACTTCAGCTTCTCCAAAATAAAATTTTGGTGTTTTTCCTTGCATTGTAATGATTTTAATTGATACTGTTAACATTTTCTGAAATTTTGGGGTTCTACTTCTAGCTGTCAGCAAATTGTTGGTGTTGTGTTACACTCCCTCCTACCTGCAGTTATTTAAATCTCAGTTCTTGGGTTTTTTTTAATTTGTGATGTCATATTTTTTTTCTGATGCATGTAAATTGTTTCCCTAGGTATGCCATACCCCCGGAGCATGGCAAGCGGCTGGAGCGCCTGGCAAAAGGTATGCTCACCTGCCCACTTTGCTCATGTTGCTTCTGTTCAGACAAACGTGTGGATATGTGTAATGAACACTGTAGCATCCCTGGGATGAGTTGCACCCTTGATTTCTAAATTGACTCACGACATAGAGTTGCTACAGGCCTGGTTGCTATAATTTGCTCTTGCTGGAGGTACCTGATGAATCTACACTGAGTGTATTAGCCCCACAGCCAGAGACCTTGTCATCTTGTCAGCAGCACTGTAAACAGTTGCTGCTGATACAGGTGGCTTCTCAAAGCCTTGGTCTCCTGACACACCAAGGCCAGGCTAAAATAGATGGAAAAACTTTCATTTTGAGATGTTAAGACCAAACCATGGAGCTGTCCTGGGGACGAATTCAGTAAGAGACCCACCGAAAAAAAAAAATGCTTAGAGACTCAATAATGGTGGATACAGGGATCATAATTATGGGAATTCTCTCTTCCCAGTGTATATATTGTCTTTGGTAGTAGTCCTCTTGTACTGGGGCTCTGCAGTCTGATTATTTCTCTTGCTTCCCCTGGCCTTACAGTTAACCATGGTTAGAAAGGAGGCATAGATCCAAGGCCAGTGAGGAAGTGTCCCACTGCTCGTCCTTTAAGGATCTTTCCTATTCTATAGTCATTTTATTCTTTTTGATGAAGCAGATATTTCTCTTCTGAGATTTCAGGGTGGGGGAAAGAGTCGTCTAAAGCAAAGTGATTATGTAAATGTGTAGAGTCAAAACTCAGTCCTTGCATCACCAGAGCTGGCTCATCCTAACGAAGTCCTGCTTCCTTTCGATTCTTAATAGGCCCTTTTCCTCTTGGAATCCTTCTGCTTAATAGCTTAGAAGAGCTTCTCTTCATGCATTGCTCTTCCCAGTACAGTTCATCCAGTTTCCTACTTTTTAGAGCCCATCAAAAGAGAAAGGTAGGACTGAAGAAAAATGTTGGCCAATGTCTTAATATGCGAAGAAGAAGGGGAGGACCATCACCGTCATTTCTGCAACAGTGGTCACAACATTTTTTAAAGGCTAGCATCCTGTCGCATTCACCCAGCCAGGCTTGGATGTGGAATTTCCTTACTGGCCTCATCCTACTGCTGCCCCGCTGCCTTTGTGACCGCGAAGGATTTCCATGAAAGATGCCTCTTCTTGGCGTCTTTCCTGGAATTGCGAAAGCATGTGGATTTGCTCACCGAATCTCAGACTACTCCCGTAGCAGAATTAACCAGCCAGTTTGGCCGCCACTTTCATCCTTACTGGATCACAAAAGCATTTTTTCTTTGCTCCTGAGCTCTGCTTGTTTTCAGATACAGGTCCAACCCGCTAACAACTGCCCATGCTTTTATGGTTTGCTGAAGCATCTCTGGTAGTTTTACAGGGACAGATGTTCTTATTCTGTTGATTTCTGTAATTTCTTGTAGGCTTTAGGCACTTGTCACTGGCTCAGCTGATGGTGCTTATTTGGTACCAGACGCACGTGCATCCAGAGGCCACCCGTAACCAGGTTCTTCATAGCCTGCTAGCCTAGCAGGGCTACAGCCCATCTTTAGCTGCCGAGACCCCCACATGAACAGACTTGTCTGGATCCCCTGCCCCTTCCCAATGTAATCCTAGGGGCTGCAGCATAGTGCCAGCTCTTCAGTGGCAGGGATAAAGTTTGGCACTCCATCACGGGAGGCAACATTAGGATTGTAGGATGAACTTTGGACAGTCCGATGAGGGTACTTATAAGGTGTGCTTGAGTATGTGCTTAATAGATTGCTGTTTCTACAGAAACATTATTGCACCGGCGACTCTGCAAAGTATGGGGAGCTGTCCTTGCTTCAGAACAGTTAACTGAAAACAAGGCCTCCCTTTCCAGCGAGGTAAACCTTGAGCGTCACACTTATAGCAGTCATCATATAGATGATATATTCTGTGTTCAATCAGTCGAAGATGATGGAAAACAAATATCTGTGACACCTGTGACATTTGGAAAACAAGTTTCCATTCTGTTTCTAATTGGATGCTAGCTTCCAAGCTGTACTTGCAATATTAAAATTTCTTGCTGACAATCTAACAGTTGTATTGATCATTACATGCTAAATAAAAGCCAATCCACAGGTCAAGATTAGTTTACGCTGATAGGAATGATAGTCCCAGGTTAAGGTCGCATTGGCCCTGTGATCACTGGTGACATTTACATTAATAAAAGTAGCAAATTATTGCCTTGGAGCATAGATTGTGCTGTTTCAGATCCACCCGATTGAGTTTGGGGGTCGAGTTTTCTAAAAACTACTATTTCAGACATCAGAAAGGCCAATACATCCAGATTATCTCTTTAAATTTTAGAGAACCTGAACTCTTGCACCAGGTTATAACATCTTAAGGGATCTTTCTGAAATTTCTTGCCATTTTGTAACTAACTCTACCAGACGTCAGTATTTTGGACTTGTTAATATTGGGCAATGCAAAAACCACTCACAAATTGCCAACGAGCTGATCCATATTTTGAGACTCGTCTTTTCCCCTGTTGCTTTGCTTTCAGCTTGATTTGGGAGGCACAGGCTAGGTCCTCTTTACACATTAAAATGGAACAGGGTCACTTTTTAAGCATTTCCCCCCCTAACCCTATGCGTCAGCTAACTGTATTATATAGATGTTCAGCACAGTGAAATGAGTTTGCGATTAATGTGGAAAATGAATAGCTGAGCTATAAATGGCCTCGCTGGGAGAGTTTTGGAGCCCATGGAGAGAACGTTAATGTGTTGCCACGTTATTGGTGCTAATCACTTAAAATGTGCTCCTTTATTAGTAGCTTTAATGAGAGCCACTTAAACTGTGCATTAAAAAGAAGAACTGCAGAGAGGGACGACAAACTGGGTGGCAGGCAGTCATAATTCTAATTGAAATGCTTTTAGTACAAAAAAGTAGCCAGAATCCAGTAATTCTTTGCACTTTCTAAAGCCTCCCCCTTATATCCCATCAATTGACTTTGTTTCTAAGGCTGGGGTTATATATTTTTTTCACAAATGCTTGTGGGATATTTTTTCTTCAACTCTTAATTTGGATTTTATTTAATCAGGTACCAAAAAATGGTCAGTGTTGTCTGGAACTGGACTGTTGGGTTGAAAGCCCAGGCAGGTGAAAGGTAGAAGATAAGGGAGGGTGAGAGGCTTTATGTAGGTTTAGGTTAGTGTCCCAAGATTTCCATTAGTGCTTGGGGCTCCCAGGGTTTGCACACACGTGTAGGAATGCCGTCTCTTCCTTACAGGCAGAAGTAGATGGTTTAAGATGAATGGATGATGCATATTAGGAATGGTGGCTTATCTGTAGCTAATCTGTATGCATACCTTTTAACTTTAGGTTTAAAATGTGGATTTGTGGTATTCTGTTTCAGGTTTTTGGGGGGTGGTTGTTTTGTTGGTTTTTTACCCTAAACCTAGGCATCATGAATTAATGGACTTTGTATTGCTGGTTTTGTGTCTAGTGGCACTGTTCTTTCTGAAGTTGAGAGAACCTGTCCAACTCAGACCAGATAGTCCTGGGCTCATGCCATGCAGCCAAGCCATAGGGACCTTTTTTTACCTTTGTAAACAGCAAAAGGTCCCTATGCATTGTCCCTTGTTTTAGATGGTGGTGGGGTAAATGTATATGTTTTCCCCTTTTGTTTTTTTCACCAACTGAAACTAAAAACAGTCGAATGCCTGCCCATACTTCGATGGTGCATTAGGCTAGCACAGGTAAGGCATGCCTGCTTTCATAGCCACTGGTGTACAAGAAATTCTGAGACGAGCGTCACATCCTACCACCTTCAGATCTCCAGGGAAAATTGCTATGTACCCATTGAGTAAACTAGCAATCATTTTTGGTACGAGGCTGGGACTTGCATTTCTGGATCCGTAGTGAGACATCTTAACTGCTCTCCCAGGCCATGCCTCTTAATTGAAAATAGTCGTATGTAATTTTTCCCCTTCTCCTCGCTGCTAGACCTCACTCTGTGTGGTGGAGGAAGGTACCGGGAGATAAGGACCAGTACAAGGCACCTTGACCGAGGCTCTGTAGATAGTGTACTGCTTTATTTTGCTCAGAGTAACACGGATGCCCACCAGTGAGTGCATAGGCAGGGCAGAGCAGCGTGCACAGTAGCCCCGTCTGCTGTTAAGCTTTGTAAGTCTTCTCTTGGTTCCTGGCTGCAGCGCAGAAGGGAGAAGAAAAATGTTCCAGGCTTGGAGCACTAACCCAGAGAACCTGGGAGACCTGGATGCAGTTTCCATCTTGTGCAAGCTTGAGCAAATCTCTAAGCTTCTCCCTGCCCCAGTTCTCCATCCATGCCGGGTGGATAAATACGTTAAAAAAATGCAGGCTACTTGGATACCCCAGTGACTACCTGCGAGTACAATAGATAAGCTTATTTGTGAGTGAGGATGAACATCTGTGCTTGGTAATGAGGCACTGTATTATTGGGAATGGAAGTTTGGGGAAGAAGGCAGTGTTTTGTGAGAACCCCTGGGAGATTTGTAAGGCCAACCTTATTGGCAAGACTGAAGATTTGCTGTGACTGAAGCATGGGTCTTGGGCAAGGAAGATGGTGGAGGCGGGTAGGGAAGATTGCTGATGGTGAAATCCGAAAGTCCTTGATTTTGCACCTGTGGGGAACACTGCAATGCCAGCAGCATTACCCAAGGCAAAGTGCCTTGTGTACCTTCTTTTTTCTAGCGCTGGGGAATGGCCGGGAGGCAGATCCATCTGTTATCAGAGACGTCTAACAGGTGACCCTCTGTCAAAAACAACTGTGGATCTTTGTCGTTGTCACCATCTTGTAGGCAACACAAGCAGGATGATCAGCATGCTCACCCTTGCCGTTTTGTTTTCACCTTATGTAACATATTCAGGCATGCTGATGTTCTGCTGGCTCATTTTGCTGGTGGATCTGTGTTTCCTGCTTGGTGAGTCTGTGCGTGCTGACGTTCGTTTCTTCTGAATACCTCTGCAGGATTTTTCCCAGGAAGCTCTCAGGGATGCGACGCCTTTCTCCGTCACAAGATGACCCTCATTTCACCCTCCATCTTGAAGAAATATGGCATCCCGTTTGACCGGGTATGTAAAGAGGACATTTCTTAAAGATTCACCGTTTGGCTAAGGCAGTCTCTATAAAGTGCTTCCAGTAATGACATTTTGCATTTGAACTGCCTTCTGCATTCAGCTAACCTAAACCTAAGCCGTGTAAACCTGGGAATTGAGGAGTATTCTGTTTTACTGGGGGGGAAAGGGGGACAACGACTCTGTGGCCTCCCCAGCGGCGGGCAGTAAATGTCAGCGGTAGTTTCGGGAATCCCGTTTCTGAATTTTCCTGCTCTAAACGGCTCTAGAGCTAGAGACAGAAATTACCTCTCACATCACCAGTCTTTTTGGTTTAAATGAAGCTGTGTCAATAAGATGATGCGACTCCCCCCGATCTTCTGGTCTTAGCTAAGGCTGGGCAGTCATTTCAGAACACTTGCCCTTAGTCCTGTAGTTTTAGGTTTGAGATTAATTACACCTTTTTTGCTACCACTCCACCCAAAGTGATCAGGGTATTTGTCGAATCAGTTTCATCACTTCTGCCACTGGTTGTTAGTCCCACACATAGCACTTATCTGCGGTCAGATGGTGTTAGTACAGGGTCTGAAGCAATGGCCAACGACGGGGTGCAAGGCTGGAGGAATAGCTGAAGGGTACAAGAGTAGGAAGAGCTAGAGATTAATAGAAGAAAAGTGACTGTCCTTTCTCATTACCTTTTACATGCCCAGTTCTGATGGGTATTGCCGGTGTGTTTTCTCCGAGATACGAATGCCTACTTGCTGACTGTTCTCAAAGTAGAGATTTGTTAGAGTCTGGGTGCCTGAGACAAGGCATGGACCAGAATCGAAGGGCTTCATCATCCTTTGAGATGGAATTGAATGCTCTCTCTTTTTTTAGAAATAAAAGATTCTGGTGCTCTGTGTCAAGACTATGAATTCATTCAATTTACTGCTCCAGAAGCTGCTTCATTTTTCCTAGTGAAGGCTGCGATGAAGGAAATGTGAAGTGCCATCATCTGACTTTTCAGATCAGCTTACTGTCAGTGCAGCGGAGACTTGTGAGAGGCGGTATGGTGCTTGTGGCTCAGCATCAGCTCCCAGGCTGGGCCCATTTTGCACATGATGGTTGATCACTGTATTATGAGGGGCACTAAGCTGAGGTTTGGTTTTTTTTACATTTCCACTCATGGAGCCTAATGTTCAAATGAAAACAGGCATGCGTCTGCTTTACACAGTTAAGAAACTCCATTAAAGAAGTTCAGATGTGGGTTTTGTAGTCTCTTGGTATGCCTGTGGTGAGAATTCACTCTCATGGAAAGGATTTCTCCGTGACTTTTTTTTTTCCACTTTACAGTGGCTCAACTCTATAACTAATGTCTCACATTACCCTGAAGACTTTGAATTTTGAAGCCCCAGGTCAAGAGGAGCACGAGCTGATTCAGACCTAAAGATAGGTCACTGCTTTATCTCAGAAGGATGATGAAAATAAAAAAGCAGGAACCTCTACTATATATAATATATATATATTTTTTTTTTTACATTATTCTACTACTAGGAGGAATTTGTTAGTTATCACGTGTTCCTCCTACAGAGTGTGAGAAGCAGCAAATAGGGAGATAATTTCATTCAGGCAGCCTATTAAGGCATCTTTTTACCTCTCATAAAAGCCATGGTAAAGTAAATAAAAATCTCCTATAAGACTTGAATTGGTTGCATAAACCAAGCGTTGCTATCGTCTTCCTTCCAAGTAGCTGTTGTAATGTTCTTGCTTTTCCTTTTGCTTGCTGGGCTGAGCAGAAGTTTACACTGACTGCTAATTGGAATAGCTTCTGATCAATAGCGTAGCAAATTTCTGCTTCTTTTCTCGGAAAAGATTTGTAAAAAGGGCAGTAAAGGCAGGATTTTTCACAACTGATCCCAAGGAGGTTTTATTGAAGTGTCGGTTGGGGGCGTAACTTGGAAAATGCTTTACAGTAGGGCCTCGCCGATGTGCTGCTTGCTGAAGAGTCTGTTCTACCTTCCTGGATGGTTTTTTCCCCTTATGGATCTTTTCCTTTGTAAAGCAAAGGAAACATGCAAGTGTATTCAGTACGAAAGACACGCACGCGATATTATGAACACCGGTGTAATGGGGGCTGTGTTTTCTGACCATCCTCAGAGTTGGTCTTAGTTGGTCACTGCATTTATTGAAATCCAAGAGGGACCCAAATGATCATAAAGGATGAAATCCTTTCAAGAGCGAACTCTCCCTTTTAAAGGAGAAGAGGGGATTATTAACATTCAGGGAGGGTGTCTGTCTGGGAAGCCTGACTGCGAGAGAGCGGAAGGGATGTGCTTTCGTGAGAGCTTCCCTCTTCCTCTGTGCCTGTGTGAGGTGCTCACTTCAAAACCTTTTAATAGTGAGGCGAGGGAAAGCAGGAAGACTTCCCTAGCCTGAGCAACCCACCGCTGGAAGAATCCTAACCCGGAATAACAGCTTCTGGAGCGAGCGCATCAGTGTTCAGGGAAAGACTGATTCCCTCCTCCTTGTGGGAATTCAGGTAGGATCCCTTCATCTAAATTCCTGGCAGATTTCAAAGAAGTGAATCCACACGCCTTTATAAATCTCTGTAATGGTATTTACTTCTGGAAAAAAAAAAAGCAGATCGATATCAGAGCTTTTTAATAATTAAAAATGTGTATTTCTGTAATCCCCTATTGATTTCTCCATTTATTCTTCACGAGCTTGCAGAAGTCAGTAAATTCAGGCCTTTCTCCATGAGTGGCAGTTTGTGCTGGCTTTCCCTCAATAGTTATTACTTTTCTACATGGCCTATCCATCATCCTGAGCGCTCCTTCATTTATTGTAGGGATAATGTTGACAGCAGTGACATGGAGGATGTACACTGTGGGCTGGAAATGAAGACACCAGGATGTAGATTTTCTGACAGGAACATAATCTTTCCATCGTCTTAACTTAGCGATCTGCAGCTCTGCTTTGATTTATGAAGGGGCTGGGCGGGATGGTGCTCTGTGGAGCCGAGTAAGGATCGGCCTTGAGCACCTGCATGGATGGATCTCGAATTTTGAGAAGGGGGACGCTGATGGTATGGAGCATCATCATGCATAACCTGACCCTTTTCTTCAGTTAAAGAAGAACTGGAAACTTTACTAATGCTCTAGGGGCCTAGCACTATATAAGATCAAAGCAAAAACAACTATAACTTTATTGGGTTATGCACTGAATTGCTAGATAATATATTAAATTTAAAAATCACGCAAAACTAGGCAAAAGGGGTCAACATTGTCAAATATTGTGTCATCAGTCCTGTAAGTATTATAGCTCAATGTACAGCTCTTATTCAGAACGGTAAAACAAAATCTAATCTTCTTGGGCATCTTGACGCTGCTTTCAAAACTTCCCTGTCAGTCATTTTTACACCTGAGTGGGTATTATTACACCTGAGTTAAAATTTGAAGCTGGAGCTAAAAATGCTCTGCAGGGCTATGAAATAGAAGAGAGATATTACCAGGAATGGCTAACAGACAGCTGACATTGCAGAAGAAAGGATAGTGGAACAGCAAGGCCACTCAAAGGAGAAGGGACATGTGGAATAAAGAGACATTAGCAGAAATGAAGTATATTATAATGAGCCAGGAAGTCGATTGACTAGGGAAAGCCCTCTGTGCTGCCTGGATAGAAATGCTGCTGCCTCTCCTAGGCAGCTGGTTTTCAAGTTTGGGTAGAGCAGGAATCAAAAGGGAATGCAACTGAGTTTCTTTACCGCCCCCCCCCAAAGCACCCCTGTGCATCTCTCTCCCAGAAAACCCACAAGAGTCTTTATTAGAAGAGGTGATTGTATGGGATTTTTTTCCTAGTAATACTCTTTCTTTATCCTGGTTATGTTAACACCATTGGAAAGCCTCGGTATTGGTGTTTGGACCTCATGCAACCTCAGTATTGCTGTGTGACAATAATGAGAAGTTGTTTTGAAAAGACCTTTTTGAATCTCTTGATATTTCCTTAATTTAGCTCCTGCAGATGCAGTCCATGCCATACCTTGAAGGAGGTGAAAAGGATGAAACCCGTAACAAAATACAAGGGAAGATGAATTTAACTAGCAAGCAGTACTGCACGTACAGCTTGGTGCTTGTGTTTGGAAGGCCCAAGGCCAGGGAGATGGCAGCTGTAGAGCACGACTTACCCATGTTCGACAGTGTGCAGTTTAGTCCATACGGGACGCTTGCTCTTTCCAGCTGTCTGAAAAAAACAAATGGTTTCAATGCTGCATTTTTAGGCCTTGTCTATACCACCTCCCTGCTGAGCCCAAGAGCACTCACTCTTGGACCACATATGCCCAAGCCTAGCAGTTTGGCAGTGTGGATGGCATAGAGCAGGGGTGTCTAAAATATGGTCTGCAGGCTGGATCCAGCTCATGGAGCTGTAGGATTTGGCCTGTGGGCTTCAGGCAGACCCTGCATACTGCATCTGTTGTGTGGAGTCAGTGTGGCACATGGCTTGGACCTGGTGCTGCAGGTACTGCCCATGGCACAGAGGGTCAGTCCAGGGCATGTGCTGTTTATGCAGCTCCTGTGCAGGGCCAGGCTAGCTGGGCACTGTGCAGTATATGTGTCTTGCGCCAGCTCCCTGGTTGTAGACGGCACCTGCACTATCCGTAGTGCAAGCCATAGAGCAGGGCTAGTGTGCCCTACCCATGGCATGGGGCTGGCGTGTGTGCACTGTGTACGGTGCCCCCACCCAACCTGGCTCTGCGTGCTGGCTCCTGGGTGGCCTGATCTGGCCTGTAGACTGGCCCAGAGACCCTCATCCAGACCCTGGGGGCAGATGAGTTTTTAACACCCCTGACTTGGAGAAGTCCTTCAGCGTGCAAGAGCTGTACCGAGGCAGCCTCTGTATCTCAGGACAGCCTGACCTGAGAGCAGCTGTGAGGCATGCACCCCCTAGCCAAGTACTGAGCTTGGGTGTTTGCAGACTGGGAGGGCCTGGGTGGGACTTGTCAGGGAGACCGGATAAACCTGTTCTTAAAACCAATTTCCTCCCCTCTTTTTTTTGGGTGTCTGCTGCATTAGTTTTGTGTGTTGTGGTTTAAGCATGGAGGTTTAACAGTCCTTGCTTTAGAAAAGAAGTTTGCCTTGTTCATAGAGGCAACCTGAAAGAGGTTTTCTTGAGCAGGACTTTACTAAACAGGACTTGAGGAAAAGGATGATCCTTTGAACCCTAGCTGACTTCCTGCCCCTGGGGCAGGGGGCTGGACTGGGTGATCCATCCGCGGTCCCTTCCAGCCCTAACGTCTATGAAATCCATGATGGGAAACGTGCAACAAAAAATGGACTCTTCCCTTGGCTAACTTTCCATGCCTGGCTGAGTTTGTTGTAGAGCTTTTCTGACTCACTTTCTTTTTGTTGAAACTCTTCTGTTTATAGAGCTTATATTTGGAAGCTGCGTGGAAACCTACATGATTTCTCTAAAAGTCAAATTTCTTTTTAGCTTGCCACCTCTTACTGTCTAGACATATTTTCAGGTTATGGATGACTGTTCCTAAAATCTCATTTTAGGTTCTTAAACCATTTTGTTGAGACTTCCCCCTGGTAGGAAATAATCCCAAGTGTTGCTGCTTCCCATGCAACTACCTCTGCAGTATGTGATCTGTCAACACTTCTAGTACCAAAAAGACAGGGTCAGGTCAAATTTTGACTCTTTCCCATTTAGCAAAATGGAGATGGTACCACCTTCCTGAGGGCGCGTGTAGAAGTATTCATGTACGAGCACTAGATTGATGACAAATAAGTTTATAATCAATGCTGTATGTAAGCGACAGTAATGTTGAGTGACTTTTGAGATGACAGCTCTAGTCAGAAGTTTTCTGTGACTGAAGATCCTGTAATCTCCTTAAATCAGTTATATATAATATGAAATTGCAACAAAATTAACGTGCACAAGTAGACAAATGGTGGAATATCATTTTTAGTATTGTCTCTCTTGTTCTGGATGTGCAAATACAAGTTTGGGGAGGGCTGGATGGATGATATAGTGAACTAGTTTAAAATCAGGATGCATGAAGGCTATAAGTACAGAGAGTCGAAGAGCCCAAGGCTGAATTGATTCAATATTCACAGGTTAGTCTAAGCTGTGTAGATTGAGCTGATAAGCGAGTGAGCAGACATTCATTTTTGATTCCAGAAATGCAGTCACATGTCTGCAGTGGCCCAGGCCAGAAGCCAGGGGGCGCTAGAGCATGCCTCCCTGCTCAGCTTGGGTCAAGGCTAGCCTGCCCACCCTGCGAGGGAGGGTTTGCTGGGGAGATGCAAAGCATCCTGGGATGCTGGGGGACTGCGAGTTAATGTGAATCTGAAGGGGATCTGGGACAGAAGTTCAATAAACAGATTTAACCTAAATCAGTTAAGTCTACAGTAATCCCGGATGGATGCAGTACCAAAGTGGTTTTGGCCATTTTTAAAGTGGTTTATGTGCGCTGAACTTTGTTGTGCTACAGATTTGAACCAGCTTCCAATCACTTCATGTGTAATTGCTGTCCCTAGCCGAAACGTTGCTTCCTCGTGGGAGCGAACGCAACACGTGGGTCATAGTTGGGAAGAAAATCCTGTTTGGGTGGCCCTGCTGACTTGTCTGTCCTTATCCTAATTGCTCATTTTTCAGGAACTCTGCAGAACATTAAGAGATACAAAAAGCTCTCTTTTTGTTATTTAACCCTTTGGGTAACGGTGATTTAACTAATTAAGGTGACAAGGGTTCCTGTCGCCAACTGCTGCTATCCATTATTAAACCACTTCTTAATAGAAATACTTTATTGAAATGATTTTAAAGTATATTATTCTATCAGTACTCGAGAGTTGTCTCTTCCCCTTTTAAAAGATTAACTATTTATAAGCCTGTACAATGACAGTGTGAAGGAGGCTCTTTCCTTCTGATCCTTCTGGAGAACGTTGCTCAGTTAAATTTCTTAGGGCTTTGTGCACTTTATCTCCATGTTTGCCTCTCCTTTGCTACTAGGGAGTGTCATAGGGTTTTTTAAATCTTTTTTTTCACCCCCCCATTTTTTTGCTTCCAGATCACTCAAGAAGCCGGAGAATTTATGATCACATTTCCTTATGGCTACCACGCTGGCTTCAATCATGGCTTCAACTGTGCAGAATCCACCAATTTTGCCACGCTGAGGTGGATCGACTATGGGAAAATGGCTACTCAGGTAGGTGTCTTTGCTTGGAGGAGCAGGTTCCTAATTTCTTCTAGGTGACTAAAGGCAAATAAATGAACAAGCCTGCAGACACAAATGTGAGAGTGAAAATAGCATCCAACAAAGAATATGCACTTTCCAGGGCTGATGATTGCCATTCTAGTCTGTGTCGTCTTACCTGTAAGGTGTTTCATGCATATTATTGGGAGGGTTGCTTTAGTTTGCAGAGACTTGGGGGAGAGGTTGATGTGATGTTTTAGTGGCTGGGGTGAAGCAGAAATCTACCACCTCACTTAAGTACTGCAGGGAATGAATTACTCCTGAGTAACCAGTATTTTAATCCTCTGTACTCAATTGGGAAAAAAAAAAAGTTGAAAGGTGAAGTCATGCAGCTGTTTAAAACTGGACAAAAATGTACATATGACCTGCAAATAATTGATTTTTTTTGCAATGTGAGAAACTTTGTTCAGGTCTCAGTTGCTGGGAGAGGTGAGGGAACCATTTGCTTACCTGCATGCAGCGCCTTTCGGTTTCTGGGACAAACCTCCGTAAGAGGGCTTCAGTCGGACACCCTTTTCTGTGCAACATGTTTCCTTTGACAGCTCAGTAGTCAGAGCTGTTCCCTTTGACAGCTCACCAGAGCTGGTGGCCTTCCAGGCTTCATTTGTTTTGTCACTTTTTTTGCATCTACATCAGTGGCAGTGAGGAGAGAGCTTCCAAGGTAATGAGTGGATCTAGTCAACAGCAGAGGTATTTTGCATGTCTTGTCCTGAAGGGGTGGTAAGTCAAGTCATTGGACATGCACAGAAAGCCATCTGCAAGTGCTGATGTATAGAGGTAGATGGCACTTCTGGTCTTTTTTAGTGATGGTCTGTTTTTCCTGCATGTTGCAGGAAGAGAGGATGAATTGTTACACCGGTAACAGCAGTTGTGTTTGTGGTGCTGTCCAAGCAATGCTAAATTGACATGGAGAAGGACTTCATTTCTGCCATATCGCCTTCAAAGTCTGAAATGGGTTATACCTGAACACTGATTTTCATGAGGAGCTTTGGTCCCTAGATCGAGGCACTGAGATGCACATAGATTCGGTAGTGGCTTGTGTTGCATGTATGGATAGTTGATCATGAAGTTTTTTTAACCCTCCCTTCACAGGTTTGGGGTATTCATGTTCCCGACAGCACCCTCCCTCTAACTTTTCATCTACAAGCTGTAGTCCTTTCAGCTGTCTTCTTCCTAGCCAAGCCAGGATATCCTAGACATGATTTTGGTCACTGTTAATCGTTGATGGTCATTAATCAGTGTGAATGGCTGCTGCTTCAGTGATGTGAGGCACTTCCTTCTGCTCCTGAGAGGCTGCATACGCTCGTCCTGGTTTCCATTTCTTGCTTGGCTGTCGAGGAACTTGTGGAATCCCAGAAACCACGGTGACTTGAAGAAAAGTTACTCTTCATCTTCCCTGCCTCTTTCTTTCAAGTTCTCAATTTTTAATGGATCAATAAAGTCTGTCCAGGTAGGAGAGGGAGATGCTTGTGACTAATGACACCCTGCAGAGGCTCTTCTCTCTGCTACATCCTCATCCTCCTTGCTCAGTGTTCTGTGACATTGCCTAAGCAGGCACGGGCAGACTGGCCATGACAATCGAATGCCATAATCTTCAGTGTCTGAGCAGCTCATCCCATAGAAAGGTGCCCATGCCTTTAGGCTGCTGAAAGGTGAAGTGCCTGCCTCATTTATTTTTCCAGTAATTTGAAGCTCATGGTCTCGGGGGATCTGTTATTAGCTGCCAAATTTGACATTTGAACTCTATACTTGTTCTAAAATAAATTCCCCTTACCTCCACGAACATACATCTTGGCAGTATTTTTTTATTGACAGTTTGGAGGAAATGTGAGGCTGCTTGATGGGAATTCCAGCGTGCGCCGCTATAGCTCGGAGCATGAACAGAATTCATCAGCCAGCGCTGTCTTGCCTTGTCACATCCCGTTTCCCTCCTTGAGCTCGAGTCTGCTTTGACTTTTGTAGTAGGGCTGGTGCGAGTGAGGTTGCAGATGTAGACAGTCATTCAGATTAGACTGATTTTTTTCGATTCTGGGGTAAGGCACTAGAGATTAGGGGCTTTAGCCAAGAGCTGTAGTAATTATTTCCAAGCACGTGCGCCACAATAGAACAGGTGTCTCCAGATAGGGCTGTGCTGACTTCTTCAGAAGGAGACTTAAAGCTACCGTAATATGCTTGACTAGGGAATCATAAACCATGGAGAAAAACTTGTACTTAACTTCCAACTGGTTTTATGCCATGTGCAGGAAACTCAACCTCTTTCCAGTACAGTCTTATTAATTTTTCAAGGTCTGATGGCCTGGGATCCACAAAAGTATACGCTAGGGCAGACAAGGTTCCTTGGGTGAATTTGATATCTTTTATTAGACCAACCCCAATGGTTGGAGAATAGTTTTTAAGCAAGCTTTCGGGTTCAAAACCCTTTTGTCAGGCTAAGGAAGCTGCAGCAGTTGGGTGGAATGAAAAATAGTGGTTCTCAAACTTTTTTTTTGCAGATCACTTAAATTGCTGAGGGCCTTGGCAGACCACTGAATAAGTTATTTTTTTGTTCTACAAATCAAAGCACACAACTTGTATTTGAATATCAGTAGTCTTGCCTTACAAGTACGGGGATTATGGATTGCTCTGCAGCCTTTCTGCAGACCACCTGAATGGAGCTCATGGACTACAGTTTAAGAAGCTCTGGGCTGGTCATAGCCATGTCGTTTCTAGTTGCTTTCTTCCCTGATGTTGACTAGACCATAGCCCGTTCCTTTGTACAGCTGAACTTCAATCTTTTTCATCGTTTTTGTTTTAAATGCCGTTAAACTAAACTTCTGCTGAAATCAAAACTAAGCAGATCCTGTCGATGCAAAGCCACTTTAAAGCTGCAAGACCAGGGAATTCGTAGCTGTAGTAGCTGTTCTGGCTTGGAACATCTTTGGTGGCCGAGCATGGATTGAGTAACGTCTGGCTAATATGCTAGAGAGGCAGCATCAATTCCTATATAATTTAAGATTTAATTAAAAAAAAAAAAAGGGGGGGGGCACAGACATCTGTTATGGATCAAAAGAAAAATTCTGATTTTTTTGCAGTGCTTTCAGGCTGAGTTGCCAAGCTAAAATGATAGCTGAAGTAAGAGACTTCGTCTCTAACCTAACGTATGCTAAGCTTCTTGAAATTCTCACCATTGCAGCGCCATTGGTAGCAGAGAGGGTGAGGGACTAGTGTGAAGAGGCTGGTAAATGCTGTGCCTTTGCATTGTCTCGACCTGCTCTGGGCAAGAGTGGTGCAAGTGCCTACACCAGTGGTCCTACAACTGCTTTCAAGTCACGAAAAAGATCCTTGTAAATACCTTGCCAGTTGGACATGTCTTCCAAGCTAGTAATGATAACCATTTTGATATTAGTGATGAGTAACCAAATAATAACCTTTTATAAGGGAAGAAAAGACCAACAGTACTTTTGCGCAGCTATCTCTGCTTTCTGCTTCTCCCCCGTGCAAGTATCTGACCCTACCAAGGTGTGCTGCAGGGTAAGTAACGGGCAGGGCAAAGCCCTGAAGTCTGAGATCCCATTTTGAAGTTAAAGGAGCCGTCGGAAAAGCCTAAAACTGCAAGAGGTCTTAAATGAGGTTCGTTGGCTTCCGACTTAAAAATGGCCAAGCAGATTTGATATGAGCTCGGTTCATATCTGTGGTGACCTTGCATGGGAAGTTTGTCTGTAGCAAATTGCCATAGAGTTATGACCCCCCCCCCCCCCGCAAATGGGGGTTTATCATGCAGATTTTGACAGACCCTTAACTACAGTGGGTGCCAGCACGCACCACGGTAATATTAAAAGCAATTTTGGGCTCATCCGTGTGTTCACAAACAAGTGACATTTGGGAAGTGCAGTTTTAGATTGAGCCTCCGTGCTTACGTTGTTAGGCGGCGTAGCGTGAAATTACTGAACAAGCAACATGGAGAGCTCCGAGCAAATCTGGGGAGAGAAAGTTGAAGTGTGGAAAAAGATGCCCAATTTATTTCCAGTCCACGCAGTGACTCGTCTCTGTTTGTAGGTCTCCGTCGAATGCCAAAACCAGGATTTGCACGCATGTTAATTAACCCTTTGGTACCTTGGCAGGAGATTTTAGATGAAGTGCGAGGGCTCTGCTCGTATAAGGGCAAAAGGTTCATTTGAATCTCATTTTAAGCTAAATAGGGATTTAATGAAATATCAGATGACTGTGCTTTGTGTAAACTCACATTGTCTGCACTCTTCCTGAAGAAAGGAAAGTCCTGGACGATGCGATTTTGGGCAGTGCAGTTTTTTGTTTTGTTTTTTTCCCAATCGACTAAAGCAGCTATGTTGACTCTTCGGGTCAGTCAGCTGGAGTAATTTTTTCCATCTATACTGGAGTAATTTTTTCCTGAATTCACTATAGCTGTTTAGGATCCCTGGACCGATTCGCATTCTGGAAGTACAGAATAATAGTCGAGCAACACCAGGCTCTGCCTGTTGGTTTCATCGCCTGTCCTCCGGTTGCCAGCACGCCAGACTTCTGTTCCTGCTACTGCACAAGAGGCTGGTAACAGCGTGGTTTTCACAGCAAGCCGGTTGACTCATGCCCTTCGTTTTATTCTATTCCGCATCACAGTTTCTGCCGTTCGTAGCTGTGGGTGGAAGGAAAGACGTTAAAGAGCAACTTGAAGAAGGACATCATATTCCACTGTGAAGGGCAACCTCAGAAAAACCTGGCTAGAGCAGCACTAGCTGCCTGCCAGGCAGACAGAATGAGCTGACGACTACAGCGGGCCCTGCGTGGCCTCCAGAAATTCATTATATCCAAAAATCGAGTTTAATGATCAGTTTACAATTACAGCACAACAGGTTCGTAGCAGAACACGTATCAGCGCTAACAGAAAATCAACAGTGGCTGCAAAGTTACGCGGATTACTAATGATGGCTGAATGGACCTTGCGGCTCTGTAAACCTGTGCCGGAAAATACTTCGTACAAAAAGCTGGTTAAAGGTGGCGGGCGCTCGAGTAAATAGCTGGGTGTCCTGTTACGGCATGATGCTTTTAAGAACCTAGAAGAGATTAATTTTGTAAGAGGTGCTTATGGGAACTGCTGTTGGAGAATAGTGGAAGCGTGTGTAATGAACTCAAGAGGAATATTTGGTTTTCTATGAGCTGTTATCTGTCAGCTACTTGCTCTCGCAGGCGGCCTTTTACCATATTGAGGTCTCTACCAAGGAATCCTTTTGTTAGCTAAGCTAAGAGCCAGTCCACGGTAGGATTGTCGAGTCAAATTTGTGCTTTCCGGCAGTTTGTCTCTTGTATCTGCTTAGCATGTCTCGGGCTCAGGCAGGGAAGCCGAGTGTTGCCGATTCTTGGGAGATAGGACACCGCAAGCGCCCAGCAGTTCTCTTGTTTTTCCCGCGGGCCTGGTCTGATCTGGTTTCAGCTCTTTCATCAGAACAGGTGCTTGCTTCTTTCAGGTCAGGTCTGCTGATCTCCCGAGTAATTGCTTCTTTGGCTTCGACGCCAGGTACTGGCTTGTGACAAACAAAACTCCTTTCTGTCTCTCAAGATGTATATAAATCCTCAGGACTGATTTCTATCAAGTAAGGTTACTGGGCTGTCTCCTACCGAACTGTTGAAACGATTTCTGTTTTTATGGGTATAGATCAGCAGGAAGGGCTTCAGCATCCCGCTTTCTAATAATAATGCTTGCTGTTTGAATCACAGATATAAAGGCTTACTGTAACCTTGTGTTGCATTACCGAAACTACTTCAGGCCTCGTCACTGCTCCTGGATGCTTGGGACGATGCCAGATCGATGACATTTGAGAGCTTCCTTCCTCCAATTTTTCTGTTTTTCCTGACTTGTTTCCACTCTACAAAGTCACTTTCTCGCCTTCTCTCTTGGGGATCCACTTGCACTGCAGGGATCATCTGTATGCCAGCACATGCGTACATGGCCATGACATCGTGGTGTGCAGATAGCCGTTTTGTTAGGGGGCATCTCCTGGCCTGGTTGCAATGCGATTAAAATGGGAGGTGTAAGTGGAACAGATCATGGGTTAGGCGGCTGGGCTCTGCTTCCCTAGTCAAATGCAAGTAACGTGAGCAAGGTCATTAAAGGAATGAAAACTCAGACTTGGTGACCTTTCTTCACAGGCCAGTAGATGGGGGTTTTGTTTCCTTTTAAGTGTTCGGCAACTAGTAACAGAAATGATCTCACCATACTATTTTAAACGCATGACAGCCCCAAAGGGTGGACATTTGTTCCTACTGTGGGAGCATGCATTGGCTCCTGGAGCAGGGCTTAACGAGAAGATGTTTCCAAACCGACAGCCCTGTTTAGAGGAGCGTCCTTTGTGTGAATGGTTTGGTCTGAAGCCTCCATAGCTCCGTCTTGGCTTTGGATTGTACAAAGGAAGTTGTTGGTGCGTTTTTCCGTAGCTCTGCGGTATGGGAATCATTCTGGACTTAATTGTGCGTTTGATAATAGCCAGTCTCTGGGGATTTCGGGGAAAGTATCACATACTCTCCTCCGTGTCCCACAGCGAACGATACTGCTTTTTGCTGGGGCCAAATGTCACTCTTGTCCCGTGGTTGTGATCATATACCCCAAAGCACAACGTCTGATAGGCTTTGCCATTGATATTGTACTCCAGTGATTCTCAACCTTTTTTGACTTAAGGCACCCCTCGTTGAACTTGAAGCACCCCTCCATAACTTTTGTGAATTAAGTGGCATCCAATTAAAAAACTAACGTATTGATTTGCAGTGCTTGCTTCCTTACGGAGGGGTACGGCAGTGGGGGTGGAGGATTCCCTGGACGGGCAAGCCCACGTCTCCACTTACCTGCTTAGTTTATCTGCTTAATCTCCCAACACCTCACTTACCTTCTCAGCCCTGCACCTCAGGGTGCCCTGGTACCCCGATTTGAGAATCGCTGTCCCTGTAAATGCCTAAGCCTATTTTCAGGGCACCTTGTTGCATTTGCCTTCCTCCCAAGGGAGAAGGCTTGGATCGCGCACATCTCAACCTCTTCTTAATCAGCATGGAGGAGCTGTCGTTGAGTGACGCCACTGGCAGCCGCTGGTCTATCGAATGTGAAGGGGATCAGAAATCAGCTTGGGAACTCATGCGTGTAGTCATGGAGCACTGTCACCAGCCCCTTCTGCCTCTTTAAAGTGACATCCGTGTCTGATTCCCTTGTTTTCCAGACAGGGACCCAACTCCTGCAGGAAATGCTGCTTTTTAAGATGCATTATTAGAATAGACCTGCATATAAATCATCTGCTACATACTGAGAAGATTAAAAGTAAAATACTTAGAGGAAAAACGGATGGCACAGCCTCTCAGGTATCTACTTGTACTTGGGATTCCTTGGCATTTAGACTCTTACCATGCAAACAGCACTGCAGGTTTAAGCACCTACATTCAAGTCATTTTTTTTCTATACCTGTGGTGGTGTGTGGAGGCAGATTCTTGGACAAGGACATAGCAAGAAGAAATCCCTCTGCCCCATCTTCGCGTGGATGCTGGCTGCTCCGGCAGTGGTCTCTGGTTGATGTGATGTGACTTGATTTGATTTACGTATTCTGTTTAACAGTCTCCAGGAGATCTTACGGCTGAAAGACAGCACCTGAAAGCTTTTTCTTCCAGCAGTGCATATTCTTGCTACGTGAGCCTGCAGTCCCATTCTGCCTTTCTGCTCATGCAGGCTTTGCTTTTGCTGTTTGTTTATTCAGGTGCCCTGTTGGTCTGTGAAGGTGGCGTAGGATCACGTTTAATCAAGTAGATCATTAATAACTCTTTTTATAGCGAGTATTAGCGAGCTGTCAGGCTGAGACCCCTCCCTCCCCTGCAGCAGCTTCCACTTAACAGTCTTCCCTATTCAAGTGGCACTTGGAGAGCCTGCGGCCTCTGAAAAATTCCTGTTCACTTCACAGAGCAGCTTTTCTAGGGTGTTTTTTTTTCAGCAAACCAGACTAGAAATAAGCAGATGGAAGGGGAGAGATTTCTTATGGTCCCTATAACCTTAAGAGCACATATTAGTGGAGAGCATCCCTGCAGCTGCAGACTGGTATTTTCATAGCTTTGTGTTATATCCCATTTACTCCAAAGATGCTCTCAGTTCTCTCTCTCAATACAAAATGGGGTCAATTTGCCTTGTCTCCCTGACTCCTTTCATGTACTGGCACAAGCAGCCTTCGTCTTCTCCTGGCTTCCTTTCCATTACCCGTCTCCTCGCTAGAACTGTCCACTCCAGGCCTGGTTGATTTGACCATTTTTTAGAAGAACAAGGAGCAAGCAAGATTGCACGCAGTATATTTATCCTGCACGTCTGGGGGAAGATTGGTCTTTTAGGAGAAGTATTTCTTTCACATAGTTTACGGCTCGTGACCCCCTTGTTGCCATACCTCCTTGTCTGCTGCTGCGATACAGATCTAATTTAGATTTTTAGCGCCTGGATATGATGGATCTTGTCTGTAAAGTACGACGCAAATAAATACAGCTGGGCAACAGGTTAGCAATGCGCCAGCTGAAGCACTGCTTACACAACACACATGGGTACAGGAGGATTTGTCTCTTTAAAGGCCCATTTAGTTCCCAAAGAATCTAATTCCTGAGGTGCTGGCAGGAACAATTTTGATAAGATGGAGGGATATGTATCTTGTAAACGGTCAAAATCAAACCTGAATCATTGCATTGCAGTATGTAGTCACTGAGCTGCATTTGATGCCTTGAATGCTGTTCCAGGTGAACAGTTTTTTCAGCTTGAATCTCAGGGTTTTGTTTCTGGAAGGCATGTACATCCACCCTGTGCAAAAGCATCCTCTCTTTGTACCTTCTTGTTTTACATACTGAACTAAGGGCTGTTGTGAAACGGTCCTGCTGTATTGCATTACTATATGCAACAAGGAGCTTAGTCTGTGTAGTAAAGAGGAATAGTGTTGACAGTGCCGTTTCTCCAAAGGTAAGGACCAGGTTAGCCATTTGAGAGTCGGCCCGAGCCCCAGGCTCGCTCTGCCTCTTCGGATTCAGTCCCTTAAGCTGTAAATAGACATTTGCACTTGTCCCGGGAGAAAGTCTTTTATGCTGGGACTCTTCAGGTCTGTTGTCCCATTTCAAGTCCCTCTGGAGCACGAGGTACAACAGTGTTTAGAGACCTGGGAAACATGACTTGTGAGGAAAGGCTGAAAGAGCTAGGTGATTTGGTCTGGAGATGAGAAGACTGGGGAGGGAGGGGGAATATGATATGTCTTAAAATTCCTGAAGGGCAATTATAGAGATGATGGAGATGGGCTTTTACCTGTGGCTATAGGACGTAGGACTAGGAAGAACAGACTCGAGCTGCAGCAGGGGAAATTTAGTCTGGAGGTTAGGAATTTTCTGACTTCAAGGGCAGCCAAGCGTTGGAAAAAGGTACCTAGAAAAGTTAGGGAGTCTCCATCCCTGGACATTTTCAAGTGCAGGTTGGGCAGATACTTGGCAGGAATGAAGCGAGCTCGAGTTTGTGCAAGCTTATGCTGTACGTCTCTGATTTAGTTAGCCTATAGGGTGTAAAGCTACCCTGCCTGGCTTCCCACTAGCATGGTTAACTACCTCTCTCTGCTCATGGGATGGTTTTAGGCAGGGATCCTGCCTTAGGCAGGGATCCTGCCTTGGGCAGGGTCTGAACTAGATGACTTCATGAGATCCCTTGCAGCCTTGCTCTTCTGTGATCTTATGCAGGATAACATGTGCAAAAGCTTTTATTTGGAAGATGGCTGTGTGCATCTGGGGTTCTCGTGCGTCATCCATGGACGGACTGGTCCAGCTATTGGCAGTGGAGCAGCAGTACAGGTTCAAAGGGGCGAATGACTGACTGAGCCACTCCTGGTCAAACCCTAGGCCAGTCAGGCCAACCTCAAACGAGATGTCTGTTTACAGCCCTGCAAAACACCAGGTGAGAGAGCATTTTCTGCTCATGAAGCAGAACAGCAGTGCCCCCATTCTCACTCCTCCTCTGGTTTAAGGGTGATGCTGAAGGTTGCAGCCACTTCTTTTTGCTTGTCTTGGTTTACTGCTGAGACCTAGTCTGATGCTCGGCGTATAGTTTACTTTGAGCCATGATTACTGCACATTGTAAACCAGATTGTGTCTGCTGTTTTTGAGGACTGTTTGTTCTCGTGTTTGGTAGGAAATTTGCCTGCTCTGGATGATTACCTAGGAGCCCAGGGGAGATGGCAAGCCTTCTGGAACGGAAAGCTGCCTCTGACCCAGTTGAATCCGGAGGTAGCTGGGTTGACATGATCTCCCATTCTTTCTCTGCCTCGCTAACCCTCTGATTTATGGCGTAGAGGGTGCTGTGTGCTTTGCGGTTGCAGTAAATAGCTACATGAAGAATGTGCTCGTTGCAGTTTATTCTTTCAGCTTTCCTGTTGCACACAAGTCCCTGATCTGTCTACGAGACCCAATCATTCATGTGTCAGAAGGTAGAAGCTTTAGGGTCACCTGGCTCGAGGAAGGTTTGTATCACAAGACTACTAAAATCCCTTAAAAAAAGAAAAATCCTCCTTACATTTGTCTCTGCCTCTCCTGCTGGCATCGCTTCATTGGAATAGCATCAAAAGGCAACACCGAAGGGACACCTGGGGAACATCGCTGTGAAAGCGGAAAGAGCAGCCTCCGAAACTGTTCCACCAAGCACAACAATGGTCCCTTCACTTCAAGGAGCACATATATTATGGATTCTTGAACTGGAGAGCCAGTTCCCTGTTGACGGCCTCAGTGGACTGGGTCGTGGAGCAACGTTTTAAAATCCTAGCATTTCAGATGGCACAAGGTAGGAGAAGACACCAGCGTTCTTAATTGTGCATATTTGGAGCCCGTCGTGGACGGGCGTCATGTGTCCCACTGTGCTGGAAGGGGTCCCAGCCCTTCAGGAGTCGTTCTTGTAAAGCCTGTCCCCAAGCTAAGAACGCTGCGTAGCGTTGTCACACCTCGGGATGTAATCGAAACTCAATGAGCTTCAAAGGCAAAATGTTGTGAGAGGCAGATTTGCTTTTGTTGCTGTGGGACTTCCCTTTCCTGTCCTTGCATGTCATGAGAATTTTAACCAAAGGCTTGACAAAAGTAAGAGGGCCATGGGATCGCTCTAGCTGGCATTGTACCTTCTGGGGAGCTGGCTTTACTGGGCTCAGGTCTCATAACATTTGGATGCGATGAGGCTCCAGTGCTCCTCTTCTGGCACCGGGGTATCATGGCTGCGAGTCCAAACCAGTCAATTTTAATTTAATGCAGGGAGAAATTGCTCAGCACTAGTCTTGATGAAAGGGCGGCAGTGGCATTGCCTACCACCTGAGGGATTGCCGGTGCTGTTAGTTATTCAAGAAACCTCATTTCACCCTCCTAATCAAGACAATATTGTATGTTTAGACAGATGTTGATAGAGAAATAAAACCTCAAGCCTTTGCGCAACCACAGCTCTCCTGTTGAGGTCTGTGAAAGTCTTGACTTGTTAGAAACTGAATAAAAACTTCCGAACCATGCCTTTAAGTGTTGGGTTGTGTATTTGATTGACTTCACTGTTAACTAAATTGGGGCATGCCCCTAAGAGCGTTAGTACTGTTGCAGCAATTACATTAGAGTCTTGGGAAGGCAAATGTGGGGGGTTGGAAAAAAAGCTAAGCATACCCTATGCAAATATAATTATCTCTCTGGTTATGTATGTGCAGGGCTTAAGAGGGAGTGGAACAAGTTAGTAGAACTAAAAATTAATATTTGTACAGCTCCTTGAAGACTAGTGCTATATCACTTCTGAGCATTATCAGCACCGATTTAGTCTCTAGCCTCTTGACCTCTACTTGGCTGGAAGAGAAAAGGCAAGGTGTGTTTTTTCTTTTCTCTTTTTTTGTATATAAGGAAGTTATCTCAAACTAAGGTATGGCGTGAGTTTATAGTACACTAGCTATTCTGCACTAAGTCTTCACATACATATTCTTAGTACACAGTCTGCATGAGACGCCTACTGCTCATTAGCCTAATAACACTGCGCAGTAGCGTGGCGGTTAGAAACTGTGCTAATAGCCTACTGCATAATGTTATGAGGCTAATGAGCAATAAACCTCACAAAATAACTGCGCCAGCGCTGCTCGTTACTGTGCATTTAGTTAGTCCTTCCTTAAGCAAGTACTAAACTACATGTGCAGTATCTAAGGTGCATTAATGACTGTGTAGATGTGCCCGGTAAGTACAGGGTAGCACTTTAGAAGTAGAGTGAGCTGCTTTATACTTGCTGCACCCTGGTGATCTTCAAAAAGCGTCTTGATGCCCATCTTGCTGGGCTCATCTGACCCCAGCAGGGAGCTGGACCTGATGATCTGTAAGGTCCATTCCAGCCCCTGACTACGAAACTATGAAATAAGAATCTGTGTGCATTATTAGTGTGAAGTAGCCAGTGCTCTGCAGCTTGGGACCCTCCCTTAACGCTGATGACTGCCCTGTATGAGCTGACTTCTGTTGTATGTTTTCTGTTTCACCAAAACTCAAGTTCTGGTTGTGGGCTTCTGTCAGAAATCCAAATACTGAGCCTGATGTTCTTGATCCCAGCTACATAGCGCCCTTGATTCAGGAAATAGATGCCTCTCCAGTTAGCAGTTTCAGGTAAGATCAGAATTTAATACCTGACAGGTAGTGGGTTTGAACAGGTGTGTTATACCTGTGACTGGTGATGCTGGCTACAACTGCCCTTTGTGCTGTACTCCAGACTAACGCATCTTCCGCGTGACCCCGAGTGTGGAGTTGGGTTGTTTATAAAGCTCCCACTATCTTTGTGGTTCCCTTTTCCTCCTTTCCCTAGTGACTGGGAGCGGCTTTAATACTCAGAGAATGGGAGTACTTCGCTGCCTGTTGTAAAAGAAATGCATGCCCTTCCAAGCATCTTTTCCTGGGGCTTTTTCCTGCTGGTGACAAGAAGCTAACTCAAACTCTGCAGGAATCCTAGAAAACTATTACAAGTGTAATTTAAATGCATCTTTAAGCCTTCACAGTAAACGTGCTTCAGGGAAGATGAATCTTCTCATGTCTCCATCCAGTTCATCTGGCTCAGGAGTGTTTCTCTGCTGGGGGGGTGTGCTCATAGTGGATGTGCCCCAGGATCTGTGTTGGGGAGGGCAGAGGGGGTTTCGGGCCGAGTGAGAGTGGGTGGGTAGGCACAGGAAAGGGGGTTGTCTCTCTTTCTCTTGTTTTCTGCATGGCGGTAAGTCCATATTGATCAACTTTGTGCTTGTGGCTCTTTGGAAGTGATGAATGTACATGTTAAACTGATGTCACTACAGTTTAAAAGCCTGTTCTCTCTCTCTGCAGCACTCCTGTCTACCTTAGTTAAACCAGTTGATAGCTGAGCTGGGCCCCTGCTTTCCTGCCCTCTTTTTTTTTCCAAGGGCCTTAGAAGTGAAAAACTCTTTTGCTGTTGCTTTCCTGCCAGACTCGTTGGAGCGGATTCATCTTCAGCCAGCCTTACCTTTCCATTGCATTTTGTACGATAGTGCCACCCTATCAGGAGAGCATGGACGGGGCACTCTTTTGAGTACCATAGTATTGCTACATGATTGGTGTACTAAGACTGTCTGTTCCAGCGGCAGTTTTCCCTTACCAGTTTGCAGGGGAAGGATAAGGAAATAGAGCTCTTTTCACCTTGGCGTGCTTCCCCACTGCCTTCCATAAATGCTTTATTAAATACCTTTGCTGTCCTAAGTGTAGCATTCATTACCCACCTACTCTTTCACCATATATACAAAGAACATCTAAAAAAATAAAAGATTGCATTTTATGAGAGTGCACTTGGAGCAGACTCCTCTTCTGAACAGCCCGTCCTGGTTTTTTAGCTTCGTATTGTTTAATCATGTGTCTTTCCTGACAGCCGCACTTCTAATTTCCTTCCAGCTTGGTTCCCTGGTAACAGTTCCCAGTTCCTGTTGCGCGGTTTTCACTGGGCAGCTTGGAGACGAGTACTTCTTAATCTCCGTCATGGGGCTTCAGATCTTGCTTGCGCTTAATAACGCAGTAGCTTCGCGTGCTGCTTTGAAAATATCTGCGGGTAGATGTGGATTCAGAGTGAGAAGACTGGAAACGCTTCATTTTTCACATCTCTCTTGGAGAGGCCTTTGGTGCTTGTGATATCTCTTTGTCTTGTAGGATAGATGAATAATCTCCCACCTCCCTTACTTGTATACACACACCCTCCGTACTGAATCCTTGCTGTTGGAGGTACAGCCGGCAGGCTTTAGATCTTTAACCTTTGGAAGGGAGTTAATCTTAGAGTATCTCCTAGCAGCTAGCATCACTACAGGCCTCATTGTATGGTACCGTACCATACTTGTATGGTAAGTGTACAAGTGTTCCCTGCACTCTTGAGGAACAAAGGATCATGGCCACCTTTTACTGGAAAGCAAAGCCTGTTTGTCAGACCTTGTTAAAAGAAAGAGAATGCCTTTATAAGAGTTTCCATGTGTTTAAGTGATAGATTGCAATAGATTTGGCACAGTTTGACCATTTTTCTCACACTCTGCTTATGAGTTGCTTCATTGGCAGGTTTGAAGATGAGCTGCAAGGGCTTGGCTTGATTGGCTTCAGCAGTGTTCGTGGTATCAGCGATTTGCACCTCCATGGGGGATGGCTAATTTTTCCTGGGGTTCCAGGGATCTTAAGGTATAGCCAGCATCCCACATGTTGGTGTTCCTCTGGGTTGCACTGGTCTTGTACAGCCTAAGCACAGCTTACTTTACAGTAAGGAAAGTACTTCAGTTCCTTCCATCTAAATCATAGTGATGATGGAGGCAGCATCTGGGGAATGCAGACCTACGCACCTTTAGTAAAGGAATCCAAACTTCATATGAACATCCTTGAAATGCAGGTGATTTGGCGTTCGTGTCTCCCTCTTCAGACCTTATTACCAAAACATTGGCTTCAATTCTGTGTTGCAAGTCCTCAGTACATCAGTAAGCAAAGGGGATTGTGTACGGGTATGGGATTGGACCAGGCACTCCTGGCCACCTGGTTCAAAAGACCCAACTGATCCAGTTGGTAGTGCATATTCCTGAACTGTCCCTAATTAGTGTGGCAGGGCACATCTTTGAAGTATGGCACTTTGACCATGAGTGACTCATGAAAAAAACTATCTGCGCTGCCACAGGGATGGGTGCCGTCTTTTCATTCCTTGATTGCATGGAGTTTTAAGGAAGTGGATCACATTTCCGCACTCACCCTTTCACCTGTGTGGCAATGCAGTTTACAGGAGACGGGAAGCATATGGAAAGCAGAATCCAGACTCAATGTGGGACTACCGTCCCACATTGAGTCTGCAAAGGCAATCTAGAGTACCCATGGCATAGCAGTTGTGGTTTGCAGCTGCTCACTTCAAACAGACTCGGAAGTAGCGACCTACTAAAATTGCATACTTTCTGAGAGCAAGAATTACAAGTAATGGTTTTCTTTCTCCAAACTGTGCATCTGACATGGCAGTGGAGAGAATGAAACGTGTTCTTGCTGGTCGATGGCCTAAGATAGCCAACAGGTGGTGATTTATAAAGCACTCATAAGGAAGTCTGTTATTTTTTTTCGGCCCCCGTAATGGAATACGAACACCAGGAAGGAGCAGAGTTGGTATTCCATTGGATTCCCATTTCCAGCACTGCGGAGAGGATTTTGCCAGCAATCTCCCCTTCAGTGCTAGTGCTCTTTGGCTTGGACACACAGCTCAGGATCCTAGTGAGGTGGAATTGTTCAAGACCTGTAATTCTTTTTGCTCTGCACAACGAACCACATGTGCCTGGGGTAGTTTTAAGGCTAAACCCATGAACGCTGCCTGAATAGCAAGCAGCTGGCATAGTCCTTCAGGGCTGAGCCCCATGTGCCTGGGATAGTTTTAAGGCTAAAGCCATGAAAGCTGCCTGGGTAGAAAGCAGCTGGCATAATCCTTCAGGGCTGTGGAAGGTGTACCGTAGCTTTACTCTTTCTTCAGATAAAGTAGCAGGAGAAATTTCTGGTGCAAGGTAAGTGAAGCATACAAGCTTTTAAAATTTTGCCCATCATGAAACACCGCTCCATGCAGCCTGCGATGCAGTTTCCTAAGCAAGCCTGGTCTTTCAGACAGACAAAGTGGGGTAAATCTGACCCTCCTTCGCTACCCCGCGGGTCTTCTCCCTCCCCCATCTAACACCGTAGGCCACCTATCTAACACCACCCTGCTCGGAGAAGTGTGCATCGAGCATTACAGAAGCAAGGAGAGAGGAAACGTGCCTTGCAGCCAAGGACCAGGGGGAGTCCTTGGAAGTCTTTGTCTAATTGTTTTGTTTATGAAATTCTGCGGAGGGTTTCCAGTGGGTTTCCTAATGAACTGGTTTGTTGTCGAGACATACTGCAATGCTAATAATTACACTAGAAACAGGGGGTCAAGGCTCATCTTCCTTCCCACAAGTTGGCAACAGCCAGCCAGTAAACACACAAGCTACTCATTTGCAGCTCATATTTTCATTTTTATTTTTTTAAACATTAACTCATTCATCTGAGAATCACCTGTCCTCTCCTGCCGCTTACAGGTCTTGGCTGCTGTTGAAAACTTGCTCATCTAGATGGGCATTGCTGCAGGGAATTGGATGAATTTGGGCTTAATGTGGAAGTAAGTGAAAAGGAAGCATAGTTTAGGGGGCACTTTACCATGGGGAGTAGTACCGAGGGTTCAAATAACGTGCTTGAATCAGGTCAGGAAGGCAAGCAGCGAGTTGAGGGTGCCAAGGAGCGTCTTACTTTGCATTTCTCAGTATAGCCAAAACCTCCTGCCCATTTTGGAGGGAGCTGATCCCTGCAGTGACGGCTACACCAGTAAGGTACTGTTTTTCTCCTTACAAATGAGTTACTGAGTAGGATTGTCTCAGCCTCCTTGAAAGCAGCCATTTTGCTTGCAAAGCAATTTTTATGACCCCCATATAATGGAAAATCCAATATTTAGTAGCTTCTAGTCAAAGCTTCTGTCCTGTTTTTAGCACTGGATAAACAGTTGGAGGAGCTTCAGCTTTGAGTGTGTGCATTTTTCTTGTATTTAAGCATGAAGGGAAGTTAGGTTTTGTGTGTGTGTGTGTGTGTGTGTGTGTGTTCCCTTGGATGATCTTACATGTTGCTGGTGGTTGACTTCAGCTAAGCATAACCCTCCACCTGGAAGCCCAGAAGTGCCAATTTTAATGCACCACCTTTGCTCTTGCATTTATGTGGGGAGATGCGTTCCTTCACGTAAACTGCTCATGTAGTAGGGAATAGATTGGGTTCCCTTTTCCGTTAATAGCTGGCAAGCTTTTTGTGATGGAGAGAATCTACCTTCCTAGTGTGATAAAATGAGGCTGCTGTATCATTTTTTATTACTTTTTATAAAAACAAGTCATCTTACTTAATCCTCTGTAAAAGGAGAGAAATTACTAATGGTCATAAAAGAATATTTGACATATCCGGAGGACACCTATAAAATGTTGGTGAGACTTCAAGTAAGCATTATCTATCTTCTACCATTTGTGAGAGATTGGGGAGGAAAAGGGAACTGGGGAGAGGAGGCCTTTAGCTCGATTAAACCGTCTGCCGCTTACATTTTCTGAGACTGTGATAGTGAAATGAGTTCCCCTGTTAGGGGACGGACCGAGTCCTTCCACCTAGGAAACGTTTTACTGTGGCACGTGCATTTTCAGCAGGCACTTATGGAGGGGCTTCTATACCAGTACTAAATGGAGCAGGTTTGCTGGGCTGGGAGAAGCTGCAGGCTCAGCATGAGGATGTGATGTCTGTTTTCTTGGTCTCTATTCTAACGAGCTCTGCCTTCATTTTGCAGCGGGCTAGCTGGAGTCCTGTGCTCTGCATAGCTGGAGAAAATGGATCTTGTTTTCAGGTTACTGGGTACAGCTGCTTATAGTTTCATAGATGTTAGCGGCTGGAAGGGACCTTACTAGATGGACATTGCTGCAGGGAATCGGCACCCCCCTGCACTTGGGCAGGAAAGGCTGCTGGGATCAGATGAGCCCCAGCAAGGCGAGCGTCAAGATGCTTTTTGAAGATCCCCAGGGTGGGTGACTGTACGGAGTTTTTTTGCAGGTGGTTTTTCTTCTGCCACGCTTGCATCCTCCAAAAGCTGTCTTCTGATAGCCCTGTTGCCTCTGGATAGTGAAGCCAGCAGTTTCTGAGAAGAGGGACGGGGGAAGCTTTAGAAGGAGATTTCTTTTGGATTTGGTGGACCCCTTAAGGCCCAGTTGGCCTATGACAGGGGCGGCTCTTTAAATGTTCAGGCCCTAATGTCGAATTATGTTCTGCTTTACAGATCCTGGGAGTTTGGGAAGCGCTGTGTGCTCCTGTGGGTACCAGCCCTGCGTTCTTTCCAGAGCAAGGGCAGGGGGAGACGGAGCACGTGCTGCATGGAACGTGGGTAGCGTAAGCCTTAGGATTTTAGCACCGGGCCAGTGAAGGATTCACGGGGTGAAGCTGTAGTACTGAGCTGTCATCATTTTCTTTTTCAGAAGTCAGCTGCTTGCTGCTTTGGGTCTCGGAGTCTCTGAAATTGGAGGCAAACAGCAAACCCTAGACCACTTTTTCATTTTCCTGAGAACTTGCCAGCGGGTCCTGAGAGACCCAGGTTATGAATATTCTGCTCTTGATCTGTCGTTCTCCCGGCATGCATGGTGACAGCCACGCTGCTCCCCGGCAGTTTGGCATGGCAATCTGGGCACCAAATGAGGGAGGAAGAGGGGGAAAGACACAAAGATGCTTGATTAGATCCCAGAGTCCCTTAACTCCACACTTGTAAATTCCTTCATCTGTCACGTTGACGTGATGAGTGTACGGCCTTCGTGTTACTGTTTAGTCACAGCCCATGTGCTTGGTGACCTTGTCACTTTTTTCAGCCCTTTTTCAGCCACTTTTCTTTAGGTCTGCAGCTGGGATGAATTTTTCTAATAGCATAGAGAAAGAAATCTGCAATAAGGATTTCTCGGTTGGGTTTTTGCAGCATTTCAGTATAGTGCAAGTTGGGGGAAGGAAATGTAAAGGGCAGCATGGACTGTTGTGCTGTGAAGATTGGGGTTAGACCTCAGAGCGCCTGCAGCATCAGTGCTTTGCGTTTCTTAATTTTACAGTTGTGAGTGGTTCAGTTTTGCGCCGTGCTCTGGCTGTGTGCAGGCTATTTTTATTCTCCCATATTTGTATTTTATAATTTTCAAGTTGCACCATAAATAGTGGTAAGAACTACTACCTGTGAGACACATGGGCGTTGCATGTTACCCCTTCGCTGTCCCTGGGCAGCTGCCACGGTGCTCTGATGTTGGTGACCTAGCCAAGCAAGCATGGTGCCTCTTGCCTGCCTGGCCCATCCAGCAGTCTGAATCGAGCATGGCAGAGCAGAGGATCAGTTTAATTTACGGTGCTGCCTGATCTGCACTTCATGGAGCAGTCTTTCTGTGCGCAAAGGAAAAAGAAAAGCTGAACACTGAGGGGATGGATCCAGTTGGAGAGGGCTGCTTGGAGTGTGACCCATTGCCGTGGCCCATCCTTGCAAGGCACAGTCAAAGTGAATATTTCCATCGCTCTTACAGGCATGATAAGGAGAGGGTATCTATATTGCTTCAACGTACACAGTGTGGCTTGGACTGGTGCGACCTATGTGATCTCAGCTCCTTGCATGAGAGCGACAGCGCTCTTCTGTTCGTGGAGATGTGCTATCCGATTCCTTATCCGGGTTCACGTCTATTTGGGCTGCAAACCCCTTTTCTCTTTTCACTCAGCCTCAAGGTCTTCTGCGTGCCCAGTTCCAGGTGAACATCCTGAAAGGGTTGGGCTCCTTGATTCATCACTAGCTTGTAAGCCGAAGAGGTCTGGTTCTCCCTAATGTTGCTGCCAAATGGTCTTGTTTTATATTTGAATGAATCACAATGGGGAATAACTCTAGGACAGAATCAATGCTGCTGCAGCATGGGAAGCCTGGAGGGCTCCAGTTACCCTTTGCCCCGTCTCTTAGCATTTTATATAGAAACTGGAACACGGTAGGGCCCCGGGGTTCAGTCGGCACTTGAGGGAACCTTTTGGACTTCTTTTTCTGTCTCTTTGCCCTTCCTTCCCGTAATGTGGTCCTTTCTTGTCCATTAGAAACCGGCAGCACAGTTCACCTTCCTTTGAGAGAGCTTTCTGTCCCCTTGTGCAGGGACGGCAGAGGAAAGAGAAATGGAAATGTGCATGTGCCTCCATGTTCAGCCTTCAGAAATTCTAGCATTTGTAGCTACAATTAGGTCCTTGGAAATATTTGTAGAAAGTTAGTGATTGAAAGGTGTGGAGATGGGGAGAATATTTTGGAAGGAGACACAAGGAGAGCTGAGGAATGTGCTTTGTGTCCCTTTCCAATGGCAAAAGCAGCTCGATGCACTTTAAACCCAGTCTCCTGCTCCTCTGCACTCCATTATCTTTCCCCCATCATTGCAGGTGCATGGAGAATACCTGCTTTAAGCAGGATTGTGGGGCTCTGCCAGAGAGAAGGGGGTGGGGAAAAAACCATTTGGCCATTGCAGGAACACGGATGTGGCACAATTGCAGCAGCTGAGGAAATATTGCTGCACAGGCTGGAAGAAGCCCCAGAGGAGAGCGGCTACGTGTGAATTATTCATGCTCGCTAGTGTGAAAGCAATAAAATAAAATTAAAATTGAAATATAAACATACATCACGTTAGATCTGCGCGGAGAGACAGGAGCCCGGCTGCTGCAGACTGAGCATTGCAGGGGATTGGAGAGGTGAAGCCAGGGAGACTGCAGCCTGCAGTGTCACTTCCTGGAATAACGGTTGATGTAAATTGGACCCGAATAGCCCAGGCTGCGGGTTCTCGGCAATCCTTGCATGCAGCCATTGGGGCCCTCCAGCCCTGCCTTGCGGGAATGGGCTAGCATTCCTAGTTTTGATCTTAATTCCTGCATTCATAACACTGTACCGTCCCCTCGGTGTACACACTGGGCGCACAAGAGGAAATCCTTGCATTATGCATTATTACTGTCTGGATTGACCCTTTGGCCTCCTCCCCCTTTGCAGTCTCCTGGACCCACTGGGCGATCTGCTCCACAGGGCGCATCATTTGTGTTCCCCTTCGCAGGAGCACACAGGTGCTTTTTTAATTACTTACGGAAAAGCAATTGAAAAGCCGCTCAATACAAATCCCTTAAGCCACTATTGATGGAGACGCTGGGGAAAGCTGCTGCCCAGCCAGGATCCTGAAACATGGGCACCATCTGTGATCCTGCAGCTCCTTGGCCAAATTGCATTCCGAGCCTTTCTTTCCTGCACTATTTTTCATTAAATGAATTGAGTTTGCTGGAAATCGCCTGACCATAAATATTCCCTCCCGCTCAGCACAGTCAGGTTATTACTGCTCCCCAAGTTGGTGCTTCGCTGCAGAGCAGAAGGTGGCCTGCACTCCTCGTGAAACGGAGATCTGGGGTGGGAGGGGGGGAAAAATCCCCTGTTGGGGGAACTGGGGCAGCAGAGAGCTCTGCAGAGAGCCTCCTCTCTCAGCTGCTTTGCATTCAGGGCCATAAATATTTTAATGCTGCTAGTTACAAATGAGAGAGGGAAGAGGCAAAGCAGTGCCACACACGGTTTAATTCCTTGCATTTGTGCTGAGAAAAGGACAGAAATGTAATCGGATGGCTTGCAAAGGGTGGGGGGGAAGGTGCTGGGAGGAAGGTTAAGTGTTTTTAAAAGCCTTGTCCTGGAAATGTTCCAATTACATCATCCTCAGACTACAGAGGAGTGGAAATCCAGCAGGAGAGCAAAGCAGGGCGAGAGCCTTATGCTTGTCGGAGGGCCCAGCTAGAAGGGCGCCATGCAGTTCCACGGACCAGAACAGAAGAAAATGCTATTTCCTCGGGGTGACAAATCTGGATGCTGCTGCTGAGTTAGAGGCACATGTGGTCCGGTACTTCTGGGTTGGGAGAGAGCACTCTGTAAGGGGTGCGATGGGCTGGGAGTGCAGGCAAGAGACTGGATGCAAACATATTCCTAGGTGGACCCATGGCTGCAACGCCAAGGTGTATATGTTGGCATTGCAGCCATGGATCCACCTAAGAATATGTTCGTATCCAGCCTCTTGCACAGCTGGATGCAGAAATGAATGTGGGCATTTCCCACTGTCCATTTGAATTCTGGTTTGCTAGTCCAGCAAAGTGCTGCAAGTTTTCCCTGGTTTCGTGGTGCTTCCTCTAGACCCATGCATAATTGTAGCTGTTTAGCCTCTTCCTTACTTCCCACGACCTCTCCCTCCACTTTGCATCTCCTGCAGTTCCACTTCTGAAGCTGCAAACACAAAGATCATTATTTGGTGCTGTAGACCTGGTGTGCATTTAGTCACTGGAGGCAGTGGAAGGACATCACTGGGCTTTTGTTTCTGGCATTAACGTTTTATGCTTTAACCATTACGCCCGCAGCTCTAAAAGTTTTTTGTGACAGCCATTTAGGAGCAATAAATCATGTTTAAGTGTCCTCTCTGCTGTTTAAATTTATTTTCTCAACAAGCTAATAAATTAGACTCCTTCATTGCAGTGTAATCAAACTCCACGCCGAAAAAATAGCAGTCAGATTTTTGCCCTGCAGGCAAGTTGGCTGATGGCTCTCCTTGATGCACGTCTGTATTTTTTTTACCCCGATCTCTTTTTGTACGGGCACAGCTGGATGGGTGACCCCATTGCCAAGCAGGCCAGTCGGCTCTTAGCTGCATCCAGAGCGGGTCAGTGCAAAGCTGGTTTTCTGCCTGATTACCCCCTGCCCCCCAGCTCCTTTTACGTAGCCAGTTTACTTCTGGTAATGGAAACAGCTAAACCCTGTGTGCCAGCAGTGAACAGGGTTGGCATTTTGGGTGCTTACACTTGATGGATTTGTGGAAAAAATAATACCCAGCATCTCGATTTAAGATGATGAGGATTAGCTGCTGTGCTCTAGCATTAGATTAGCTTTGTGTCTTTTTGAGGCCTCTCACTCCAGAAGTGTAACGAATCATTTGTCCTCCGTGACAGCAAGCGCACCAGGGAACCAGTTAATGGCAATCTAGAACCTTTCACCTCCAGGCTTTCAGTGCAGCCCCTTTCCGAAGTGACCAAAATCATTACCCCCTAATGACTAGTGTTCACAATCTATTACAGCAGAGAGAGCTGTCTGGCACCTCAGTTGCCAATAGTTGGCAGTCTTGTCGGTAGGCTCAGAGGAAAGGCAAAAGTAAATGTAGAGATCGGATCTCAGCAGCCTGTTTCAGGATCTTCCAGGCCGGATATGGGAGAGGCAGGCAGAGCAGTGTCGGATATTGGCATGGTCCCTGCTTCTGCTGGTCTTCAAGGAGAGATGAAATACTTGGCTCTTAGAAACTCGGAGGCTGTCGGTCTTGCCATTTTTCAACCAGTTGACATAGGCGTGGGCAGGTGAACACACTTGATGCTATTATAGGAGTTAACGAAGTCGATATGTACAGTGTTATAGGTGTTTAAGCTCCCCATGGGAAGGGGAAGCCTGTTGGACAAGAAGGAGTAAATTGCTCCTGTAACACCTGACTGACCCTAGTATCTGGACCTCTTTTGCAGTGCACTTGCCGCAAAGACATGGTGAAGATTTCCATGGACGTCTTTGTGAGGGTTCTGCAACCAGAACGTTACGACCTGTGGAAACAAGGGAAAGATATCGCTGTCTTGGATCACATGAAACCCACGGCTCTGACCAGTCCAGAGCTAGACGCCTGGAATGAGACAAAGTCTGAGCTGAAATCTAAACTGCTCCGTAGGTAAGGCGAGCCTGCTATCAGTCAGGTACTTATATGCATCTTAACTAGAATATTTTGGGCTGCTTTTGTTGTCTGAAAGAGAGCTACCAGCTCCAGAGTGCCTGAGAAGGTGCTGCATAGCCTTAATATTGCAGGCTGTTGTGGGCTTGGGATTTCGTTGGTATGTCTCTAGCTGAAAAAATACATACATGGGCTCTAAACTTTGAGAGACCACCGTTTGGGCCTTTCCTTCTATTAGTGCTGCACTGATCATCATGATAGAAGAACCCTGAAGCAAGTGGCTAAAGGTCAGGGCATGTATCCCATGCAGAGCATTTTTGGCATTTGATGTTCCCAGGGAGGAGTTTTACAGATAAAGAAGAAAGGTGGACACTCCTCTAACAACCCAGACCACAGTATCTAGTCTCCAGATATACCCAATGCCTGGCATCTTAGAGGAGTACATATTAAATCCATATTGTATTTGGTCCAGCGTGCAGTGGTAAACTTAACCTGTCAACAGTGGTGAGTAAAAGCAGAGGCAGATGCAGATGTGCAGTCCAAGACAGATCTGCAATGGCACAGAAGTATTGTTCTGAGTGTTGCTTTCCCAAATGACACACCTTGCAAGGAAAAGTGCTAATCTTTCAAGTTAGGATCCAGATATTAAACCTAATAAGCTCAGGAGCCCAAACCTTGCAGTAGCTCGGACTTTATTTTACTTTGTATATTTTGGTTGCATAAAACGCTCATGTTCTTCTTTGCCCTTCAAGTGTTATAGAGAAATGTTTCTCATGTAGCTAGGAACTCTATGCCCCCAACTTCTCCCATCCTGAAAATCAAAATTTCATACAGTAGGCATTATAGCTCCACCTGCCAGGGAACAGGAAAAGAAAAGACTGTTGGTCACGCAGGGCATTTTTACACATGCTCTGGAGTGGGAGTTGAGGTGGGGGTGCTTTAATTAGACTGGCTCTGAGAGCCACTGATTAAAGTGCCTGCAATGTCTTGTGTATCAGCATCCCTGTGCTTTAATGTGGCAGCTGGGGCGCTTCAACTAAAGCTCATTTAAACAAAGTACAGGCGTTCTGCTGGAGGCGTGCTAATTAGCGTGCTCCAACAGACATGATTAATTGAGTCCTCTCCAATGCGCTGTAATTACAACGCATCAGAGCAGCCTGTCTGCACATGTACAGGCACCTGCAGAGTGCTTCAACCTTGGCTCCTTTCCTCTTCCTCCAGCCTTTTTTTTCTTCTTTTGAGAGTATGGAGTTGTCACTCAGCCTTTTCTGCTTTTATATCTCACTGGGTTTCTCTATTTGAGATGAAAGAAAAAGAGATAGTGGAGAGAGAGAGAACCTCCTTAAAAGGGTTACAGAGAACTGTTTTGACCCTGCGAATGTTTCAGATTTCCAAAGCACATGTGGCTGAGTCTCTTCTTCTCCCCCTACCCCATTAGGTCGCTGTACCCTCCTCTTTAGGAAGCAATGAAAATGAAAGTGGTGCTAAATCTCTGATGCAGCCAGAGTAGCCAGCATTGGAAGAGCCGGGTGCCTTCAGATCCTGGAATTGCAATTCTGGGCTTAAAGTACTATTGCTGGACCTTGGGGCTGCAGGGTCCTATAGAGTTATTTCTGATGAACTCCACGCCTGGCTGCTTATAATCCAGAATGACGCTGCCTAGCTCTTTTTCATTTTTTTTTTTTAGCAGAGTGCCTTTGTTCTCATTTCCCTTAAGCGACACAGGAACAAGACACAGAATGAGCGTGCCCACACATAATTATCAGAAACAGTTCCTTGTGCAGCGTTTATCTTGGCTCCCCAGGGTCCTTGAGCCCCTGGGAGGACAAGCATTCTCTCATCGTCTTTGGATGTTTCTTAGGCAGTTTCTCAGGCAAAGGGTTTCATCCAGTGGCAGGTACCATGCTCGTAGGGCGCAGGCCCAGCCCAGCAGGCTTGCTGCCGAGCTCTCGCTGGCTCGCTGACTACTGTGCTTCCCTTGTAGCTGCTGTGTTTGTGTAGGTCAGGGGTCGGCAACCCCCGGGACGCGTGGTGAACACGGCGTGCGAGGCCATTTTTCTTGGCCTGCACTGGGACACCGGAGAGGCAGCAGCTGTTTGCAGCCTCCTGGCTCTAGGTAGCTGCTGCCAGCCAGGAACCCGGGCTGCTCCCAGCCCTACTGGGATCAGCCAAACGGGCGCAGTGCTGGCACTTGCTGCCTTGCCGGGGCCGGGGCCAGAAGGCAGCAGCTATTTGTAGCCTCCCAGCTGCAGCCAGCCTCGGCTCTGGGTAGCTGCTGATAGCCACAGAGCCCAGGCTGCCCCCATGGAAGCCCTGCTACAAGCAGCCCGGGCTCTGTGGCTGTCAGCAGCTACCTAGAACCTGGGCCAGCTGCAAACATCTGCTGCTTCTGCCCTGGCCCTGGCCTCAGCTGCCTCCCAGCCCGAGATCTTGCCCCGGGCTCCAGGAAGGCAGCACATACTGGCAGTGCTCCCCGCTGTGCTGCCCTCACCACTTCTGCGAACAGCGTTGGAACCTGGTGCAGCAGGGCACAGCGGGGGGCACAGAAAGCTGCCTGCTCCCAGCTGCCCTACCACACTTCCCTCGCAGACAGGGGCAGCAGTGAGGGACACAACCCTGCGTTTTGCCCAAGCTGCTCCCAT
>JAGPOW010001806.1:4955376-4985300 GCA_030014935.1 Caiman crocodilus | reverse complement strand
GAAGTGGGTAGAGATGACGGAGCAGTGGATGTGATATAGATGCTTCCACTGTCATAGCTGTAGTTACCTTTGTATAAATGCTAGTGGCAGCAGCCATGTGGAGCCCAGGTATGTTCCCCAAGCTACTGTGAAGGGGTCTTAGTTGGTGCCAGCTATAGAGGGTTGATCCTTGTTAGTTATCATCTTGCAAGGCCAACCCTACCCCCCATGTATATGTTGCCATCACTGAAAATGGTGCTGCAGATAGGCCAGCTCATCTGCCACGTGCTGAGTTTGTGTTCTGGCTATCATTGTCATCTCAGCAGATCTCTTTCTTTTGTTTCAGAACCCCGGTGCCGTCTATAAACAGGTTGGTTTAGGACAGAGGACTCTGTGTTAAAGACCTTGTACAGTTCCTGGGTAGAGTGGTGCCCGTTGGCTTTTATTGTCCTTTGTTTGAAGTCCCTTCTACTGCCCTTGAGCTTATGGTGATCTGATGCTGACGGGGTTAGCGGTTTAAGCAAGCTTCACATTCCTGCATTGTGTTGCCTGTTGCTTGGGCTCTGCTGATTCCCCACAAGGTGAAGGGGAAGTGCAAGTCACCCAGAGACTAGGCAGTAGAAAACCAAATCATTGCAGTTTAATTTTGAGATGAATCACTCTATCTAAAGTTGTTTGATTGCTGTTCTAAAAATGGCTTGTAGCAAAGTCTGTGAAACCCTAGTTTTCTATGGGTGGGTGACTTCTGGCAAAGCAAACTTGTGCACAGTAGCATGCAGAAAGGTGACCACAGACGCCAGTTTTGCAGTGGCTGATGCACTGGTGACTGCTATGTAGAGCAGTGGGTGGGGTGTCTAGTTTAATTGCATTAGCATTGTTTCAAATATAACGTTACATGCAATACATTTCGTTTAACTACTTCTCACCTCTGCAGTTGGCCCATAGAAACCCCCTTGCCTTTCCTGGATTTCCTGAATCATCACCAGGCTACAGCGTACCAACTCTATTGATACAAAAGAGCACTTCCCACAAATGAAGGAGCGTTAATTGTCAGTTGTTTTCTCTAGTGCAGACAAAGCATTGATGTCCTCCATAGTAGATGGCAGAAATTAATTGTGTTAGGTTCTGTGTGTTCATGCACGCACGCATCTGCAAAGACAAATCTTCTCGGCCAGGGAATGGAGAAGAGGAGCAGATTTCCCTGCGATAACTTCAGCATCTCAACCTGCAGATTTTATTCAGTTTAGATATTCTGGTTATTCACTCTCAGGTTTTTATAGTGCCGAAGCAGAAACTCCAACCCAAAGTAGATTTTCTTTTACATGGAGGTTTTCAGCAGAAATGCTGACAGTGTGTTGACTGACCAAACTGTTCAGAGACTAGTAGAAGTGGCAGACTTGGACTGGCTCTGAATCTACCCTGGTTAAGAGAAAAACATTGTAACCCACCTTTTAGCCTGGCATGATTTTATGAGATGGTGTTGGCGTTCTCTATTTATTGCATTTGCTTTTTTGGAGAGGTCCTTGTCGATCCTTGCCAAATGCAGCAAGGAGTTTCTTGTGTGGGCTAAATGCCTGAGAAGTTAACTGCATTTTACTTCTGCTGCTCTGCTTTCCCTGTAAGACTCCGGGATTTTTATGTAATCTATTCTAATTTATTTCAGACTGCTGCTGCTTTCTCAAAGATGAAGATGGAGATAAAGAAAAGTCGCCGCCATCCACTAGGCAAACCACCAACCCGTTCCCCTCTCTCGGTGGTTAAGCAGGAGGCATCAAGTGATGAGGGTGAGTGCATATGGCTATGCAGAATCTAGTTGGGTGTGTAGGTTACAGCCGTGTATAGACTGGCTTTTCATGCGTGGAAAAATTGCTAGAGATGGTCATTAATGCTGGCATGATGAGCCAGCAGTGTGCCCTAACGACCCAATAGCATGCCCTGCTGCCAAGAAGGCTAACAGCTTACTGGGTTGCATTAATAGAAGCATTGCCAGCAAATGGAGGGAAGTGATTTGTCCCCTCTATTTGACACTGGTGAGGCCACATCTGGACTACTGTATCCAGTCGTGCGTCCTGCACTACCCAGATGTGAGGCAGATAAATTGGAGAGAGTCCAGCGGAGGGCAGCGAAAATGATTCAGGGGCTGGGGTACAGGACTTAAGAGGAGAGGCTGAGGGAACTGGGTTTATTCAGTCTGGAGAAGAGAAGACTTAGGGAAGGATTTAATAGCAGTCTTCAGTGCCCTGAAGAGGGGTTCAAAGAGGCTGTTCTTGGTGGTGGCAGGTGACAGAACAAGGAGCGATGGTCTCAAGGAAGTTTAGATTAGAAATGAGGCAGTGTAAAGCACTGGAACAGGTTCCCCAGAGAGGTGGTGGATTCTCCACCCTTGGAGGTTTTTAAGAGCCAGCTAAACAAAGCCTTGGCTGGGATGATGTAGTTGGGGCTGGTCCTGCTTTGAGCAGGGGTTTGGACTAGATGTGACCTCCTGAGGTCCCTTCCAACCCTCATTTTCTGTGATGGCCCAAAACTTGTACGTGCTTCACTTAGCTGGTAGGAAAATGGTGCCTGGATTCTGAGAACTCGCTGTTGAATAGGTTCCTCGTGTTTGAGACAAGGAGGAGAAAATCAGGCTTCTTTTAATCTGCTTGAAAACCAGGTTTAACTCTTGTGGTCTGCGCACTCAGAATTGCAGGCATGTTTTGAAATTGTGGGTCTAACCCAGTGAGGGCCAGCCCTTTTGGCAGGCATGCCACAAATCACCCTTGTAGTCTGCTTGAGTGCCACGCCGATCCCTCTCCCCTGCCAAATCTGCCACTGCACCATCTCTCCCCTCCCCAATTTACTGTGTACCTCGCACGCAGGCTGCCTGGCCCACTTGCTGGTTGGCTACTTCTTGTCTAGCTCGTGCGCAGCACTGACTTTGGGGCATGTTTAACAAAAGTTGCCACTGTGAAACTCCCTTTATAAATCTGCAGCAGAAGCAGCACAGTCTGTAGGAGAGCAAAAGGAATTGGGAACTGGGCACAGGAATACTCTTCATTTTAGTCTTGGATCTGCTTTTGACTTGTATGTAATGAATCTTGTCTCAGTTTCCCTAACTTTAAGGTGGGGTTTCCTGTCCATGATTCCTGATTTGAATTTACATTCCCTGGCCTTAAGTCTGGCTGTTCCTACCTCTCTTGGTAACATTATAGAGCTGCTTGGGGCTTCCTAGCTTCAGATCCTTTGAATAGAGCTGTTGTTCATAACCTTTAGTACCCGACAATCAAGTCGAGGCTGAGGCCAGCAGAAGGCTTTACCTCAAAAGGTTGCCTCACTTCTGTCTGCTGGTTGGGTTATCTCTGCTAGTCCTTGATCCTAGTGGAAGCACCTGCAATGCTGTAGAAAAGCCTGTGTCCAATGCTCAGGTACTTTCCATAGACCAGCAAGTTTGCCTTGAAAGGAGAATATTGGCATTAGGTTAGCATAGTGCTGAGCACAGTGAGGTCCAGACTTGCTTGAGGACACTAGGTGGGCCTGTGGTGTAGATGTTTAATGATAGAGAGCTGTGCCTTGGGTATTATTTCTGTGTCCTGAATGTCCCGTACCTTGGTGAGTAAGGAAGTGATGCTGAGCACTCATACCCAGCTCTCTTGTTTGCTTCTCTCTCTCTCCTCTGAGTAGAGAGACTTCAGTTTATAGGAAGTGTTGGGGACAAGGTCATGGGAGAACATGGGAGAGTGGTGTTGGCAATCAAACGATTCAGTTCCAGCTTAGAGATGTGCTGCTAGTACAGTTGAGAGGCTGGCACGGCAAGCAGTGTGGTTTTATTTAAACAGCCTCATCGATTGGCAAAGCAGAAATTTGTCACCTGCCTACAGTCATTATCACGTAGCCAAGTTCAGCTTGACATGTCTGACCTGGGCTTACTTTTCACCACCCAGGAGGTTTCTTTCTTTTACAGCTGTCATTCCTGTGGCCTGCGTCAGGTAATGCAGTTGGGAGCCTTTGCGAGAGGGGATACTGCATTGGTACATGCCAGGAATACTAGAGTCAGCATTTTCCAGAATCTTGGGACAGCATCTGCCGTAGATCTAGTGGCGCTCCCCCCGCTAGACATTCGCTAGACAACCGAGAGGGGATCCAAACGCTCACGTGCCATATTCCCTTAGCTTGCTAAGGCTGGGTGGGGGTTAGGCACTGGCTCTGGCATGGGGTTCGAGGCAGGCAGTCCAGGTGCATACTGTGCATCTGATGTTCCTCTTGATGGTCCAAGTAACTGGGCCCAGAGACCACTTCCAGCTCCACCAAACTTTCTCAGTGGAGCATGCAGAGTCCCAGCACCCTCTGGCTCTTCCAGTCTCCTGTTTACCTCTTCAATGGCATTTGAATGCTGTCGCTCTTAAAACTTGCACGTAGACAGGCTGTGAGAAGACTGAGTGTACAGATCATTTAGAGAACAGCAGGTGTCCCCAGCACAGCACTAGCTCACCCTTCCCTTGGGGGTGGGGGGAGGTTCATTGGCATTCAGGTAGGTGGGACTTACCCCTCCCCATCAGGCTCCTTTGGCAGCTGCCTTTGAGCCGGTGAGAACAACCAAAGCCCTTGCCCTTTTATAACTCTCGTCTCCTCTGCTATGTTACCTCCTAATCAGGCTCAGCAGGTGAGCAGTGACGCTCTACCAGGTGTCTTAGTGGCTAGGCAGCCCTTCTCCACAGATGAGTAAGTTCTGGTGCTAGAAGGTAGCCCGTCATCTGCAGTGGCTCCATCTCTGAGAGAGGTCTTAATGTGACAGCGCTCAGATGGAGATAAAAAGAGAGTAGGGAGACGAAGGGCAGCCTTACGGTCAACGTGGAGCTTACGTTAAGATGCAGACGCGGCATATCCAGAACTTCAAATTACATGGGCTTCACATGTACAGATTCCCCGAACCATCAGAACCATGGGCAAGTAGGCAGACCATGGTGGATCTCCCCCATGGGATGAAATGGGCAAGTGGCCAGAGGTTCAAGATGTCTGAGGTTAGATTAGGTCTACAGCGTACTGAAGGCTTCCACGGGTCTTGCGGTACTGCAGTACAGTAGACTTGGAGATCTTGAGGCAGATTCAACGTGTTGTTTAAAAGCCTTCATTGGAATTAAATCAGAAAATGAATAATACAGCAAGTATATTATCCCTGTATTAATTTTAATGTTAAATTAAATTAATATTTTACTCTGACCCTGAATCTTCTGTTTCTAGCATGCCTCAGCTACTTATTCTGCAAACAGATTTATAGAAGCTGTCACAAGGAGGTTTGGGCATGGAGGAAGGGCACATTTGGGGCTTTAGCACATATAGAGGAAGGGGACAGAGTCAGCATGGGCTTGCAGGAGTAGCGTCTCGGTGAGATGTTCCTGCTAAAATAATCACCAGGAGTAATATGCACAATGCTGCTGTGTGTGTTTTATATTAGGCTCCCGGGTTTCCTTTCCCTCGGCACACGTAGGAGCCTATGCTGCTCAGAGCTGCTGTGCTGGAGGGTTTTTGCACACTAACAGCACTGCCGTCATGTCACACTTAGTTCACACACAGAAAGCTTTCCTACGTCTGTAGCAATTCAGAAATAGTAAGCTGAATTGCTTAGGTACTAGACCACAAAACTGTAGTGTGGATGGATGGATGCTGTGCCCAGAGCATCGTATAGCACAAGTCCCTGATCAGAAGTTTGTGAAAGCAGAACAGCAACATAAGCAGCTTCCTAACAGGCCTTTGCTGGAAGAAAAATGGTTGGAGGCGTAAGGCTGAGGCACAGCACTTGGAAGGCAGATGGGGAATAGTGGCAGAGAAGGGGAAGGGAGAACCCAGACGGAGGTTGCTTTGCAGGCAGACTCGATGCCTGTATTGGCAGGCAAGAAATGCACTGTGCGATGGTGGCTGAGCGCAGAGTTGACCCTCTGCAATGGGGACTGGATGACCCTTCTTGGAGCCTAGGAGACTCCTCTTGGTGGTGTGTTAAACGAGTGTGCTACATAAGTGACTCCTTGGAAGCTGAAGTTATCACTTGAAAAAAGATTTCCTTGGGTGTATATGAATCATCTTGACCTTGACTTAAATTGAGGAAACCATATCACTCAGTGGCAACGGCCTTGGGATGGGAGCTTGCCTCTTCCCTTTTTGATAGGCCAATTGCTGTTCCTCAGCCTTGTTAAAATGGAGCGGAAAGATGTATTTATAAAATGCTTTGAGTCCTATAGATGAAAAGTGCCATAGAAGAGTTAAGTGTTCTTCTTTATTCTGCTTCTCCCGAGTATCACTGGAGTGCATTTGTTTTGCACTCTCTTGCTGCTTTTTATTTGTCTGTACTGACGAGCCTTCCCATTGCACATTTTACTCTAGAAACATTTCCATTTTCTGGGGAGGAAGATGTGAGTGACCCAGAGGCTTTGAAGTCTTTACTTTCCCTCCAGTGGAAGAATAAAGTACATAATTTCCCAGCTGAGAGAAAATTCAATGCAGCTGCTGCCCTGAGTGAGCCATATTGTGCAGTCTGTACACTCTTCTACCCATATAACCAGGTAATTTGTGATGATGCTGTGGATGGGTGAGTCAGTGCAGGGGGCTGCATGGTGGGTACTTTAATCAGACCATTATGTTTGCTTTCTCTAAAGAAGGCATCGGTATTATGATTCAGCCCTTTATTGTGATAGATAACAGACAAGAATCCCAGGTTTGCAGGCTGAAGAGGCGTATCAGGATCCAGCAGAAAAAAGGGGAAGAACCTTTGGCTTTTCATCTTTCCTGGCATTAATTTTTCATTTAACTTCAGCACAGCAGAAACTTCATGTGCCAGGCATATTTGGCCAAGCTCAGATGGGTCTTGTTCTGCTCTGCCACAGACTTCCCATGTGACCTTCAGAACATCATTTAATCTCTGCTTTGGCTCCATTATTTGCAAAATGGCAAGGCTGCTTATGTCAGAGGAATGACTTGAAAGTTCACGTGCAAAGCTTTCAGAGATCCTCTGACAGGAGATGTGAAGCTGAGATGTATTATTGATTTGTGTATTCAAAGACTTTGGGATTGTGCCTGTGTTCACCTTTTGCTTCAAACAACCCCCAAAAGCTGGCTGATACCCTCTTCTTCCTCCTTCCACTTCTCTACCAATGCTTGGAGATAGACAGCTTCTCCAGCTGAGTAGGCACAAATCAGGGATCCCAATGTAACCTCCATTATTACTGGTGCATGCTGTCTGATGGGATGAAGATTTTGCCTGGATCTCTCCCCAGTGCCCGTATTCCAGTTTTGCCTTTAATCTCAGTTGTTTGAAGGTAGAGAGGTGAGTTACTACCGCAAGATGCTGACTGAGAGTGGTTGCAGAGTGCCCAAGAAGAGACCAAGTTAAATGCTACTGAGCTGTTAATATATACTACAGCATTCTCCCTTTTTTTCCAGGCTGCTGTAGGCAGCTGTCACATTTCGCTTATGCTATTAAGAGTAAAAGTGTTGGTCTTTGTTTTAGAAATGTGTGCATTGGAGCCTAGGTTTAATGTAATACAGGGTGCATTACATAGGGCACCAGAAAGGAGATGCTAATATGAGAGAGAGAGAGAGAGAGAGAGAGACTTGCATTTAGTTTTCCAATCATTTGAGTAAATAAGTGATAATACCTTGATGTGTTTGCTGGGCACATCTACCCTTCCTCAGTTGCCAAAAAATGCTTCTGGGTGTTAAACTTCTGAGAACTTCTTCAGTTATAGATGTAAATTTTCTTGGCTATGGTAGTTGCCTGTCAAAACAAAGGGAACCCAATCTATTTGTGCAACACGCATTAAGCATGCTTTATAAATAAGTACCTAGGACAGGAAGGCACCCCAAATTTTTTAGAGCTCTCCACTCTCAATGTAAATTCTTTCATACACTTCGTATCTGGTCCCTATAATTGAATGTATCTGGTGCTGCTTGGTGTAAACACTGACGCTGGATGTTTCAAGGGGATTGGAAAACAGAGGTGTTGCACTGACGCATTTAGGCTGCGTGGTGATTTATGGAGCCATATATTAATCTGCGTTACACTGCTGGGCTTTCATGTACACCAGAGACAGCACTGTATGCAAGACACTACCTGTGCAATGCCGCTGCTCTCATGTAGGTCATGTATGAGTTTGTACACAGCTGCATAGTTTTAGCAATGCACACTCCAAAAGGTGTGCAGAGAGACTAGGATTTGAAAGAGGCTTTTACTCGCATTAAATGTACCTCTTTGAACTTCTCCAGTTACTTGTATATAACCTCTTTCCTCCAAGGACGGCTACTCAAAGATAAGCTGTCTGCTGCCTTTGTTTTAAAATCCTGAGACTAAAAAAATCAAGAGTCAGGCCTTTTGCTGTCCTGGAAGAGTTGGATGAATTGTTTTTAAATATTACTTTAGTGTAGCTGTTGTTCGAGGGCTCCAGCCGCATTCACCCTCACGTGAGCTGCTGTCCCTCGGTGCTCGAGCGGTTGACCTCGAGCAAATTTCAGAATACCATTATGGAAACACCACAGCTGAACTTCTTATTACCCCCAACTTCTTGTTCCCCACAACTGTCACCCCCACTGAGTGACACTTTATCCACAACATTTGAACAACTTTGGGGCAGTCTCATTTTGCTCCCAGGTGTATCCCATGAGCAGGAGGAGGATATTTATGAGATGATATAATTATTTGTCCAACTCTGTGCCACTTCAGCCCTGCATTAACAGTCTCATGCACCTGGATCCAGATATAGCTCTCTGGGTTCACTAGGGGTGTGTGTTTGTGCGCAGATGTGTGTGTGAATGAATTAGAAAAGAGCCCTGATTTATTTTCCATCATCAGAATAAAGCATCTCTCCAGGATTGCCTGGATGCGGCTGCATAATGGATTGTAAGGAGAGGTGGGTACAGCTGGGCTGTTTTAATCCATTGTCTTTTAACTCCAGCTTGCTACCAGAAACCTTGAAATGCCCTTCTGGAGAAAATCTTGCTGAAAGAGCAAGGGAGTGATGCCAAGGGCCTGGAGATGGGGGAGGGAGATCTTGCTTTTAGTCTGGGAGGGGCGAGGGATATTTTTCAGCTGCAACATTTGGGGATTTGGTTTTGTGCTTATATGTCTGCAAAATAAAAATAGTGAACGCAGCTTGTTGTTTTAATAATTTCCTGAGCTTTCAAACCAAATCGCAAATCTCTGGGCATGTCTGGTTGGCATGCAGGGGGAGTGACAAGGTTCCCTATTCGCTTAACTGGAGCTCTGGGTTCTTACGAGTGCTGCAGGGTTTCAAACGGCGTTACCCAGCAAGCAGTGACTGATAGTGTTTTTCGCAAAGGCGGGAGTCTCTCTTCTTGAGGTCAGACCAGTTGGTGGTTAGGCGAGGGGGAGACCCTGGGCAACACTTTCTTTTTCTCTTAGTCTTTGCAGGTGGATAAAGAGGCTGTCCAGGTCTCTGTAGGAGAGAGCCCCTCCCTGCTCCAGCTTTCCAAGTGTGGCCAGAAGACCAAGCCTCTGATTCCTGAGATGTGCTTTACTTCAAGTGGTGAAAACACAGAACCCCTTCCTTCAAACTCCTACATTGGTGAAGATGGAACCAGCCTCTTAATATCCTGTGCCAAGTGCTGCCTGCAGGTCCATGCTAGTGAGTGTGCCTCTACTTCACTATGGGAGCTGGGTAGTCAAAGCTGCTGTAGCTGTACGCTGCTCGTCTGGACTCTCTGGGCTTGCTTGCACTGCTCATAACTCCTGGTTTTTCCTCTTCCTGCACTAATATTTCTTCATGTTTTCCTTCATTACATTCCTGGGTCTGCTACATCTGTGTAGCAAGCTGTATATTTGCTTTATATTCTGCTCTCCCCTGAATTAGTTTTCTTTCCTGGTTGGCAGGGGTCAGCTTCTCTCTAGTGGAAGCTCCTTCTCATACATACATCTGCCCTCTAATTCCCATTGGGTAGGCTTTCTCAGTGAGAGCCTGGGGGCATGAAAGGCAGGGAAATACAGCAGCGCAACCTTAAATGCACAAGGTGGAAGGGGGCATGGAGTAGAAACCCTTAGCTTGTATGATTGGAAGGGTAGCCATGGTGCTGATTAAAAGCAGCCCAGGAGAAACAGCTGAGGAAGAGCAAGCAGATGCACGTCCTGCAGTGAGTAAGCCTCCATTTCTAGACTTGACTCAATGTCCCCTGTTAACAAACCCAAGGGCAGTATTCAGTAGCTGCTGGACCTCCAGCAGATCGTCCCCTCAGATGTTTTCAGCTATAGATTGGGCTCCTGTTGCGACGGTATCTATTTGAGGGAGAGTACATTATTTTATTGGGTACTTTTCTGCTTCTGACACATCTATTACAGCCTGGTATTCTTGGAGCCTTCTGCATGAACAGAATGGTAATTTGGCTTCTGGAGTGTTTCTTGGGGATGGAAAACTTCTTAAATACTTCTCCCCAAACTTGTGCCATCCCGGCTCATTCTCCCAGGCCTCGCGGGGGAACTGCCCGGGGTATTTAAGGGACAACCTGTGTTGGAAGTAGAGCTGGGTGAAGTTATTCAAATCAAAAGCCTAAAATGGCTTCAGGCCAACCACAGCTATGCATGGATTTAAGCTGAATTGAGTGAATAGTTTCAGCATAACAAAATGGGTGGGGTTGGGGAGGATTTGAAAAAGAAGTTTGATATAGTCTAAAGAGAGCTTTGGCAACATTTCAAGATCAAATCTAGCTAGATTTAATTTAAACAGATTTTGATAAGAGAGGCTTTTGTGATGCACCAAGCCAATACTCGTATTTTTTGGCCCAGCCACCAAACTAAATAATTAAAATGGAGCTGTGCAAATGGTTAGCCTTTCCGCCCCCTTTCTTCCCCCAAACTGTCACACAGTCTCCCCGCACTGATGAAACAGGATATTGCCACCATTTGCTGTGAGTAAGATGAGATCCAGGATCCAGAGTTCTCCCTCTGCAATTAAGATGATGAACCATCATTTGGAGATTTTTATTTTGGGAGCTTAATGCCTCCTCACCGAGACAGCAGAGATCAGAGCCATGGTTCATTACGTACCTCTCTTTTGCTCACTTGCACTGTGTAATTTAATGACTCCTGGCCTCGTGCCGATTTTACCCTCTCGTACTTCCATAAGAGAATTCTCTGACAACAACTGCCCATCTTCATTGAGTGATTGCACAGCTGGGGCAGACAAATGAGCCTTTTCCTGGGGTTAAAAAGAGTACCGGTGCCAACGATTCCAGTAGAGCTAACAGGGGGCTAGAACAAAGACAAAGGAATAAAAAGTCCATTAAGAATGTTGTCTCCCATGTTCCTGCCGCAAAGAGTGGAGCATGAATGCATTGGCTGCACATCGTGTGTGGGGATTCAGGCTGGAGTTGCTTCTAATTAGTTTTCCATTTAAATGTGGTGGTTTCTAATTACATCCTGTTAGGAAAAAAGTGAAGTTGAAAGCAGGCATCTTTGAGCAAAGCCTGTTTCTGGGGGGACCTTAGTTACAGTTATCTTCCCATATCGCTTGCTTTGGCCTCTGTGCATAACTTACCATTTGTTTTCACTAGAGCAGGAAAACCAGCAAATGCAAAGTGAGTCCATTTATAGTCCTTTGACTTGTCCAGGTGTTGATCTGCTGGGTGAGTCCTGACTTGTTCTTGTGAGCAACCTGAGACCAGGGAGCAATTTTGAGGTGCCTCTTTTTAGCATCTGCATTGCTCCATATAGAAATGGTGCTTTATCACAAAAGAGGCATATATGTCTATGCGTTCCCTTGATCGTTGTGCCTTTAATCAAGGGACCATATAGACGTATAAGAGAGGGTTTCTGATGGCAGGTGCCGCTCAGGGTCAGGAGTATTTTGTATTCTACAGCATTGGGCTGATTTCCACACTAGTATTTGGAGGTGCGACAGATGACAGTTTGACCTGGGCAGATGGAAAGTCTGACTTGGTTCACATTGGCTGAAATTACTTTTACGACCGTAGCTTTCTAGACCAGGGGTCACCAGGCAATTCGGCACAAACATCTCCCATAGAGAACTAGAATTAGAATAGAGATTCGGGCTGTCAGTTATACCCGCAAGGGACTTGCTTCCCGCTCACAGGGGGTAATAACGGTGCGGGGTGAGTGCGAGTCCAGAGGTGGTTGTCCCATCTTGGAGGTAGTGATCGTTGCAACGTCTGTCGTCTGTATCTGGTCCGTGCGCCCGTCTGCAGTAGAGTTGCACATCAGAACAGTCCCAGAAGCCCAACTTCTGAGAGAGGTGGCTATAAACAGAGCAGTGCTGATCTGCAGTCCGAGACCGAGCCTGGTGTTTTCTGCGGCACAGATTTAGGTATGCGGAGCCCATGAGGCTTGGGTCTAGCTGCTGCGCTCTAGACTAATAAGGTCCCGGGTGCCTGCTTGTCTCCTTGTCACTGTCTGTCCGCGCTCGTAGACTGCAGTATCTATTCGACTTTGCTGCAGTGAGACAAGTTTGCTCACTCTGTATACTGGAACGACAACGTCCAGGCTTGTTTCAGCCGGGATGGCAGCGTGCTGCGAAACTGCTTGGCAGTCCGCTTGTTGGAGGTGCCTCACCTGGCTGCATGACAGCCTGAGACAACAGTGAGGACACGGGGAGCAGAGCACTTACCCTTTGCTAAGGTTTTAAGCTCTTGAGGTGCTGACAGATCCCATATGCTGGGTTCATTGCTCTAATGATGGATTCTGGGTTTCTGTCGGTCTCTGTTCCAAGTCGGCACACAAAGCATCTCTTCTCTTGCCTGGCTATCTCTGCATGCGGTATTTCTCCAATGGGAATGGGAGCTCTGTGCCTAAATACTTACAAAAATCCGGCTTTTCATCCCTCTCTGCCTTGGTTCCCCATCTGTAAAATGGGGATGTGGCCCTGTTGCACTTCCCAGGGGGACTGAGTAACATACTGAGGTGCTCAACTTCTGCAGGTTTGGAAGTACTTGGCTTAACTGGCTTTGGCGTTTAGTCTCTCTTATCTGGAATTGCACGGCTCTTCACCTCCTAGAGACGTGCAGAAGACCCTTCGTTCCCGAATAACAGAGTTGTCCAGATCTTCCTAAGAGACCACTTAAAGGTTAAAATTTAGTCTAAGCAGCTCTTGAGTCATGTTTTTTTTCTTTTTTTTTTCCTGCAGCTCTCAATAACCAAGATTTAATTTATCCTCAGAAAACAAACATGAATATCAAATACCTGCCTCTGCATAATTTATCCCTTCCTGGCCCTTCGTATTTCTGTATTTCCCTCTGTGTTTCTTCAAGAGATCCCCCTCCCTCTGCTTTAAGTCCAGGGGTCCCTCACCTGTAGTCTTGAAGCAAGAAATCAATGCTGAAATTTCACAGTCTGTTCCACACGGCTTTGGGCTCCATAAATATTTCAGTTAAAGGTGTCAGTTTCCATTTCAAGCCAATTTTGAGATCAGGTTTCCAAATCCCATCACCTAGTTCCTGTGCCAGGTCTGGATTGGATCTGCTGTCCTGACCTGTCATATGATGGAAAGAAACTTCAAATGCAGGAGGCAAGTATAGGTCTATATTATTGACTTTTCAGAGATTATATTTATCTGGGTTAAGTAGCTACTTTTCATAGAGGCAGGTACTGTGGCAACCTTGCTGATACCTGAATATTTTTTCTTTGAGTTAATCAAAATGATTGGCTTACTATATACTGTTGCTGTGCATACTGGAAAAATGCTTCTCTTGTTTGTCTGACAGTGCATTTTCAACCCTGGGGCGTGTTGGAGATGCAAATTTCTTAATAGGGTTTGGGTCAGTAGGAAGGATGGTAGAGGGGCTAGGGCACTACCCTGAGACGGACAGGCCAGCGCAGTCCCTGCCGCGATACAGACTTCGGGCAAGCTGCAGGTTCAGATTTGGTGCCTCCCTTCCGTTGAAATTGGCAGTGATCAGGTGCCTAAATGGATTAATAAATGTAGTGCTTGGTCTCTGTTTTGGTCCCCCACGTGTAAAACCACTCTGCCAAGCCTTGCAGGGGTATTGAGAGTAAATGCATTTAAATTCTTAACTGCTCAAATATAACAGTTACGGAGGTCATAAAAATACTTAAGGTAGATGGAACGAACGCTGCAGCCAATCTGGAATTTTGCCCTGGTGCTTCAAATAGCATCGGATTCAATGGGCAGCGGTAATTGCGCAGCGTTCAGTTCCCCACTGCTGGATCGTTTTGCATTCATTCACCCGCTTAAGATCCTGCTCAGCCACTCGTGGTAACACCAGTTTTATTGTCCTTAACCCTTTGAACACCTCCATTGACTGCAAGAACAGGCATTTCACTTTTGAGACCCGTCACTTGACTGCACCACCAGGCTATTACGGTTCTGGCTGTTGGAGGAATAATGGATTTCCTGCGCTTTCGTTAGTGCTCGCCGGTCTCAGTCGCCCTTGCCCAGAGTTGGCTCCTCCCTACGATGGAGGCTTGCTCCAGAGGTCCTGAGGCCTGTGCTTTGATTTTCTTTCAGGCTGTTATGGAATACGTCCAGATCTGGTGAATGAAAGTTGGTCTTGTTCACGGTGCTCAGCCAATGCATGGGCAGCGGTAAGCATCCACTCTAGGGGAGACTGAAAAGGGACATTGTCGGGGGGGGGATTAACAGGAAGCATCGATACGGGAGGGAACGATGGCAAAAAATGGAACGGGCTCCCAAGGGAGGTGGTGCTCTCCCCTACCCTGGGGGTCTTCAGGAGGAGGTTGGACAGGCATCTAGCTGGGGTCATCTAGACGCAGCACTCTTTCCTGCCTGTGCAGGGGTTCAGACTCGATGATCTGTTGAGGTCCCTTCTGACCCTAACATCTATGAAAAATGTCCCGTACCTTGTTGTACCAGTATAGTCCATCTCTGAGGGCAGCGTAGAGGTTTCAGGGTGCTCCTTGGATGTTTTTGATCTTTGTTTTTCCTGTTCCAGGATTGCTGTCTGTGTAATCTCAGGGGTGGAGCTCTTCAGATGACCACTGATGGACGGTAGGTACCATGTAGGATGCCTTGTACATCTACTCAGGCACTGATAGCAGCTGCTAGCACAAGTCATCTGATTGTTTCATGAGGGGCTGGTGAGGATGCGCAAGTGTGCGACATCTAGGTTTCGCCGCGCTTGCCGTTGCGCTCTAGATGATGGGCAGGACGAGACTGGAAGTCTCTGCTACCCGCTCTCCTGTCTCTTCTCTCCAAGGCACAGAACACCTTGGAATTCCCTTGTTCTCAAAGGAAGCGCTTTTCAAGGAGAGCTCAGCATCATGCAAGATCAGCTGCCTAATGAAGACAGTTGATTGCAATTGATCTAGAGCCCTTTATCTTGTGTCACTCCATTAATAACCAGATGGGAATATTACCACTGCTGCCAACCCCCATAAATATGTCCAGGCACTATGGAAGGAACAGTGGGAGAAATGTCAACTGCCCCCTAGAGTTTACACACTCCATGAATACACCACAAAAAATTCTGAAACTCCAAATAGGGTAGCTTCTGATTTCTCTCATTTATTTCCAGGTGGGTCCATATAATCTGTGCTATCGCTGTCCCAGAGGCCCATTTTCTCAATGTAATAGAACGCCATCCTGTGGACATCAGTGCTATTCCAGAGCAGAGGTGGAAACTGGTAGGTGTCTTCTCCTGGGTGTTGTTGGAGTGAGAGCAGGGCTTGGTTTTGTCTAGGAGTCCAAAGCAGCCAGGGTTGGAGGAGGTGTCCTCAATGTATTTATCCCTTAATTGCCCCAGGATGCAGCAACCTTTGGACGTATCTGAGAGATTCTACTCTTATTTCAGAGGTTTCACTTTGTCCATTGGGAATGCTGTCCCATGTGCACACTCAATGCACTGCCTCCAGGAGGTCTTCTCTGTCGCGAGGAAATCTGTGGGAAAGATGCTAGCAGAATTCTAGCTAGCGGCATATGGTCTAGCCCTGTTCCAGGGAGGCTGCAGTGCCTCGTTTTGGGCATCACCAGGGGGTGATTGATCAGGGCGCTGGATTCCTCTAGCTGGTTCTTAATGCCCTGTCAGTATAGGTGCAATTGCTAGTAAATTGTGATTTTGGCTTTCTGTAGTGCAGGAATTGGTTTTGGGATGTCGGGAGAGGAACATGGTGGGGGAAGGTGAGGTAAGCAGTGATGTATTGGGTAGTGTTGATGTATTTGTTAACTGTGCTGCTATTTAGTGCAGGCAGCCAAGCCAAGTTCTGGATGGGAGATTAGGAAGAATCTCTCTCTGCTTTGAGAGTTATTCCTCTATTGTGCAAATGGGTTTTGTACACAAATGTGAATGTAAAAAGCATTCATTATTCAGGTGGAGTGATGGAGCAATGTGATGCGAGGGTGATAAATCCTGCAGCACTGGCTCTTTATGGATTGTCTGACATTTCCAGCATGCATCCTCTTCATTACCAGCACTTGTAACGATGAATTAAAAATCCTTTTACACAGGACTCACTTGTATTGCTTAATGGGGCCTCACAAGGAAACCTTGTGACTTAACTCCTTAAATTCTGCGTGACTGCCCTGCAACCGTGCAGCATCCATCACTGGATCTATGCAACGTCACGTTGTCATAGCGAACTCCAGACTGCTTGGCATAGGTCTGTATGGGAGGACTTTGGGATAAAGGAAGAGCATGGCACGTATGAATTGGGGGGTATGGGAGAAGTGACTGCAAATTGTGGGGGTGGGAAAGGATTGGGAAGTCTTTGGCTTGACGACATTTGACCAGATAACAAGTGCCCATGGACTTCTGTGCGCTAAGACTTTAGAAAAGTCCAAATGTTTTTTGATTTTTACTAGTGTGTGTCTGAAGTATGTGTTGATACCAGACACAGAGATCAGTTAGGGCCTTTGGGCGTTCCATCCAACACCCCAGGAATGCAGCCAGGCAGCTTGGAGAGCGGTGACCAGCTGGTAAGTCTGTTGCGGGAGGAAGGGGCATGGGTGCTGGGGGTGAGGGAAGGAGTGGGCTGGGGCAGGGGTAGGTGCTGCCTAGGCAGGGCAGGGTGGGGTGCCGGATGGAGCTATGAGCAGCTGGTCCAGGTGGCAGCTGCTCACCACTGTGTGCACCTTAAGGCATAGGGGCATATGCCCCCCCTCCACCCCCCCCAAGATTTGTATGCAGGGCAAGAGCAGGCTGCCCGCTGCAGGCTCGGGGCCAGAGACTGCACTGGCCTCTACCTGGCAGGGGGTGCTAGGCCAGGGCTGCACTTGAGGTGGGCAGCGATGGTGCCAGGAGAGGGGGCTGCTACAGGGTGGGCTAGAGCCACCCCAAAGTTCACCATAGCCCCTTCCCAGTGCCCCTGCTGTATTCCCTGCACCGTCCCCACCCACCCTGAGTGCAGCCCTGGCTCAGCCCCTGCTGGGAAGAGGCCAGTGTATCCCCTGGCTCTGAACTGGCAGCGGGCATTCTGCCCACACCCTGCCCACAAATATGGGGAGCACATGCCCCCACACAACGCCTCCCCTGGGGATGCACGCAGTGATGGGGAGCTGCTTCCCCCATGCCCTGCCCTGGCCCCACTCCCTCCCTCACTGTGGGGGGGCTCAATCTGGCCACCCCTTCCACACCCCTTTCCTGCACAGACTTAGCAGCCAGATGCTGCTTTCCAAGCTGCTGGGCTGCATATCAGCTATTGGATCTGTTTGGGTCGATGTGACTGGTTAATAATTGGCCATCGATATTGGCCAAAAAAATCTTTATGCACCCCTGCCTATCCAGTGTTGGGTCAAATCTGTGTTCTGCTGCAGTGACGGTCAGACTTTGGTCATGACCCGTTAGGGTCACAACATCAGTGGATGGGGTCACAGGCATGGGGGCCTGTAGGTTGGGAGCAAGGGGCCATGCTGCAGAAATGGGGTCATGCTCAGGAAATGTTTGGGAAGCACTGCGTTATGGGCATCGAGACGACTGCTTCTGGGACTTGCCAGACTTCCTGAATTAACTGGGTTTGGCATCTCAAGCAAGAGGCAGTTTGGGACTGAAGGCACATGACTGACCGTGCAGTTTCGATCTGAACAGAGCATGGGCAGATACGGTTTTAGCTGATGTGGAACTCCACCAGCGCACCTCCAACCCAGTCTGAAGCTCTTGCTAGTCTCAGACGAGGTCTGTGCTAAATCTCCATCAAGGACTCATGCTGTTGCAGTCCTGAACAGTGACCAACAGCCTTGCTGATGTGTCCAGTGGCTTCAATTCCACGAGCGAATGTCCAGCAGGGCCAGGATTCTTTGCCTTTGGTTTCCTTTGCATCTCAGAGGAGGTAAAGGACTTTTCACAGCTAACCAGCCAAAAGACCTGTTTTCCAAAGGTCCTCGGCACCTGTAGGTCCCAGAAGAGTCAGCAGGAAGCGCGGGTTGTCATAACACCCCTGAAAAGCCTGGCTTCATGTACCTCATTTTGAAAGTGTTCGTCCGTATGCACCCCTCCCCTCTTAATCAGGCCAACCTCTCCCAGTGGCTGCTGGAGGCATAATATTTAACTTGTGTGTAATATATGCCAAGATCACACATTGCTCTGCCAGCAGGCACTGTGGAGAGGCTCAGATATCTCTGGACACAGGTGCAGCTCTCAGGCTTCTGACAAGATGCCAGCGTCGCCCTGCAGATGCCCCTGCAGTCAGGACTAGAGGCAGGCTGTCGGAAGCGGGCTGACACTCAGCCCCATTTACCCCCCACCCCAAAGTGCCATCAGGTTAGTTACTATGCACAGTGATGGTCTGATTGCTACCATCCCTCCTTCTGCTGTGTTCATCCTTAATTGCAAGTGCCATTATAATATATATATGCACACACCAATGATGCCTGATGGAAACAATAATGTGCTGGCAACATTACCACGTACAGTGCAGCTTTATTTTTATAGTCTGTCATAGCAGAGGGAAGGAAAATTATGTTTCGAACTGAAATTTGGAGGGGAATGTTAATGAGCTAGAGAGATTCATGGAGGCTTTGTCCTGGATGGCAGCAGGCAAAGAAGGCAGCCCTCGAATCAGCAGCGTGATGAGATTGTATGGGGAGCACTGAAGAATCGGGAGTTAGATGAGCACAGAGGTTTGCTAGATGGGGTACATACAGCAAGTGGGGCTGGACCCGATGATCTTGTGAGGTCCCTTCCAGCCCCTAATGTCTGTAATGTCTGTGAAGTCCCTGGAGGTTTTGGCAATGAGAAGTTTGTGGCTGAATCTTGAAACAAAATGGAGCGGCCAGTGGCGTTGTGCAACAGTGGGCTTTTGTAGTCATTTCTCTTCGCATATCAGCAGTGAATTACAGTATTTTGCATGTGGTGGGGACCTGGGGGAGCCATAGAAAAAAGAGAAGAAATGATGAAGGTAGGTAGCAGAGGAGACAACGTGATGGCTGCAAATGTCTTGGCAGGGGGCATTGAGGCAGTGATAGGATTGTGCAGCAGGGGTCATGCAGGCCCATGGGTGAGGTGCGACACCTGTCTTCCCTAGCTCCACCCTGAAGCTGGAGAAGCGAAGACTCAGAGGGGACTTCATCGGGGCTGGATCCGACGATCGTAAGGTCCCTTCCAGCCCCTGACAACTAGGAAACTAGGGGAAGGAGTCAGCACTGATGCAGGCATGGTTTAGGAACAAGGGTATCCTCTCTGAAAGTTGCCTGGTCTTCCCCCTGCCCCACACCCCACATTAGGCAGCAAGGCCGTGCCTCTCTTAAAGCACAGACTTCTCTGTTCATCCGAGCGCGCTCCGTCGTTATGAAGAATGCAGTTTGCAAGCTTCCTGATTAATGGCGTATTGCGGGCCTGCGTGTGTAAATTATTTATGACGTGGAAATCCAGAATAATTAGCTGTCATCCCTCAGTAGAGTAAATGAATTGTAGTGTTCATCATTCAGGAGACAGTCCATTTCTTACTCTTGGCTATGATCTGATTTTTTGGCGTGCATTAATTCTGAGTGGGTTGGGGTTTTTTTCTCCCTCCCCTACCTTAGTCATTCTTTCTCTTCCCACCTCCCCTCCCCTGCCCTCTTCTGAAGCTGTCTGGTGCGTCTTCCCCATAATACGTAGCCATCACAGCTCTGCCAGTCCCGGGTCTCCCTCCTTCAGGTCTTCTGCTCTTGCTCTTCTCCATCCACCAGTCCCCACACCGCAACGGTCCCATCGCTTATATTTTACTTTGTCCTCTGATCATGTTTGATCTGTCTAAACTTTCCCGTCATAGAGCGCCGCTCTGCCGCTGGCATGCCGTTAGATGCATGTTAATTGCCTCAGGCTTGAAAGCATATATTTGCACCGGTGAAAGCCGCTGCCTGATACTCGAGGGTTAATGCTCCCTTGAGAGGCAGTATCGAGCACATTGTATATCAGAGCTTTTCCCTGCTGGTGAAAGAATTAGGTATTGACAGTTTAATAATGAGATCCCATTGCTATTGACTTCCTCTCAGTGCTGTGTTCCTGCTGCACACTTTGCTGCGGTGCTTATCTGGCTTTTGAACATGGTTTACAGAGTGATAAAGGCGTAGCTTATTAAATACCAAAAACCATATTCAGGGAACACTAAGAGACCGACTTAATCTAACAAAAGCCAGGAAATTCAGAGTAAAAGCTCAGAGCCAAATTCACCCTTGGTATAGATAGACGGCCTTTGATTGAGCGATGCTAGAAGTGAATTGGGCTCATTGTGTCCACATGCAGGAGTTTTACTGATGTGGGGACTTGGTGAAGGGGAGGCGAGGGGGTGTAGGAGACAGCAAGGTTTCAGCTCTTCCTTTCTCAGGTCGTGGCGGGGAGAGAAAGGTATTCTTTGCAGATAAAGATGGTCTTTTACTGGTCTTGCAGCTCCTGGCACGGTGCTGGCCCTGAGGCACGACAGTATTACAAGTCCTATTGAAATGGGAGGCTGTTTGGAGTGATTTGGGAAGAGGTTTGCAGTGCAGCATTCTTCGGTTTTCAATAATCGGAAGAAATAGTTGTCGTACACCAGGAGACAGGGAGTTGGGACAGCGGAGCCCTGTCTAAGGCTTTACCATTGACTCAAGGTGCGGTGTTCAGTAAGCTGCCCCATTTCCCTGCCTCTGCATTGCAGTGGATGTGATATTGTGTCCCTACCATGCAAGCTGGGTTGGGAGGTCCCAGGACCTGAGAAGAAAGATCCTAAGAGTGCAGAGGATCAAAACAACCTCAATTTAATGAGGATTGAGAAGGGGGAAGAAACCCTGAGGCCAAGGGTAGAAGCTGCAGGGGACGGTTCTTGCTTACAGTAAAAACATGAGATCCAGGTGTGGAGATGAGTAGCAGGAACAGGGAGCGGGGTCAAGAGCAAGGTAATGCAATGGTCTTTAGGAGAGAGTTACCTGAAAGCAGAGGTGACTGCCTTGTCCCAGCCTCTGCACGTTAACTTTTGGAAATGACTTCCATGTGTCGATTAATAAAGGTTTTACGTAACTGCGTAGGGGTCACATGCATGCGAACCCGATCTCCCCGGGATTTTATTCATCTGAGAAGTTTAAACAGCTGCCACTTATTTTAATGAACTACTTTCCAGAGATGGGTTGCTTTTTCGGAGTTATGTGCCATCCTACCTCCCAAATGCAAAATCCCATCTTCATTAAGTTACCTTGGTCGAAGGTCCAGGCAGCAGGGTGAAATTCTGTGGTCCACCTGTGCCGGCTTTTTTAGAGGTAAAAGCTTACAAACCCAAGCTAAGGGGATTCCCAATGAGCCTGGTTCCCCTTGAAAATTCAGTGGCAGTTCAGTGCCGAAGTGCGTCAGGCAGCTTTGAGGATTTTGGCTGATAAGGTTGATCGTCAGTCTGCATGGCAGTGGGAATCTGGAAGAAAGGGGAGACTGCCACTGGCAGGCCAGGCTCGCTCCCAGCACTGTGGGACCAGAGCACACTTGATGTTTAAAGCAGCAATATTTTTTGCCTTGAACATTTTTCTTCCAGCCACTTGTCCGCCAAGTTTCGGCTGTATGTGGATTAAAATGGATGCATGTTACAAATCTCTGGAGAACAGGTGTATAATGGAAGGAGAAGCTTTCTCAGTCCTAGCAGAGGAATGTGGATAATGTTGCCCACTAGTGAATATGGTCTCAAATTGAATTTGGGAGGACTCTGCTGCCCAACATGAATGTGCTGGATTGAATTATTGATAGATGCTGGTAAGACTAAGATGTCATTATCTTGCTGGTGTTCACGTGGGCATTAGTTCTGTGTCTGCTCACGCTTCTTGGCTTGGATTCACAGAAAGGGCAGGTAGTTCAGTAAGCAAGTTGAAAAGGATTTGACTACCCCTGTGTGTGTGGGCACCCCCTCTTCTGGTTGGGGCCCTTGGGCTCTGCTGTATAAATGAGAACGATACAAGGGTAGCTGGATGTCAAAGATGTCGAGTAATATCTCTGTTGCATTATGTCAACTTGTGCTTCTCTGCAGAAATGCATATACTGTCGGGAGCGGATGAAGAAGGTGTCGGGTGCTTGCATTCAGTGCTCCTATGAGCACTGCTCCACTTCCTTTCACGTGACCTGCGCCCATGCCGCAGGGGTACCCATGGAGCCGGATGATTGGCCCTACGTTGTGTCCATCACTTGCTTCAAACACAAAGCAGCCAACCACAATGTGAGTGTCTTGTGTTTAAAAGCCGCTCCTCTACGTCTTTTGTCATGACTCACGATCCCTGACCGGTGGCTTTCCTCCGTTCCATAGATCCAGTTTCGGAGGGAGATATCGTTGGGTCAGACGGTGATCACAAAGAACCGGAATGGACTTTACTACAGGTGTAAAGTGATTGGCATGACAACACAGACCTTCTACGAGGTCAACTTTGATGATGGTTCCTACAGTGACAATGTGTATCCAGAAAGCATTACAGTAAGATGCTCTCTAGACTCCTCTATAATTGCACCGCATTCTGTAAAATGCGGTGATACATTCTTGGTACATCATAGGAAAGAACAATAAAGAAAACTAATGAATTTTTTATAGGAGATGTAAAAACTAGTGCTAGATGCATACCCAATACATATGATATTTGTATAGCTCCTTCAGAATTATGGTTTTATTGATTACCACCTGGATTCCTTTCTTCTACTCATTTTCCAAGACTTGTTGTCAGCAAGTGCTGATTGATGACTTTGCACAATGCAGTCAGTTTGTTCTGTCATGTCAGCTATTTGCATATTTTAATCTGAACCATCTCTCTCTTCGTCTGCCCTTTTTGTCGGGGGGGGGGAACAGATGGCCTGCATGCAGTTTTGGTTTCTCATAGTAAGCAGGTCATAGAGAGGGAATGTACTGAGTAGCTGGAGATAGGAGTTTAGGTGCCATTCACAGTTTGGCACTGATTCACCATGCAGTACTTGTCAAGTCATTCACCCCCACTTTTTCAGGCAAAACTGTGTGACCAGTGATCGGTGCAAGCACATGTCTGTTGTTTTTCTAACCTTTCTTCTCTGTGTTGTCTTCAGAGCAGAGACTGCGTCCAAATGGGACCCCCTCCAGAGGGTGAAGTGGTTCAGCTACAGTGGACCGATGGAATAGTCTGTAAGGCCAAGTTCATCGCAGCCCAGATCAGTCAGATATATCAGGTAAATAGGGAGGAGTTCAAACACCCCCCCCATCCCCGTTCACCCTCTGTGCTGGGCTGGTCCTTCTGCATGCTGGAGAATTTATACCTCGTAGGTACAAAAGGCTTATTGTGTGCAGTGTGGCTTTTTTGGGATTGATGGTTCCCTTTGATCTTACAGGATCTGTAATGCTAATGTGTAGAGCAGGATGAAGGATTTTGTTCCAGAACATGGATGCACATCTGCACAAACACAGCCTCCTTGTGTCCAGATTTGTGTCACTCGTGTCTGCCCTTAACAGTAGAATAAGGTTGGGGACATGGGGCAGTAGGGGCAACTGCTCTGGGCATCAACTTGTTGGGGAGGGCACGTGAAAAAATGTGACTGCTACTGGCAGGTCGCCTGTTCACAATTACAGCAGCAGCTGGAAGTTGTCACTTGTGCTTTGTCACCTGGCTATGTCCTTACATTGCTGGCCCTTAGAGATGTACAGTGAGCTCTTTGGGTGCCCATACACGAGCAGCAAGGCTGCTCTGACACACTCTAATTACAGTGCATCAAAGCAGGCTTAGTTAATCGAGTCAGCTGGAGCGTAATTCCTGCCCTCCAGCAGACACCAGCATCACGTGCATCAGCGTCCCCATGCTTAAAACCGGTGGTGGGGGCGCTTTAACTAAAGTTCATCGAACACGCTTTAGTAAGCCACCGTGCCACCATTTTTAAGCGCAGGGATGCTGATGCATGAGATGCTCTGGGCGCTTTAATTAAAGGAGCTCTGTGAGCTTCTCTAATTACAGCACCGCCATCCCTCCTTCCCCCTTCCTGGAGCACTTCTATAAAGGCTCTTAAATTTTCAGCTTTTCTCTCGGATGGAAATGTTTGTGCAGGTGGTTCATCGCCATTCAGTGATTGATAGCCATAACGAGGGAATGGTTAGTAACCATCACAGGATTTGTTAGTGTCCATAGAGGACTTTTTTAGCACAAAGTAACGTTCCGTCTAAAGGTAGAGAGTTCTGCTAAAACCAAAATAAATCATTGATTTCAAGAGGACGTGGTCTCTGGAAGCTAGAAATCAAACCCTTCCTCTGTCCCTCTTGCAAATAGTTTCTGACAGAGGGTTCACCAGTGCCAAGGAGCTTATAATGGAAGAAAGTCCCTAACAAAGAGGACTTTCTGAAGGGTGAGACCACTAGTATCCACTGGGGGAATATATAATTGGGAACTGACTGGCTCTGGATTGTTAATGGGATTCTATAAAGCATCAGTTCACTTCTGACCCAGGTCAAAAGTGACGTGATACCACCAGCATCTGGTAGCTGTCTGATGGCCCATGTTAAATTAGCTTGTGACCTGCAGCTCCTAGTGGACAGGCAGTTACAAAATTAAAACCCTCTTGGGAGTTTAAGTGGAGGTCAGGATAGGAAGGACGCCTGTACACATGCAGGGAGGCTGCTCTTGTGCACTGTGACTTACAGCGCGTTGGAGCGGACTTGATTAATCGAGTCTTCTGGAGCGTGATAATTACCGTGCTCCAGCAGACCAGTGTCGTGGGCACCAGCGTTCCTGCACTGAAAAAGGGCGGCGGGGGTGCTGTAACTAAAGCCCATTCCACAAGCTTTAGTAAAAGCACCCCCGCTGCCCTTTTTCATTGCGGGGACTCTGATGCACGTGATGCTCTTGGTGCTTTAATTAGCACGGCTCTCTGGGCCTTGCTAATTAAAGTGGCCCTGCCTCCTGGATCACATCTGTAAATGCTCGGAGAGACTACTCTTGCCCCTGGAAACTCTCTTCAGTCACGGATGGTAAATGAGCAGGGCAGCATGTGGGAACACTTTCCTCTACTGCCTTCTCTCTTACTTGTTCTCTAGTAGTAACTGGGTGCCTTTAAGTCTCCAGTCTTGTCACTCACGTTGTCTCTCTCTTTCTGGTAGAGACCAAAACCAGCTAGTTTTCTCGTTTAAGAGGCTTTGTGCTGGACCAGCTCCTTTGTTTTGGGTCCTGTTCCCCATATGGGAGTTTTGTTGGTAGAATACTAATAATTATCAGCAAAGGAGGAATGGACTGCGATGCATGCACAGCGCTGGTATTTCAGCACTAGAGAGTCTACAAAACGCAGCATGTTCATTTGACAACCTCTAGGCTAAGGGGTCTGCAAAAGCTTTAGAAATCCCAAGGATTTGGGGAAAGGATCGGGTGTTCCCTTTACGCTTCTGTTTAAATTAACACCTGTTGCAGTATGAAAAGAACCGGTGTGTGATGCAAGTTGGTGCCTCTGAGCAACTGTAAAAAGGGCAGGGAAAACCTGTCTTTGCTTTTTGTTCAAAGGAAGGATCTACCATACACTAAACTCCACTCACTCTAGGAACAAAATGCCCAAGGCCTTGACTTGCAAGCTGAAGAGCATAGTAATCTGGCTTTGCACAATAGTGATCTCCTCGTTATGATGAATCTTAACTGCTGCAAGGGAAACATAACCTGATTTAACCCGCATTTCAAGTAAATTTAACTTTTGTATCACTCCATGGAAGATCTATTTTTCGTGTGCGCTTTCTGATTAAATCAGAATGTAAGGATTTGACATTGATTGTGTAGAATAATATTAGAGGCTAAACGGTTGAAAATAAGCAGTGCTGTTGCCAGCGCTAAATGAGAGAAAAATGTGCTTTTTGCATCTCCTGTAGTTACCTGCAAGTGGGCAGAAATAGCTTTGACAAGTCATTTCATACCAGTTTCCTGTATGAGCAGTTCTATCCTTCACTTAGTCGTGCCTTATTTTTTGTCCACTTTAGAACTGGATTAAATTAAACCTTACCAAAGCGCTTTTAGCTTGGAATAAGTGTATCCTCACATTGAGGTAGTGTGGGATACCTTTTGTGGTTTAAATTCACCGTCCTTTCCCCCCACCTTCCTTCCCCCAGCTTATTTTGCAGTAGCTTCGCTGTGCAGCCAGCCACTAAGTCCAGGCTTTGCACGTTAGATTTAGAGGTTGAGTTTGTAAGTGCTGACCCCAAAATTTGTCTTTAAACTTGTCTGGGTGCTCCTGGAGTGGAGATTAAAGTCTGCTTATAATTCATTCCTTTGCATATAACTGTTACAGCTGACACATGGTTCTTGATTTGAGAAGCTCAGTGGTTATCGCATATCTGACGAGTCACAACATCGGTGCACAGTGTGGGGCCACGGATAGGGGAGTTCAGAACATGGTTTCTTTCCGTTCATTGAGTTTTTCCAATTTAACCCAGCCTGTACCTTCCTCTTAAATGGTGCTGCATGTGGTTCTACATTATTTAGGAGGGTAGAGTCTGGAGCAAAGGAAGCAAGAGGCTTTGAACACTTTATCATGTAAAATTTTACATGCTCATTTTGATGAATAAACATCCCTGTAACATCTCTTGTTGCATAATTCATGATATAATCAGTGCTCAGAGAGGTTTGGGGTGAGGAGTTGATGCCATTTGGTAATACCTGACTGATTGTTATTGCTTGTTAGAACATAAATGTATTTTGGTAGCTGGCATTGTTTCATTTTGGCTTGTGTAAAACTTGCCTCATCTCAGAAGGAGAACGGGCTCTAATGAGACTATCTCAGGGACATTACAGCAGGGCTGAGTATGCACTTCCTTTAATAGTTCCCAATAATTTGCGATGTCCATTGGAGAGCTTTGAAGACTTCTAAGTTTAGATGAGAAGGGGTGAGAAAATTCAGAGCTTGGGAGATATTGAAGTACAGTCAACGGTGAAGCCAGTCAGCTGATGATGGCTTTTCTTCTCTCCGCAGGTGGAGTTTGAAGATGGATCCCAGCTGATGGTAAAGCGTGGTGATATTTACACCTTGGAGGAAGAGCTTCCCAAGAGAGTGAAATCCCGCTTGGTAAGTACTGAAGCAGCAAAATAAATTAACTTCTGTTCTCAGAGGCTCAGCCAGTTTTCTTGTAAACAGGACTTGAAAAGCAAGACCCAGCTTTTGGAAGATGCCAGTTCATTCACAAACAGCCTAGAGTTTTACGGTTATTCATTAAGCCATTTGAAAAGGTTTTAAACAAATCCCCTTCTGCATGTCAAGACTCCGTACCTAGATGAGAGATCCTGGTCATGTTAGGAGGCCAATTGCACAAACTTTGTCATGGAAATCCTGCAACTTCAGAGTAATCAGTTGAGATGGACTGCAGTTCACTGGTGCCTAGGGAGCTGGTTGGTTAAACTAGGACAAACCGCTGCTCTTACCAATTGCAAGCTATTCAGAGGACTTTGACTGTGGATGTGGGACACAGGGCCCATTTGTTTGAATTCTCACCCAAAAGACAAATACATAATTAACTGCATGGAAGTGAATTAACCTCCAAATTAGGAAGATCTGCATTGAGATTCCATAGAAATGAAGTCTGTGGATGTAGAGAGACGCACTCCATCCCGTCCCAGATTTTCTTTGACCTTTAAGGCCATCACTTCCAGCCAGAATATGAGTTCAGATACCTGATCCTGTGGAAAGCGTACAGCAGCCTGCTTTGTTCTAGATGGCTGTGTTGTCGACTTTCCTCCCGAAGACAGAAGTGTGGAATTGAGCTTTGGGAAGATTAAATTGAAAATAAAATGAGGTGCCTTGGTATTGCCAGACCAAGTCAGTCCCATTGCCCGCAGGGTCCCATGTGTGTCAGCGGCTAGTAATAGGTGGTTAGAGAAGTGGCCCAAGAAGCCCCTCAGCTCCAGGATGGAAATGTAGGTGAAATAACCTGACAGTGGGAATGTCAGAGGAACCTGTTACCAGCTGTTAGTTGGCGAGCGCCATGAAAGATTGAAGGGTTAAGGTTTGTTTTTTTTAAACCACTTCTGAAAATCCTTTTGTTCTCCCAGTGTAAATCGGGATGTTCTCATTATCCCTATAGACGTCTCATCCTTTTTGAATCCTCTTGATCTCAACGAGATGTTAGGGCAGCAGGCTCCAAGTTGAGTCACGCTTTATGTAATTTACTCATCTGTTCTCCCTCCGTTAAAAATCCCTGCCAGTTCTGGAGGCAACAGCAACTCCGATGTTGCACTTCTTAGGGTTCGCATTTTTTCCTGGCCACAGCCGTGCCTTCAAACAAAGCTCCATAGTGACTTTGAACGGTGAGATGGGGTGTGGTGGGGATGTCACGCTGATTGGTGCTGACCTTCAGGTGTTGTAATGGAGAGAGGAGAGGCATGCAATTAAAAAGCGAATAAGTCATCTGCCTGGAAACTTCTAACCTGGTTACGTACCTCCTGTCCCAGAGATGCTAGGAAAGGTCCTATGGGAGTGGCGTGCATAGTGCATTAACACAGAAGAGTCGGCTGAAGGAAGGAAGCCACTGGAAACTAATGATTTGTTTCTCTCCCCGAGCTGGCATGTGGATAGTGGCATGATTCTGAGAGCGGCCCTCCCCGAGCTGTCTCCTTGTGACGTAAGAAGTCAAAGAAGCTTCAGTTTTCTGGGTGATTTGTTCTAGGAAGGCGCAGAAAAAAAAGGGGCACAGTGAGCCCTGGATTTGCGAGGCAGGAGTGAGAGTGGAAGAGACCCAGCTCCAGGAAGGAGGCAGACTCGATGGTCCCTCTAAGCCCAGCGTCTTTCTCTGAGCTGGTTGCTGTGTTCGCCAGACTTCGCTGGCTCTCCAGCGTGCATGTAGCAAAACCTTCGCTTCCGGTTACCCAGGCGGCTTTGTGAACCGAGCACCCTGGGCAGCTGGTGCCGTTCGCTCTTTTGTTGCTTAGCTCTAACTGTTGTCCTTTCCTGTCTCCTGTAGTCTCTCAGCACTGGGGCTCCACAGGAAGAGATGTTTTCAGGAGATGAAGTGAAGGCAGCCAAGCGCCCCCGGGTCGGCAGTTCCAGGAACACCGAGGACTATGGACAGAACCCAGATTACCTGGCCTTCATGGAGACCCTGTTGCAGACGCAGTACCAGCCAGGAACTCAGAGCAACATGTTTTAATTAAAAGAAAAGAAAAAAGGAAAAGAAAAAACCCTTTTCAACCTTATGGAAAAATAATCAGGAAACTGTGGAACAAAAGGCCAGCCCCGTGCAATAGCCTGCTGTGAATTCCTCTCATCTGCTCTTGGTTGGGACTACAAGACGATCGTGTCTGGCTACAGGCTACCTCTACTCTGCTAGACACATTGCTGACCAATGAATAGGGAGCTCGCAACTCCGTCGGACAGCATTTCACGTGGAGACTCCGGATGTGCGCGCTCGTGAAGCTTTGCGCCGGGCTCCTCTTCTTTTTTTTTTTTTTGTTTTTTTTTAAGGGTTGGAAGGGGTTAACATTGCAAGATGAAATGACTCAGATTTTTAAACCATGTCAAACTCTTTTTGTCTTTGAAAGGTGCTATTTCACTGACTACTGAAGCAGCCTTTGGAATTGTGATTTCTGTACATATGAATCACCTTTGTGACGTTTTCTATAAATGAGCATTATTAAAAAAACAGAAAAAAAAAA
>JAGPOW010001806.1:4938812-4953236 GCA_030014935.1 Caiman crocodilus | reverse complement strand
AAAAAAAAAGGAAAAAAAATCGTTTGGTGGGAAGAAGAAGGATTAGAACCTAGAGCCTCTTTCCTTTATTTGCTGCTGCACCTCTATAGCAATTACTCTACACAGCTGTCTCTTGTTGGCTGGGTAATGATTTAAGGGATAATTTGCTTGTATAAAAGAAAAAAGGATGTTTTAATGGTGGCGAGGCCACAGAGAAATATTTAAAACAACTGAAAGAGAATTTAAACAGCAGAGGATTCATTTTTGGAATGGGGTTGGGGTGGGGGGATCGGGTGGCTGTGAGCAATAGGGGGGTGGGGGGAAATTGCCTCTGCATGTTAAGGTCCTGACTGAAATAGCACCGTTACTGTATTCATATGTAGTACCTTTTTAAATACTATTTATATTGTAAAAACGCAAAAAGTGTGTTTCCCTGTCCCCATATTCAGATGCTGAGTTATGTTTAACGTGAATCTGGAAATGTAGACTGCCCTTCCTTGTTGCTGGGATTTTCTTTTTGTTTTATTTTGGAGTCCTCTTTTTTTTTTCCCCCTTTTTTCTCTCTCTTTTTTTTTTTTTTTTTTCCATTTTGGTTTAGAAATGATTTGTGCAGATTAACTATGATGACCATGTTGAAGGCCGCGGTGCTTCAGCCTATGAAAAGGAAATAGGAAATGCATACTTTCCTTCCCCCCCCCTCCTTTCCCCATTCCCAGTGAAATATATTTGTAAGTGTCTGATTATGTGCTATAAAATATTGATTTTTTTTTTTTCCTCTTAGATTAAGGATGTGATGTATTTTTTGCATATTTTTTTTCTCTGCCTCTAGGTTCATAATGAATTAAAGGCTGTTGAGCACTTCGGAATTACAATGTTTGGGGGGTTGCAGTCTCTTCATTTCTAAGTTCAGACCTGTGGAGAGAGGAAGAAAATCTCCCGGGCTGGTGTGTTTGGTGGGACCTGACTGATGTGAAGTGGAGCCTGCTGAATAGGCGTACAGTCTGCCCCTTTGCTCTCTTACGTGTTTAGGAAAAGAGGTCTTTGCCCGCCGCATCTCACAGTACAGGATTGCCACTGGTACCATTGGATCGACGCTATGAGAGCGCAAGTAATTGGTGATGATGTTCAGGTTCGCTATCTCGTGTGCTGCCAGTCGCCTTTTATTATTAGGAATCCGCTAAGACTTGTAGTGATGGTTGAGCGTGTCGTTCTAGCCCTTGCAGGTCCCACAGATAGTGAATATACCCACCTCTGTTCTGCCCACTCGAGTTCATAAATTGCTTTTGATTGCTTTTAGGTCTTAAACTCTTACCACCTGAGCAGTTCTGGAAACAAATCTCTGGTTTACAGCTGGCTGTATAGCACCGATTTTTTTTATTGATTTTTATTTGTTTTAACCACACCTAGTTTTTCTCAAATTGTTCTGCTAAACCATACTATTCAAATGCGACTTGAGATCCAACATCTCTGTCTAACTCTACTGATTCCTGTGCAGTTACACCAGCAGATAATTTGCCCTTTGATTTTTAAGGTCGCTCTTGTGACCTGCCACAACCAGAAACGCTCTGAGTGAAGACAGATGTATCATTAAAGACCAGTAGACGTGTCTAAGCAGGTAGCCTTGGAGCAGCGATCAAAATGGGCGAGGATCAAAACGGATTACTGCACTAGAACAACCTAGATTCGGGGCAGAGTCAGTTTTTTCACACTGGGCTCCCTGGGTCTGAGTACTGACTCTTGGTACTAGCTTTTAGGCCATTTGCCCTCTACAGTTCCCAGTTGAGATGGATAGATAGATATACTGTGGGGCTGAATAAAAATTCATACCATCTTGGGTACTCTTGTTGCCAACTCCGACCACTATTTGTACAGCATAAGGCCTTGTCTACATTACAAATCCCTTTTGGCACAGTTCTGATAATGCTTCGATAGTGTTTGCACCCAGTGCTGCTATGCTGCGGCACCACCCTCCTCCTTGCCAGCAGACTTGCACCACTCCTGCAACCAGAGGAAGGCTTCTGGCACCCGGCTCTCTGGACACGGGTCTTCTTCCAGTGGCCACAGGCCTTTCGGCAGCTGATGCACTTCGCTCTGCCAGCGCGGCTGCTGAGGGCACCTGTGTGGAGTTGCCAGACGTGGATGGGTGTGCTAGTGCTCTGCCAGCTTGGCGATGGCAACTCCTTTCTGACAGCAGAGGCAGGTAATTGTAGACAGCACTTAGTCTCATTGTCTTCCTCTACCCTGAGCTCCATGCAGGGTAGAATGAAGAGTCTTCTGTTGAGTGCCTCTCAGCCTCTTTTTCTACCCTCTCCATCTGTCATCCCTGCATAAACTCTTTCCCTGCATGCCTGAGTTGTACCCCTCACTAGGGAATGTTCTTCTGCCTGCTTTTCTTTCTCTTCCTTTCCATCTCCTTGACTTGCTTTAGTCCCATTTATCCAACGCTGGAGTTCCTGTTTTGTCTCAGAGGGGGGGCGTTTGCAACAAGTGGATATTTTAAATCCTGTAACATAAAAGGTGGGAGAGCTATCTTCGCAATGTCACCAGCTGTCACATATACAATAAAGCCGTTCTGGGATAATTGCTGGCAACGTTGGAAAAAGGATCAACAGGCTGCTTATTCTCGCTGCCTGGATGCTAGGCAGACTTTAGCCATAAGCCTGGCAGGTGAAAGGGTACCTGGAGAGAGATGTTTAACTGTTCAGTGTCTCTGTCTGAAGGACGATCCAGCTGCTTGGAGAGAGGAGGAGGGAAGTCTTTTTGTAGGGGGGGAAGGTATTTTGAAATCCGTTTTATGGATGCCTCTGTTTAAATGGAAGGGCCTCTGGAATGGACTCATTCTGTGATCAAAAGAAGTATCCCGTTTCTCAACGTGCCATTTAGCTCTTTACCGCTCTTGTTTTATCTCTTCTAGAGGTGGAAGGCCTGTGACATGAGGGGTCTTGCAGTATGTTTGGATACAATTGAAACTGGCTTTTGTGACTCTTCTCGCAGGTCTCCAGAGTGAAGGTATGGCAGAGTGTGGGCCCATTCATTACATGTGAAGGTTTTTACCCCATCAATAGGCTACTTGCCCTCTTCCTGGAGCCCCCCTTCCCAGCATTGGCACTTTCGGAAGTGGGCACAGCCAGCGTTTTTGAGAATTGCTTCCATGCTTTTTTTTCTTCTGCATCACCTGCATTTGCCTTCTCACTTTGCTTTAGTCTCACAACGATGTTTCTTTTGAGAGACGAGATGACAAATCACGTTGTTCCTTGCCACTGGAATCTGTGAATCGGCCACTTCCCACAGAACTCGGCGCTCTTGTTTTTTCCAGCGGTTGGCATCTCATTCCTCAGTGTTCCTGCTTCAAAAAGCAGTGAAAATATTCCCAACTGACTTTTTCTCTTTTCTCCTTTTTTTTAAATCCCTCTAGGTATTGGAAAGAGGTGAGCGCAGGTAAATTCAATTAAAAGGAAAAACAAGGAACTTCTTTAGTTCTCCTCTGAGTTTGGCTGGGAGGATGGAAATAGTAATCTCTGTGGATTAGTGATGGGAAAGAGATCTGAAAGCTCGTCTGCGTCACTAGCTTCCATCTGAAAGTCTGGCTGGGCCATAGCTCATCTCTCACCTGGGCTGCAGGAATTGAAAGATCGTGGATATTTGCTGGCCTCTATGAAATGAGCTTGGACTCCAAACCAGTTGCCAGGGAACAGATGTCTTCAACACAAAGCCATCACTGCAGTTGGCAAGAAACATTATCTTGATGGTCTCAAGCCGCGGCAGCCAACCTTTCTGGCAGGTGTGCCACAAGTTAGCCCCATACCTTCCCTGAGTGCCCCTGATCTCTTCTGCTGCTCTGCTGTCGTCTTTCTGCCTTATCTGCCACTGTGCTGGTTGTCCCCTCCTTGGCCTGGTACATGCCACATACAGAGGCTGCCCCAGGTTGGCTACCCCTGAACCAAGGAGCCAAACGCCATATGAGACCCTGGCACCCAGCTTCTTCCAGCTTTGTATGCTTGGTCCGTGAGTAGCAGGACTGAAGCCTGAACCAGGGTGAAATTTCTCCTGTCATAGTCTGGATTTGGCTCTTTTGCTAGAGTGATTAGCAGAGAAGTAGTTCGCTGTGATAGTCTGAAGCTAGGCAGAAGGTAGGGCAGGGTGGCATGTTAGAGAGTAACTAGTTCAGAGAAGCATGAGCTTTCATAAGCAACAATCTCTTTCATCAGCTCTGCTGAAGTTTGCTGCCTATAAAAGCTCGTGCGTCTCAGAACTAATTAGTCTCTACGGTGCCGCCATGCTCTCTACCTTCCAGACTCATAAAATACCAGTTTCCAGGACTGTTAATCCAGCACTTTTCATCAGCGCTAAAATCAATAAATAAAATATATCTTTGGGGAAAGAAACATGCCAAAACAAATTCCTGTGAATTGTCCAGGGCTTGTCAAGCTAAGAAAGTTGCACCAATCTAATGAGACAGGTTTTTCAACTGATACGAGCCCCTGCGTGAGAATACTCTTGCCTTGAGTGACTTGTTTTTGGATTAGCTGAGGTCAATCGGAAACGAGTTGAAGCTGAGCTGTGCTAGGGCGTCTCATTTGTTTGGTTGTTGCTTTGACTCGAGCAAGCGGGGCAATACCGGTTGCCTCCAATCTCAGCTGTTCCCACAGAGGTGCTGTCTAGTTTGGTCATTTTCTGACGTCTTTGGTACCGTTTGCTGAGCAGGAAGCCTCTAGTCTTCCAGGTCTCCAGAGCCCTGGCCAGGCCATGTTGGTCTGTGGAAAGCAGATAGGAGCTACGTGGCAGACGCTTGCAGTGCGCTCCTGAATTTAGATGTCATTCAACACATTGCTCCGAGGGGTCCTGCCAAGCGGAGGCCACGTGCTTTATGCGACTGGGCCTAGCAATGGTGCTTGAACCTGTTGCCTTCCCTCTCAATGTTCTTTATAAATAGGATTCCTCCTAATGCCCCTCTGGGACACGATGCATGTCTGCTGTTACAGATGAGGACCTCAGCAGCAGGAAGATTGAAGCAATTAGTTGGAGTGGACGGCTGTATAAGAAGCTGGGGGTACCTGACCCCAAGTCTTATGTTCAAACTGTGCCTTGCTTACTCCCAGGGATGAGTGTTTCTGGCACACTAACTCTAAACCACTACTGGGGCAATGCCGAGACCCAAATGCTGCCGGAGAGTTGGGCTTGAAATTACTCGGCATCTTTATTGGAAGAAAACGGTACTGCTTGCTTAGGGAATTTCTGGTTACTAACCAACGCAAAGCAGTTGGGAGCTATTTCATGTATTGAGAGCTAGGGGAGCAGAAACTGTTCGTGTTTTGTTCTCTTACTGGACAATGCGCAGGTCACCGCAGAGCTCTGTCCGCAGTTTGCCCGCTCTTTCCAGGACTGAGCAGGAGTCTGGCCGAGCATTGGCAGGGCACGGCCTTGGGAAGCTGATTGCAGCTTTCTTTATCTTGGCATGTCACATGCCAGCTGCTAATACCAGAGCAGCAACTTCCCTCCAGCAAACGAGCACCCAAGCAGGATGTCTTTGTAGCCAGGAGCGATCTCCTGCTTTTGCGGCTTAAAAAATAAACCACCGGACAGGTCCCTGCGCCACATGCCTCGTTCGGCCAAGCTGCCTCTAGAGCCCAAGGCAGCTTTTTCCAGTTCTGGGAGTAGTCGTTCTCCGTAAGAGCCAACATGCTGTTAAAGCCTTTCCTCTTCCCAGACAGAACAAGGGAAGTTCACTCGCTAGAAAGCAGTCGGCCAAAGAACCGGACCCGACGGGAGGTGCGGAAGGGTCTTCTGCTGCTGTGCGGGGCTGAGGGGCCATGATATTTCTGCCTTGGCAGGGCTGAGCGCCTTGGAAGAAGAAGAAAAACTGCCAGTCTCTTCCCCTGGTTAAACCTGCACTGAAGTGTTTTCTTTGCAGCATGGATTCCCATTGCTGCTGCCGCCTTGTACCAGGAGTATATTTTTAATCTCTGTATTTGCTCTTCATCCTCTCCTTCCCCACCCAAGGCCCGATGAAGAGAAGGTCCCCTTGGATCTGCTTTATAAAGGCCACAGTGAGTACTTGCCCCCTGGCAGTCCCCTGATGTGATGTGAATACTGCCTGTCAGTGTCTTGTCACTCCCCGCACCTCTCCTAATGTGCTTCTATTTACCGCAGTAATCAGAGCCCCTGAAAGGCGAGACTGAACCAGAGCTATTAAATATAATTGTCATTGTGACAGGTCCATTGTGGGATAGAAAATTTGTGCCTTTCAAAGCTGTCTCTGTGATAAAGAGCAGCAGTAAAATCAGAAATTAATCCCCTGGCATGAGACTGACATGGTGATCGCTGGATTGGCACTAACAACTCAGTCAGGGCACCTGCTGATCCTCCCTCTCACTGTTCAAAAGGTTTGCTGAGTGGAGGCCAGGCCACTCCCTATCCCCCTGCCATCCCCCCCAGCTTACAGCTGATTTTCTCTCATTGCTCCTGTTTGAATCCAGAAATGCAAAGCCCTGACCATCATTCGTGCTCCGCCACAGATTTCCAGTCTTGGAGGTAGCGGCCGTGTGCCACGTGGATGCCGAGGAAACCCAGAGAAGTGTCTTGTAGCATCCAGGTGGTGCCCGCTGATGTGTTGCAGGGGAAAGGAAGGTGGATTTGGAGCTACAAAGCAAGGAGTCTGTGCAAAACTCCAGTTCCCAGTAAGTTCGTTTCCCCTCCTGCTGCACAACTCTAGTAAGGCCTCATGTGGGATCCCTCTGTTGGCATTTGGCTGTTTTGCATTGACATGTCTCATTAAGAAACATGAGGAATCGGTCCCTCTGCTGGGACTTGAACTGCAGCTTTTCACTTCCAGCATCGGTGTATGATCTCGTATGATAGCACTTGAGCTAAAGGAGAATTGCCATTAGCTGTCAGCAGTGCTCGTGCTACCGCAGCGCTAATTACGGTGGAGAAGACACTTCCATTACAAGCCTCTGTTTCAAGCGGCGTCTCGCAATCTTTTATTTTAATTTTTTTAAAAGAAAGTTACCAACGGGATTTGAAGTGTCTTGGGTGTGATCTCAGGCCCCAAATGTGTTTGGGGGCAAAACTTGACTGAATTGAGATGAGGTTTTTGTTTTTCCTCCCCGAGTGCTAGCCACACACTGAAGTCTCTCACTAGTGAAAATGTGTCAGTCGTGCGTAGAGCGCCAGCGAACGGTTCCCACAAACGGATGTGTTTGAAGACTTGCAATTTGTTGGACAGATCCAAACGCACACAGGCAAATGCTGGGGTCCATGTTCGGAGCTGAGCCGCTGCCACCTGCTCCTGCATTAAAATCCATGTTGTGCTTGTGGACCTGAGAGGGTCCAGGAGGAAGCAGATCCAGCGCCGCTGGGGGTCATTGCGGTCTAGTGCAAGGGGCAGTGGACTGGGAAGCTGGAGACTAGACATAGTGTAGCCATGCTAACGTGGGCTCATCAGCTCGCTGTTGCTTAATTTGCACAATGGAGCGTAGTAATCCTTGACTCATCTCATCTGTTTTGTTGTCTCAATTTCCACCTCGGTTCATAACCTGGAAAGCGTCTCTGCTTATTGAAGCATCTCCCTTTTCCTGTTCTTGCTTGCAGTTTATCAGCTCACGTTTCTTTTTTGGCAGTGGCAAGTAGATTTTTGCAGCTGGTGAATTCCCACTTGAGGCTTGTCTGCTTCCTGGGCCTGTCCTTTCTGGTGTTTGGGGCAAGAAGGAGCCGGCCACAAACTCTTTCAGTGGGAGCATGCAGGCTCTGGACTGGGTTGAGCTGCTGCATTGTGACACCCTGGCCTTTTCCTGAGGGTTTCCTTTGGGCCACGCGCAGGAGAGGTTTCCTGTCGAACCTTGGGGGAGCCCCCGGAAATGCTTCACACTGATCACCCGGCCAAACGTTGCCTTTTACACGTTCCAGTGTGAACCGTGAAAAGGCTTAAATCCAAGGGAATTCATAGGGTTTCTACTTATTTGGATTACAAGAGCACCCAGGGGACCTGGTCAGAGTTGGGTCCTCGCTGTGGTGGAGGTTGTCGAATACGAGAAGGGCCCCTGCCTCCACGCACTTACAGTCTGTATAAGGACCAAATGCAGCAAGGGGTACAGACCCCCCGATGGTGAGGAAGAGGGCAAATGGGGGTGACCATCCATGGTTGCATAGGCTCTTGGTGGACTGGGCAATTTGGAGCCTTCACCATATTTGACTAAAATATGAAAAATAACTAATAACGAACCAGGAAAAGACCTGGCCGCTCCTTTGCCATCGTTAGCCACGGATAGCTCGCTGGAGGTGGATTGCAGGCATGTTTAAAGCGGGGCAAATTTTAGATGAGGGAGAGAGCACTGCTTGAGGGTTGCTGGTGCACTTTGTAACTCTTATTTGGGGTGGAGGGCTGCTTACTGAGTTTTGGCAAGTCATCGAGGACCGCATGGTAGGCAACCAGGGGCAGATAAACATTTCCTACGTTTTTTAGGGACCCCGTGGGCTGGATAACACGGCCTGGCGGGCCGCATTTTGCCCACCCTGTTGTAACTGGTGGGTGCAGCAGGACAGTGGAATGAGACTTGAAATGGATACGCTTATTTGGATTGGATCGACCGGATTGATAAGCTTATTTGATTTCAAACTGAGCAACATACATTTACCCCCGAACGTTCGTACCGTACTGGAAACGCCCCATACCTTCCAGTGGGTCGAGACGCTGCCTGCCTTGCTCTGCAAACGAATCGGTGGATTTGCTGGCATCTTGGCATTTTGCAAGCAGGGCGAGAGCTCAGATGTTCTGAGGTGTACGACCAGCCCTGGCATCCTTCCAGCCTCCCCCGGGAATTGCGTGCAGGAAGGAATACGAATTACCCGCAAGAGAGACATCAAATGTGCAGTCAAGGCTGCATCCTGCTGCCACCAGACTGCTCCAGGAGAGAGAAACCATGTTAGATGGTTAAAAATAAAGCCCCGGTATAATGCAAGGTGCCACAGGCCCTTGAAATGTTGGAGGGGAGCGGAGCTGCTCATTCGGCATCCTTCCCTCTTGTTCGTCCTTTGGAACCGGGCCAAGGGTTCAAGTTCGGAGCCAGCGCCTGCCACAGCAATGGGGCGATTAAGATCCACCTTGGATTAGATAGAGGCCCTGGTGATTTCTGCGTGACAGGAGCGCGCAGATGGGAGCCGAGGCTTAACTAGCATACCCCCTGGGCCGGGGCTTGGGGGAGTCGCTTCCCCGCGACTATAAATAAGGGAGCACAGCAGACAAGAGCCGCCAAGATCTGATAATAAAATCTGTTTGGAACAGCTGTCCGCTGACAAGTATAATAAACTGTATTAATGGTGTCATTATTATTCCCTAATTAAAAGCTAATAACTAAGAGTTAATTGCCTTTAAAAGATGAAGCAGTGCTATGGCAAGGATTTATCTCTGTTTTTCTTTGCTTGCCTGGCTGTGCTGATATTTTCAAGCTAATTAATTGAATCAAAACGTACAGAAAACTAATAATCTCCCTGTGTCGATTCAACCAATTGAATTAAAAGGTGTTTGCTGTGTGTGTATTTCTACACCCCCCCCAAATCCGTATTCTTTGCAACTTGTTACCCCAGGTAGTGATCAAGGGGAATGGAAAATAAGCGGTGGCTCGGTGAAAAGCTGGTTGATGAGGAAAGCAGTGACCTCCTGTTAAGAGAGGAAGAAGTTACAAATGCTGTCACTAGACAGCCTAATAGCCCAGCTGGTTCTGAAGCTGAGGTCTTAGCTATGCTGTCTTTCCCACGCTGCTGAGTTGGAGAAAGGTCCCGGTATGGAAGTGATTGGCTTGCACTCTTGTAGACCAAGCGGGCTGCCCTGCAGAGGCTGTGTTATGTGCATTTTGTTTAATAGGAACTGAAGGATGCTAAGAGGAAATCACCTTGGAGGGATTTTAAAGAGCCAAAGCAGTTTTTCTGATGCTGTGCACTACAGGGGAATACACAGTTTGTTTGGATTTATACACACGCTCGCGGAGTGCCTGCTGGGTGCCTCGACGTGAAAGGCAGCAGTTAATAGAAGCCGCCATCAGCGAGTCGGGTCTCTTGGACGCTCAAACCTGCTTCCTCAACTGAACGGTTCTTACAATTGCTTGGAGAGGAGCGTTGCAGAAAGAATGACCCATCTTTTCATTTGCATTTAGCAAAATTCAGCCCGGCGCTTCACGCACCATTTTCAACATGTGAAGACTCCCCCTGGTCAGGATGTGTTCGAGGGCCAGACAGACCCAAGACTAGGATCTCGAAACACAAGTGTTGACAGCTGGCATGTAAGGAATCGGCTCCGCTCATCTGAGGGCAGGGACAGATCCAGAAGGTGCCTGGACCCTCTGCCTTAGGACCTTCCCAGATTAAGGATGTATGAAATGTTAGTGGACTAGCTTCCAAGCGGCAGGGATTGCCAGTGGTTAGCAATTACTGCCTACGCTGTTGTAATGCGGACTGAGACCTGTGATCGTCACTACGCCACGTCCAGTTGTACTGGTGCTTGTCTCCCCGACCACTTGCAACTGGTGGATGAGTCGCATGTCAGCTATTTCACACCGCAAGTTCATGAGGGCATAGACTCATTTACGGCATACCTGTGGACTGCCCAGCACAGTGGGACCCGTCTCAGATGTCGCCTTCAAACGTTAGGAAGAAAGATGTTCAGATGCCAACGCGTTTTGTTCAGCCAACACAACTGGCGGAGGCCGAGGCCCTGAAAGAGAAGTGCGTTTGTGTAGCCCCGGGGCGGTGATGGGTCCATTGTTGCCAGCAACCTCTCGCTTGAGGCTGAACTGAATACCCATGTTGGCCAAGCGTCAGGTACCTGAGCATGCTGAGTGTGGAACAACAGCAAACTGACTGGTAGGAGCAAGGTCAAAATATTTCGGGCTTCTGTCATCACCACCCATTCTCATGGCAGCAAATCCTAGACCACGTACTCTACTCGAGACAGGCACCTCAACAGCTTCCACTTTCATGGACTTCGCCTCATTCTAGGAATTTCTCGGTGGGACAAAGTTGCCTACACCTGCGGTCCTGCAACGTGCCCAGCGTCCGCTCCAGTAACTTGGTCATATGCGGAGAGTGGGCCATGGCTGTATACCCAAGGATCTCTCGTACAAAAAACTCTCTACAGGAAGATGCAAGATGAATGTCCTTATCTCCTTTTCGAAGACATTTGCAAGAAGGCAACGAATAAATATTGAGCCAAATGACTGGGAAAAGACAGTTGAGGATCGCAATGCTTGGAAGTAGTCTACTAAGCGTGGAATGAAGGCTTTCGAGGACAGAAGAGCTTAATGTGTGGGGGAAAGCGGAAACCTCAGGGAAAACCCTGCACCACGTTCAGATACGAGCTTCACGTGGTAAGTGTGGAAGGGACGGTCATTCAAGGATTGGGTTCTCCAGCCACATTCGCAGATGTTCAACAAGCTGACACCTCGTTCTGTGCAAATCTATTGTCTTGCGAGACGGACAGATGCCTGTTATTAAAGGGAGCCCAGAAGGGGGGGTACTTTTATTATATATATATATATATTAGAAACATCCAGGAGTGTCCTTCAAGACCTCCCAAAGAGCCCTGACCTCGCCAACTCCCAGTGGGCACAGAAATAAGTGAGCAGCTGTTTCCAAAGAGCTCAGGATGGGGAGCTGCCGAACACCAAGCACTGCCAGAGGCCCATCTGTTTCCTTTCAAGGCCCTTTGGGGGGAGCAGAGGCCCCAGTTGAGGGTACTGGGAATCAGGGTCTTTGTGGATAGTTTTTTTGTTGCATCTACTGGTAGTCATTCATGGTCACCCTAAAAGAGGACAAAAGGCCTAATATTTCTAACCTCTCCATCATCTGCGCAGGGTTGGATTTTTCATCCTTCCATTGTAAAGGGAAGAGAAAAGGCACTAAGACGGTTCGGCCTGCTTTGCAGCTCCCTTCGACTCTGGGTTTCCGGGGGTGCGAGCTGTGACAAGACCACCCTTCTTTCTCAAAGTTAGCCTGGGAATCGGACTGTGCCGAGCGCCCTCAGGAATAGCATTCGAAGCAAGCGCAGAAGAACTCTGACCTCCATCCTGCAGCTGACATTGGATTTCTCTCGGCTTTCGAAAGTATCGAAATTGGCCATTAACAGACCATCTCCTGGAGCATCCTAAGCAACGGCAGGCCAGGTGAGTGCTCGCACCCCCGGGAGAGGCAGCTGATCTGTCCTGCTGCCCTTGCTGGCACAATCTGTTTGCATTTACAGAGATTTTCTTGATGGGTTTCTGGTGCTTCTCGTGGAGAAACCTGAAACGGTTTTGGTGGGAGAACAGAAAATTAACAAACCTTGGATGTGACAGGCTGTGGCTTAGAAAGCTGATTGTGTTCTCTTGCTCGCTGCAAACTAATTGACACCTGCCACCTTGTCAGGCCTTTGCAACTAGCTGGAGAGGAGCTTAAACAAAGCTCAGAGCGATGAGGTTCTCGAGCAGCGCCATTTAACACTGCAGCCTACTGAGCATGCAGAGCTGTTGGACGTGACATCCACGCTCAAAGCGGTTCACGCTCCGTGCAGAATCAGCACGGGGCAGAAAACGGTGCAGAGCAGCCGTAATCCCAGCGCCAGTCCGTTCTGGGACGGAGGTGAAATAGGAAGGTTTGCAGCATCTTTTGGCCTGTAGCAAGAACTGGATGCTGATATTTCAGCTTATTGACTCATCGTTTCCAGTTCGGTAGCAAGCAGGGGGACCCTATGCTATATTCGCCGTTAAGCCAGTTTAAGAGCAGCATGAGGTTGAAATATTTATGTACCAAATAACATTGGTTGATTTATTTTTTACTCGGGATCCTCCCTCCACTGCTAAGCACCAACGTAACGGAGCTTGGTGTCGTGCAAGGTATATTTGCACTTCAACTTCTGAAGAGTTAACTGTCAGGACACCGATCTGGGCACCCAGCAGAATTAATCCTCTCCTGCCTCGTGTGTTGTGCAAGGAGGAGGCAGACCAGCGCCAGAGGAAGAAAGGTTATGTTCGCCCTAAAATTAGATATTTGGGAGCAGGCGGGGGCACCGTTTGCTAAGATATTCACAGCATACGTGGATGCTAACAAGAGACAGACATCCTCGGCGCTGCCGTTGGTCAGGCAAAGGGCAGTGTACATCGATGCTGCCGCTTGTCAGTGCTCGTTACTGCATGCTGTCTCCCTTCTCCCGGTTTCTGTCTCTTCGCCTCCACCCTCTCGCTTTGCCCCGCTGTCGAGCTTCCGTGCCCGAGCTGATGGGAGCCTCGCGTTGCTCCCGCGTTTCTTCTGTTCCTCTCCGTGCGGTCTTGCGAGAGGTGGAACGACGAGGGAGTGCGCCGATGAGCCCAAGCTGCCGACAGCCGTGGGTGCAGCCAAAGAGGAAGGTGTGCCTGTTCTCATAGCTGAACAAATTGGTTCAAGGTGGGGCCTTGGTACACTTGTGCTTTCCCTCCTGTACCGCCTACGCAGCATTGGCCAACTCTGAGGAGCCAGCTGACGACTTCCTTGGTAGGCCACATGGCAATGACCCATCTCTCGGAGCAGCCTGGGCTTTAAAGGAGAGCCTAGGAGGCAACCACATCGCTCTTCCTACAGTTGGCCTAGACTAGTCTGCGATAGACCGTTTGGTTCCCCAAGGATGAACAGCCTCATCGTTCAGCGCTGTATGTCGCTTTTGCAAAAGTCACCATCCCTTGCGCTGTCAGCTAGCGCTGCCAACCATGGAGGCTGCCCGTGCAGGAAACCATTCACGGGTCTGCAGCACGGGAAGCAGCTGGTAGGTCTGTGGTGCCAGGTGAAGCTATCAAACGAAACCTGCTTACCGTCTTCGCTCCACCTTGAAACCTGAAGCTTTGCTCCCCAAGAAACAGCAGCCCTCGGGCTCCCCGCCACAAGCTCCTGGTGGCTGTCGGACACTAATTGAAAGGAACCAAATGTTCTCTTTGGAAATTCACTTTATCAGTGTTAATCTTCTATGCAGACTAATTTTATTAAAGTTCCCAAAAGAACAAATTGTAAATTCATTAGTGCCCATCTTGGACTGTGCCCTCCCTCACTTCGGGTAAAAAAGATTAGAAGTCATCTGGGCCCTGTGATAATTAAAAAGAAGATGCTCAAACATAATTCTTAATTAAACTGTAATGAGATAAGAACTTGTGTAGTCTGCTTTTTGTCTGTTGGAGAGATGCAGAGGTTCCCATTGTAATTATGTGATTTATGATCTCCCACACAAAGATGTAATTAGGTTTTTTTTCCCCCCCTTCCTCCCCTTAAACATTATTTAGGTAAAAAAAATAGTGCGGCAATTTGAGTCAGTTTTCCTGGTGGAATAGTAATTTTGTGTGTGTGTGCTTTTTTTTTAAAGCCCAACTTAAAAGAGCACAGCACAGCTGCCATGTGGTCGGGAGCTGATATTTCAACGGGTAAATCAGATGTGGAGAAAGACATTGATGGATGGAC
>JAGPOW010001806.1:4897041-4909629 GCA_030014935.1 Caiman crocodilus | reverse complement strand
CCTCCCTCCCCCTTTCTTCTCTAGCAAAAAGCTGTGCGACGCCTGGTTCAGGCAGGTACTGCAAGGTGTCGTGGAAGGAAAAGCAGCAGAGCCACGGTCATCTTTGTCACGTTAACAATCCCCCTTCCAGCACAGACACCGCAGATGCAAACCTGGGCCGGGGGTTTGGGCAGAGCTTCATTGCCAGCGTCCCACCTCCATCACCTACGTGTTGGACAAGTGGGGTTGACCTGCCCCCCGTGCCTTAAGCATTTGAGTAGAAGCAGTCCCAGGTCATCTCGGGTCAGAAATGCCGACAGGACAGCCCCAGGTAGCTGCTGTAGGTGACAAAGGCGGGGGGCATTCAGCGCTACAGGCTTTCGTGCAGGCTGCCTCCTTCAGGAGGTGCCCAGAGTCCTCCGCAGGTGCACGCAACCTGCCCCGAAGCCCACGCGAGCGCTCCCGCTGTTATCTGTGCACGGTAGTGCGGGTGCACGTACCGTGGCGCAGTTGTTTGCTCGGCAGACGGTGTTTCCAGCTAGGCCTAGCTGCACCCGGCCCGAGGACCCTGCTTATCACCCGCCTCTGGATGCATTTCCCTTCCAGAATACATCCGGCTGGGAGCTACAAGAAGGCCTCCCTTGACACGAAGGGAGCAGAGCTTCTAACCAGACAAACTCTGAAACGAAGGACGCGCCAACAAGGCTCAGAAGGTGCCAGTCCCATAGCTCGTGCGAGATCCTCCCTGCCGGGCGCGCAGGCGAGAGGAGCCGCAGCCGGAGGGGCAGGAGGAGCGGGGCCTCGGCGGGCCGCGGCTCCCGGCACCCCCCAAAGCAGCGGGCTGCTCTGAACGAGCACGAGCAGAAAGCGCAGCAGTTACCTTCGATGGGCAGCAGGATGACGCGGGAGTGGTCGTAGGCGATCACGTTTGCGTAGCGGTTCTTGGGCTTGTTCACTTCGAGGTTCGAGTGCTCCCAAGTGAACTGCTGGCCTGGGTCGATGGACTGGAGGGACCGGAAAGGAAACAACGCAGTCAAGAACGAGCTCCTGTGGGTCTTGCTGTGCGCCTGCAGGTCTAGACCCAGCCGGAGACCCCAGTGTTTGCTATGGCTTCACCTCCCGAACGGACACCCTCCCCCTGATGCCAGCTGCCTGCTCTCGGCTCCATCGCGGTGATGGAGCGCGGCCCCTTTCCCATTGCCCTTCGTGCATCGTGCTCTCCCCCTTGCCCCACAACCACACACACACGGCATGACGTGATGCCAATGCCGCACGGCCGCAGACCCGCCGGTGCCATTTCAGGCTGCAGGTACAAAGGCATCGCGTCACGGAGCAGGGAGATGCCTCGTCCATACAGCTCCAGCACGATCGTGCCTGGAAACAGGACGGCGGCAGCCTTTTCTGGGTCCCGCGTACCCAGAACGGTATGGAGGAGCTGCAGGAAACATGGCTGACGCAGGAGCCGCTGGGACGGCTTCGCGAGCAGAGATGAGAAGAGCCAAAGCTGCGTGTATTTTAGCTAAACAACGCGTTAGTCTAACCATATCCGCGGGGTGGAAACCTCGGGGGGATGATCAAGGGCTGAGTGAGGGATTATAACCGGCTATGAGGGGATGCCAACGGGAGGGGAAGAAATGCAGGGGAAAGCACCCCGTTGCGGCCGGATATTAGGCAGCAGGAAGGGACCTAAGCAGCCCTAGGAAGGGGTCGGGGGCGTCACTGCTTGGGGACCTTGGAGGCAAGCCGGAGAGCTCTGGAAGGAGGAAGGCTCTTGCACGAGTGTGAGCGTGCCCCTTCAAGAGCTGGCACGGGCTCACTTGGCAGGAGGGGACGAGGGTTAAGGAGTCTGGTCCTGAGGAAAGGACTCGACGGCGGCCCTTTCCTAGCAAGGATAAAGGAGTAAACAGCAGAAAGCACTGGAGAGAAAAATCCTCTCCGCCTGTCCTGATGATTTATGCCAGGTTTCGTGTTTTTTCAAGTCCAGCTGTCCCAGATATGGAAATTAGGTTAATTACGTTTACCTCTAAATCCTCAGCCAGAGAATTAAATAAAACAAGGGCTTAATTCCTTCCTCGTTTTGCAGAGCCTGAGGGGTTTGCTCCAATCAGAGCCTTGGCAGCAGCGCGTGCCGCCGCAGTCCCCGCTGTTCGCTTCACATCCAGCCTCCCGGAGGGCGCGGGCACGGGCCCGGCGCGCGCAGCCCGGCACCCCCGGTCCCCGCCGGCAGGCGCTCCGGGTCCTTCCTGCGCGCGCCCAGCGCCTCCGTCCGCCCGGGGTGCGGCTCCGAGCCGGCGGTGCGTCGCGAGCCGCGCAGCTGAGAGGAGGTGGTGGAGCCGGCGCGGCACCACACGACACTAATGTCCTCTTGCTCTCTCGCTGCGGAGCATTTCTAACTAATGGGTATTTATACTGTTGTAATGTGTCTGTTTGCTCTCTATCCCTCTAATCTCGCCTCGCATTCATTTCATTAGTGCTGTTTGTTTAGCTCTGGCTCCCCAACTAGAGGAGGTTGTGCTGGAACTAAGCCAGGGCACTTGGGATATTGCATTATGCAAATGAGCCTTTGAAATCTGTATAGAGCATATTAACTGGATTTGGCGTCCATGCACTCCTTGAACTCCACGATGGGGGTGAAAGACCCCAGCAGAGCGAAGGTCTTCCCCCACCCTGCGTGCACACTTATACGGGGGCCGCGCTGCGACGACGGGGCCTTTTTGTCCACCGCCAAGTGAAAGACACCGCAGCGCCGTTCAGGCTCCCAGGCCTCCCTGTTCGCGAGCTGTCTGGGGGCAGACCTGGACAACCCAGACCATAGTCCACGGTCTGCAACGAGCAGCACGTCTTGCTGGACAAAAGAAATGCCAACATATGGTCTGTTTGCTGAGGACACCATCCGTGTCACAGGAGAGGAGACCGCGGGGCTCGCGGGTCGTGCCGGGATTGAGCGCACCCGCTCGCCCTGGGCAAACTGGCTGCTATGCTGGAGTGCGAGAAGCCGGAAAGGTGGCGTGGGCCCCCGATGCACTCGGGGGTGGAAGTGTGCAAATGCCGCTCAGGCGGGCGAATGCTTGTGGAGAGCAGCCGAGAGCCTCGCGGACACGGGGGCAGCTGGATGCACCATGAAGCACGGCCAAACCGTCTTCGTCCTATTCGTTCAGCTCTATCAGCAGGGCTGAAAGGACCCCGCTAACGACTGAGCGCTGTGGCGGGAGCACGGGGGTAAGGCCACCACCGAGACCTCTGCACCTCCACGGGATCACTACGGGACAGCAGGAGAGGACGTGGCCGTGTGCCTCAACCACGTGGGATCAGGAACCCCCTTTGGCTGTGCATGGCAGCGGGAACGCGCAGCCTCGGTCCTGGGCCAGGACCCCCTTGCGCTAGGCGCTGTACAGACAGGGCAATACAATGGCCTCTGCCCAAAGAGCTCAAACCCCAGTGCTGCTCCGCACCCGCAGTGCCCGCTACCCTCTGGGCACCAGCAGAGCTGAGCACGCGCTTAGCTCTGCCTTCATGAGCGGTTCCTCCGACTCCTCCCAGCCAGAGCCTTGACCATGAAGCCTGGGAACTTGCATTGCTTTGCTGACTTGGGGCCGGGGCGAATGTCCGAGCCCCCCGCCCCCGGCGGCGTGGCTCTGCCTTGCTACACGCCTTATTGCTCGTACCTCATACTCTTGGGATAATTTCAAGTTGTCGTTGGCTTTGAGGTGCTCAGTGTGTTCTGCCAGCTCTGAGATGGGGATCGGTGGGTGGCTGAGCATACCTGGGGGAAGAGACAGCAGGAGAAAACGTCACCGCATTGAAAACAAACCAGCCAAAAAGCCCCCACACAACCAATTGTAAATGTTGCATAGTTTAGAAGGAAGAAGAAATATAGAAAAGGTGGGGCGGGGGGGAACTTTACAATGTAAGATCTGCAATGAAAGGAGGGAGGTTAGAAGAGAAAACGTTCAGGGCTCGAAATTGTGTCCTCGGACGTTACAAAGGCAACGTGAGTGTTTCCCCCCTGCCCCGTGATGGCCCCATTCGCGAAAGGGAAAATCCCAGAAGAGCAGATGCTTGTTAGTGATGTCGATGGAGGACTTGAAATGAGCAGCCTCGGCCGGAGGCACCTCCGCAGCGCCTGGCCCCGCGCGCGGGGGGGCGGGAATGGCTCCAGCACCGAGACCGGGAAGGGGCAGTGCTGAGGCTGGCGGATGGCGAGGGGCAGGCGGAGGGGAGCAGAGGACTGGGAGGCTTTTCAAAAAGTTGCCGCCCTGGCTCCATGCACAGCTGTAATCCCCCACCCCCACCGTGTTCCTGGGACCGCTCCCCCCAAATTTGCCCTGAGCCATAGACCTCCCGGCCGGCAGGACGGAAAGGGGGAACGTATCTCCCGTCGGCGGCATGTCGGACATATGTTCCGCTTCCTACTCTGACAGTGGCTCCAAGGAGGATCCTTCCCCCCGGCTCCGTCAGCGGGCCAAAAGGAGGTGAGGTGCACCCGACTCCAACAGGGCCCTCCTCCAAACGAGAGGGGGTTCCTCCCCCTCCAGCACGAAAGGAAGTGGCACCTAACGAACACCTTGACGAGGCAGACCAAGACTCGGCAAGAGCCCCAGTCACCTTGCCCCCCTGAACTCGGCCCTGCAGAGCAAGGAACCTGCCCCGTGGGCAGCAGCTGGGGAATTTGGGTACTGAGGACGCTGGGCGACAGCAGGGCCCGAGGGTGACAGTCGGGAACCGGGAAGGAGACGGTGGGTTGGGATCACGCTCTGCACAGCCTGGCTTGAGGTCTGGGGAAGGTCACTCGGTACAACTCTGCCCCCTCCCGCCCGAGCGGCTCGACTAGAAACACTTCCCAAGCTCGGAGACCCCTCGCCCCAGTGGTTCCTCCTCTCCACCTGCCTGCCCGCCCCGGGCCGGGGCAGCGGGCAGGGCACGGGCAACGTTCTGAGAAGCCACCGCAGCGCCCGCGGGATGGGAAGGGGAGGGTGGAAGCCGGGGAGAATTTCGAGCCCCGCGGGTGTCGCGTGTGACAGAGCAGTGGCGGCAGGATGGTCAGATACTCTGAAAACTCGGCACAGAGATGGCAAAGCAAAGCATGACGGTCCTCAGTTTTACAGTGCGGCCTAGAGAGAGGGCGTACCCCTGAAACCTGCGGTGCACGGAGAGGGGCGCCGGCCCAGGCTCGGAGCCACGAGTCGGGTGCCTTTATCTAATCGTCCTTTCCCGACGTGGGAAAGCAGGAACGGGGGAAAAGAAGAGTCAGAAAACAAATGGAGGGGCAACACTGGCAGCCTGTCGGGTCTATTTAGGTGAGGTCAGCTCGTGGGGAAGGGGGCAGCTGGACCAGGGATGCGTCTTCACTCCCTACTCTCCCCTGCCCCGTGGGGTGGCTGCTTTCCGCGCCAGATCCGGCTGCATCTCCGTGGTGCCTGCAAAGCGCGAAGGTGCGTGGGTGGGGGTGGCTCAGTTCGCACTGCTCGTTTAACACGTATGCATCCAACTGAGCAAAGGGTGGCGCGTACGGGAGAGACGGACCACGCCAATGGGCTCAACCCTCACGCAGCACCGCGTGCCCTGAGCTCGCGAAGGTTTGGGCCGAGGCACTGGTGAGGGGCAGGCACTTGACTTGCTTCGTAGCCAACTACGCCCTACACACAGTAACTCTTGGCACCTTCCCGCACTGCGCACATCGCCTTTCTCACCGATTCCTTCCCGCCTGGGGTGGGAGGCAGGCAAGATGCCAGCTCGCCAGCATATGGCCCAGCTGCCGGCACCTGAATCGGACTCCGCTACAGAGAGCTACAGATTATTATTAGCTGAAGAGCAATTAGAAACACAGTTATAAATTAAATCCCAAACAATAAACACGCAAGATAAAACAAAAATGAACAAGCAAGAAAACCAGCTGCTCCCTGGCTCGTACATCACACCGCAAGGTGCATCTGCCGGCCTGGCCACGCAAAGGACAGTGGGAAGGGCCCACGGGGCAGCCCTGGCACGAGCGGTCGCACTGGCCTTTCAGGGGGGAGCTTGCTTTGCCAGGGCTCCCATCAAAGCCCTTGGTGTGACCAGGGTCTGGAAGAGGTTTGGGTTTTGTGGACGTGTGCCCCGCAAGCCTGCCGTAGTCATTAAACAGAGCCCAGCTGAGAGCACGTGGGAACGTGCCTCTCGGCCTCGCTAAGGGCAGAAAGCCCCGCGTCAGATTAATGTCTATGGCTCTTTACAATAAACAGGAGGCTAACAGGAGCAAACGCTTTCCTGCGCGAGCTGCCGGGGGCATTTGGGTTCCTGATGCGGTCCCGAACGGGACTCTGCTGACAGGGCACGGGGAAGCGTGGGTTTGCATTGAAGCATGCTCTTAGTAACGGTACTTTAGAAGCGCTCAGCCCGGCTCCCGGGGCCCGAGACCCACTTCTTCAGCCCGGCTATTGACTTCGTTGTGATCAATTAAAATGCTTTTCAATGCAAAAGAAGATGCCTTGCAGGGTCCATTCCGGTTCTCTGCAATCGCCTCTTGACCCACGTAAAGGGACTGGGAGTCGCTACCCGGCCCTCTGCACGAACAGCAGCAAGTCTAGCATTTAACTCTGCTGCACGGCAGCGTTGAAACTAGGGTAGGAAGGGCTCGGCTTGGCGTGAAGGGCAGGTCGGAAAGCAGCCGTGCTCCGGGGAGGGCGACCTGCGCGTGGACTAGCGTGGCGCTGTCAGAAGCTGCATTCAAGGAGGAGCGAGGCAGCCTTTCTGCTGAATGCCAGCCTTTGGATGAGGTTGTCCGGAGACCTGGTCCCACTCCATCATCCAGGAGCCCAAGCAGCAGCTCTAGCAAAGTCCCTGTTTGCAAGCATCTAGCCAGAATTTGGCAGAATTTGGCCTTCGCTATTTATTTGCTTCAGTCTGAAAAAATAGCGTGCGTTTAAGGACCTCGCGCACAATGAAAAGGAGCTGAAGCCTGGATTCCAGCTTCTAATGGGCCAAGTCTCTCCAAGGAGGTTCTCATCTAGCATTTCAATCACTGGAGTCGCTCTCTAATCTTATCACAAAAGCCTCAACTCTCTGCGCACCAGCCAAGTCAACAGCAACATTACCCTGACATCTGTGATACGGGCCAGAGCTGTTTATCTTCGGGAAATAAGCACAGCTGGATGATGCCTCGCGTGCAAGCCGTGGGGGGCGGGAGGGGGCCCTGCCTGGATCGGCTGCAAGCTAGGAAGCAGGACTGCCGCAGGTTGGACGTGGCCCATCCTGACCCTGGCTGGGCTGGGCTGGGCAGGACAGGGGGAAGCAGCGCCTTCCAGCTTCCCACGTCACAGAGAGACACGCACACGAACACACAGGTGTACAGAGAGCCGATTCCTCCCCGTGAACGAGCGTGATGCACACGTAGCCAAGCTTCTCACGACTGCTCTAAACCTCGGACGAGAAACACTTTCGGCAAGGGGATGGGGCCGCCACGCTCCCGCGGGAGAGAGGCAGGAGGACGGGTGCCGTCTCCGAGCCACCGGCCGGGAGCTGGGTCCTACGGTGCTGCCAGCGCGGCCGCTGCGGCTGCACAAACGGCTCGTGCGGGGTACTGTAAAACTGGAAGTGCGACTCAGACAAACACATGGCACAGAACAGGAATGAGATGGCGTGAGCCACGGGGACGCACAGAGATCGGCAAGAAACGGGAGAAACAAACCAAACTCCAAACGGAAAGGAAAAACAAATGATGAGAAAGGAAAAAAAGAAAGAAAGAAGGAAAGAAAAAACCCAAACCAACAATGGAAAAAAAAAAACAGGCAGGGGCAGGGCCACGGGCAGCTGCTGCTTTCCCCCCAGCCCCCGCTGCCCGGCTCCCGGAGACCGCCGAGCCTTGCTATTCTCTGGAGGCTTTTGCCGCGTTTCGAGCTGCAGCAGGGTGGGTGCCTGGAGGGCCGCTCTCCCTCCATCAGCCAGCACCGGGTTAGGATTTTTAAAGGGAGCCCCCGCACTGAAATCCAGTAGGAGCTGGGTGCCCGACTCCCTTGAGAAGCCTGCCCAGGTTGTCAGCGGACTACCAGGATAGACTCCCCAGGGGAAGGGCTGGAAGCATCGTGGCTCCCGACGTTTTAAAGTCGAGCAGACGGGACAGCGAGTGGCCTGGCAGGACCAACCCAGCAGCGGCTAACGGGAAGCGCTCAGTGACCTACACGGCATTTAGAGATGGGAAGTGCTTTTCTGCGACACCCGCTGCCCGGCAAGGGTCAGAACTAGCCCCTCCGCTGCCGGGCTCAGCCCCAGATACAATTAACCGCAGGCACGAGTGCTTCTGGTGCATTTGCACAGGTTTCAGATGGGCTTTGGGGCACGTGATGCCCTCAATGCCTCTCTTCCATGGGACAGCTGAGCTGGTTCCCACCGGGCTACCTTAGGGCCAGACCCATCCCTCCAGCACAACGGCGGCTTTTCTTTCGATCAGCCCAACCCGAGCCTTGCCCCCGAAGCCAGTTTCGCCGGCAGGCGCCGGGCGATGGCTCCTTCGACAAAAATTAACTTGCTGGAGAGTCGCGACAGGGCCTCCCCCGAGCAAGCTGCTCAGACAGCTTCGCTGTCCCTGGGCTCCGTCTGCAGCTGGAGGAGGACTCGGCCTGGATCCCTGCACCATCAAAAGGGCAGGGTGGTCCCAGGGTGGCACCCCCGGAGTTGCTCCACTGACCCCACAGCGGGGGGAGCACAGAGACTCTGCCTGTGCTCAGACCCCTCGGGCTGGGATACATCGCTTGCCTCCGCTTCCCAGTGTGAGATTTAGCCTTTATTCAGGCACGGTCTGAGCTGCTGGGAGTACGTGGCCAGGAAGGCTGCCCTATCCGCAGCTCCCAGCCCCTGGGGACCTACCAGCTTCTGGGAGAGAAAGCTCAGGCAGCCCTAACGACAGAGACAGGCGGGAGATGGAGGGGGCGCTGCAGAAACAGTACTAGCAAGCACAGCATGGCCAAAAAGGACAACCAGCCCCAAAAGCACAACAAATCCCTTTCCACCTCCTCCAGCGTGAAGCGCCCAGACGCTGGGCAGCGTGCAGAGGTGCTGGGGGTGTCTGGGTGAGGATGCGTCCTTGCCGGGCACCTGTCCGGGCAGGCTTGCAGAGGTGCCATGCAGGCAGCTAACGCATGCATGTCTACAGGACCGCGTGGGGGTGGGAGGAGAGTGCAAGGTGCTGCTGTGGCAGGTGTTAAGTGTATTACTAGGGGGGAAGGAGAGCAGGGTGCCCCCGCAGAGGGGATCTACACTGAGTGAGGAGGCACTGCTTGCAGGGAACAGCTGGTTGCCCCAGTTCTGTTCATAGAGAAGCGCCATGTCCAGCAGCGCCACCGTGGACCAGGACATTGGGCGAATCCTGCTGGGCCTCTCAGAGGCACTGTGTTGGGGCGCGGGGTTAGGGAAGGTGGCAGCATCGGTGTCTGCGGGTGCCTGTCTAACCTGGACCGCGCCAGACCTCGGCGAAAGGCCTCGTTCTAGCCATCTGCCACCGTCCCGTACAGCACGGCTGCTGGGTAAGGGTGTCGCACGTTGCCCCTAAGCGGGGCTCCAGGCTGGTATTTCTTGCAGCGCTCACAACTTAGCACAGATGAGGCCCGAGAGACTCCTCCGCAGCGGCCTAGGCTAGTGCCGGTTCCCAGCAGAGGCAGCGCTGCGACAGCCGGTAGGTATGCAGGCAGGGAGGGATCGCGACAAGGGCAGCTCCGGGTGTCCGAGCGTGGGAGGCCGGTGTGCAGCCGGTTACCTGGCGTCTGGAAGTTGATGCGTCTCATCTCCACGGGGTCCTTGGGGTGGTGAGGGGTGATCTCAGCGTTGTTCAAGAGGCATTTCGTCCGTGGCTCCGAATCCTTCCGTTTGCTTTAAAGAAAAAAGCACAACAAAGCCAGAAGCCTCTTAGCATGGGGCCCGTCCAGCCTCACGGCCGGCTCCAGCCACCCGGCCGCGCTCGGACCCGGGGCTGGGGGCAGCTCTCAAGGGGGGCCGCGTTCAGTGCAGCCGACTCTCGAGTGCGGGGAGCTCGGGGTGGCAGACCAGGGCCGAGAACAGGTGCAAGGGACAGCCGTGCAATGGGCACCCATGCTGAAGCCGGCGAGTGTGCAGCACCCACCGTGCTCGCCCTTCAAGCCAAGAGCGACCTCCTGAAAGCTGCCCCTCGCGCAGACGGGTCTGACAAGCTCAGGACGATACGCAGGCTGTATCCCAAAGCCCTCATTAGCCACGCTTTCTGCTCGGCTCCCGGAGTGCAAGTACGCGCGCTCGCGCAGCGAGTTATAGTGGCCACGTCTTGCACTCCACCAGGCACGCGGGAGCCTCGTCTACACACACAATTGTACCGCTTCCACGAAGGTCAAACCGAACTGAAATAGGCAGGTCTCAGGCCCAGCCACGCAGCCCTTCGCACTGGTTTAAATACTCTGGCTTAAATTGACGGCTTTAGGGCTCGAGTCTTAGACCAGAACAAGAATATTCACGCAGCGTTTTGCTCTGGTTTTCCTACGCGAGGTTAAAATCGTGGCCTGAAGGCTTGCCTTCGCCGGGACGCCTGCATGCAGTCAAGCAGGGCTGGGATTACCCAGCGCCCGCGTGCGCTCTCCGAGCAGGACTTTGAAAGGGGAGCGAGGCACCTCGCACGGATCCTGCCCTAGGAGCATCCACCTGGGACTCGGCCCCGAGTAGCTAGCGCTGTGTGAAACGGCGCTGCAGGTCACCGCACAGCAGCTTCCCGGCGGGACGTGCCCCGAGTGAAGCCGCGGTCCCTCTGCACGCAGACCCGTTCCAGTTTGGGCCCACGCATTTTAAGCCCGCGGGACTGGAGGCAAGGGCAGCGTTTGCAAGGCACGCGCTCCTCTACCCCACGGCGCTGAGAGCTGGTTGTCTGGCAGCTTGCGCTGCAGGCAGAGGCTCTCGGGCATGTCATAACCTAACCTAACCTAACTACCAGCAGCCCCTCCTCATGCACACCGTCCTTCTCAGTCCGGATCGGGCAGCGCCCCTATCATCTGCCTTGAGCCGCAAGTTAACCCACACGCAGCGTGGAGCCATTCTGGGCTGTTTCTTAACGTCCTTGCTAGCGGGAGACCCTGCCAGGGGCTCCGCCGGCTCTGCGCGGCGCGCCGTTGGAGGACTCCAGCACTTTGCAGCTTGCAAGGAGCGCCGTTTTTTGCTGCCGTTCATGGTTCGCTGGCTGAACCCGCCGGCTGCTTCTGGTGAAAACTCTCTCAGCCTCGGAAACAGTTGGAGAGGAGTCTGAGCTGTAAACACACTCTGCGGAGGGCCTGGCGGAGGGAGCCGGCATCGCTTCCACACCGGGACGAGGACAGCTTGGCTGGCCTGATCCAGCCTCCAATATGCCAGAGGCTGAGAAAGTCTGTGCGGAGGCAGCCCGCACCGCTCCGATTACAACCCAAGCTGTCTGCTGTCACCGTCCTCCCATCCAAAGACGGGCTCGTTACGCTACGGGGCGAGGCAGGCGCTGGCCCTTCCTTCTGGCGGTCTGCCTTCCCTGCTCTCGGGCGCTCTGGATCTCGGATGTCCCGCAGGACACCCGGGAGCAGGCACTAAACTGACGGAGGCTCAGCGCGCGGGCAGGGACCTCGGCCCAGACACACAGCCGGCCCAGCGCAGGGGAGATGGAAGCAGATGCCAAACTTGGCGCTCTTACCTGTCTGGCTTGCTGTCCAGGGAAGCAGCAAGTAGAGGGAAGAAAAGACAAACGTTTGGGTTAGAAAGGAGCTGCAGAGGCAGCAGAACCGGTCAGTCACGCAGCTCTACCTCTTAGGGGACCCACGCGGACGAGCAGAGATCTCCGTCTCGCGCTGTCTCTAATAGACCCGAGAGGGGACTCCTGAGCGCCCCAGCTCCCCCGGGGCGTTTCGCACACGCTCGGGGTAAAGCGTGTGCCTCCAGCAGGAGTCGGGGACACCCCTTGGGGTACAGACAGGCACAGGGATGACCGTCAGAGCACGGCTGCACGGCGCCCAGCCTCTGCTCGGTGAAGCCTCCAACCAGCCAAACTCACGCCATCTACACCACTGACCTGGCAGAGAGACGCAGCAACACTGACTCGCACCTCGAGGTGGAACCAGGTCACTACTCGACCAGTCTCCTACGCCCCCCGGCCCTCCTCCTTCCCTCTCCTTCCCCCGTGGCTGTGCGCTGTGGCTCTGACGAGGGGGGTGCCCTCAGCCTGGCAGCTCCGGCCCGAGCGGGCAGGTCGTGGCTTTAGCCCCCGTGGCTCGGGCATGGGAGCCGAGCGAGAAGCCTCCCTTACTTTTTATAGAGCAGGATGGCAATGACAATGCAGATGATGAAGACCACGGCCAGGACCGGCCCGATGACCCATATCAGGCCCTCCTCCCCGTCGATGATCGGCTGCGGGTCGGGGTTGTCCAGCTGGATCACGTCGGAGAAGGGACTGGCTGCGAATGTCTGGAAGACATGAAGGGTCAGAAAACGGGACTCAGGGATTCGGGATTCCCAGGGGAAACGCTGGAAGAGGAGTCAGGGCCCTTGCATCTCCCTCTGCAGCACCCGGTGCTGTGCAGGGCAGGGGTGGGCGCCAGGTCAGAGGGAGCCCTGGGATTCCCCATTCCCATGGACAGCCGGGCTGGGCCAGACCCACAGCTC
>JAGPOW010001806.1:4881399-4896941 GCA_030014935.1 Caiman crocodilus | reverse complement strand
GCGGGCACCCGGTGTTTCGGAGGGGGAGCTTTGACGGTGGCTTGCAAACACCTGCTGTCAAAGGCCTCCACCCCATGACATCCCAGTGATTCCCCACCCCTGCCTTCCTCTGCTGCTCCATGCTCAGCTGGGGTTACGTGGCACCAGGGCAGGGGGAACGGATTCAAATGAGAATTAATGCTCAGACGTGGCTCGACTAACGAATACAGTGGAGCACTTCTCCCCGCCCTTCCCTCCGCCCAGCCCTGGGCCACGCTCCCGAGCTGCCTTCCTTACCCAGGAGCCCAGCGCGCCCACTTCCCTCTGGCCGTGTGGCCGAGGTCCCGCGAGGATGGGCTCCTGCCTGGCCACCGCTCCTCTCCGTGCTCCGGGTGCAGAGGCAGCGGGGCTCTCGAGGTCCCCGTCTGGGAGGGGACCAGGGGGCTTGCTGTGCGTGCAGCCGTGGGGGGGCTAGGTGTGCCTGAGGGGCGCTGAGCTGCCGTGCTGCATCGGACAGCAGAGGAGGAAGCTGCCGCGGCGGCACACCTGGCCGGGAGCAGGATAAAGCCGCACACAGGGCGGCCGGGCCGCAAGGTGGAAGGGGGCCAGCCCCATGGCGTGCGGCCTGCATGGCGAGCAGTCCCTGGCTCCCGAGAAGCTGGACAACCCTGAACTACAGATGCAGCAGCAGCAGCAGCCTCTGAGCCGGTCTCGGGCCTCTGCACGGGGTCTGACATGACAAAAATCCCCCCCGACCCCGTGCAGGAAACCCCTCATGCCGGCACAACAGTGCCCACGCTCTCCTGGCACCTTCCCAAATGTGCCCGGCCTGCCCCGCCATGAAGGAGGGGTGCTATGACATTAAGCAGATGGGAAGAGACCTGCCCAAGGTTACTAAGGCAGGCTGAAGCCTCGGGGGCCCGTGGCTCTGATCCTTGCGTGCACTGCACCGGAGCAGGCTGCTTGCGGCAAATCCCCTCCGCTCCGCGCCGCTGGCGCAAGCGGGACGCTGCCGCCCGGGGAACACGGAAGCCTGCCGCTCTTCCAGTGCATTGTGAGCGAATCTGCTGTACCTTGTTCTTAAAGCAGAAATTACCACAAGCGGGAGTAATCCGATTGGGAAATCCATTCACAGGCATGTTGGCCTAATCCCTTAATATCGAAGAGACATCTAAATATTTATTTGCAAAAACCCGTCTGAAAAAAATTATTTCAATAACTTCCTGCTACAATTCCACCGGGGGATTTAGAGCCGCGCAGTCTTAGACGCCGCTGCTTTGCAGCAGGGGAGAGGTACGCGGAGGCTGGAAGGAATTGCTCATGGAAGGCCAGAGCCAAGCCTGTTCCTTGCCACTCGAAGCACGGCCCCGTAGGGCGACTGCCCCTACAGCCCAGTGATTTCCCCCTTGGACTGCGTCTGCTGCCCTCGCCGGGCATGGGGGCACTTTCCTCTGGGTGTTGTTATTTGGTGGGGTGCATCTTAGCTGATACTTCAGCATCCTCCAGTTCTGGTTGCAAAGCAGGCGCCCAAGCATGGAAAAGCCACCGCCAAAAGCAGGCTCGTGAAAGGTGAGAGCATTGCACTCTCAGGCCCCGACTCGCACCACCCGGCTGCAGAGCACAGATACGGGCTGGGCACGTTCGCACCCGCGCTCACAAATTTTGGAGGTGGATTTAAATTAGGTGCCTTTTTTTTTTAAAGGAGTCCCAGGCAGATGGTTGCTGCCCGGGACAGGGAGAGGAGGAGAGCGCAGCACTTACCGCCTCATAGTCCTGGAGGACGGCTAGGATGAAGACGACGTATCTCTGCCCGGCTTCCAGGGCTTTGTTTTCAAAGTTGTCGTAATGCTTCATGTCCCCCAGGAGGAAGTGGGAGGGCAGCACGCGGAACCGGGCGGCGATGTACGGCTTGGCGACCTCCAGGTGCCGGGAGTGGCGCAGGCTGCGGCGCTGAACCCGGGAGATGTTCTGCACGAGCTGGGAAAGCAAAGGGAAGCGGCGGCTGAGACAGAAAGCCTTCGGCGCGTATGGCACTGATGGGACCGCAGGGAACCGAACCGCCCAGGACCCAACAGACTGGCACTGCCTGGGCACGGGAGCGATCCCCCCCACGTCGGCAAGCGGTGCGTTACGTGGGACCGAGACGCCACAGCCACCTCGCTGCGCTCTTGGGTGGGAGCTGGCCAAGCACTCACCTCCTCCAGGTCCATCTCCTCAGGGCTGCTCATGGGGTTGCCGCGGGATTTCTTCAGAGGCACCACTACGATGTAGTAAGCCCTGAGAGGCGTGAAAGGGAGGCAGAAGAATGAGTCATGGAAGGAAAGGGAGAGAACAGCCCTCCCGGGACTCGTGCTGTGCTCTTGCAGGGCGGCCCGTGGAGCTGACACCCGCTCCGGCACCTTGCACCTGGGGCCGCTGTTCTCCACCCGAGTAGTGGCAGGCGGTCTGCTCCTGATGCCTGGGAATAGCAGGAGCCTCAGCTCTGTCCTTTATGAGGACAGACATTGTGTTAGGAGACCCTCGGAGAAACACAACGTCATTGGGGTCATCCACGAGCCCTCTGCCTCGAACACGTGCAGTGTAGGGGGAAGGAAGGAGTAACTATCCCCATTTCACAGTTGAGGAGATGAAGCGAGTTGCCCCACTTGCAGCGAATCGGTGGCAGACCCGGACGCTGCACTCGCATCCTGGGCCTTACCCACGTCCCGGTGCAGCAAGGGGAGCGAACCAGCAAAGTGAGGTCTATAAGATACGGAGGGGTGGGGAGGAGGCTGGGCAACGGGACACCAATTTTGCCAGATCTAGGTTTCCAGTGACCAGAAGTCACTGCCCTGTCCAGGGACGGGCCTCTGGTAAATGAGCTGGTGCTTCGTCCTGGGCCCGTGGGGGAACAGCCCAGGATGAAACGAGTCACAGAGGGCGAAGCCTGTCCCTTGGCCCCGGGAGGTGGCTCCTTCACACCGGGGTGGAGGCGCTGTGGGTGGCTGGGCGAGAAACGCTCATTCTGCCAGCGCCCGCGCTGCACCCAGAGCCATGCAGCAAGGCCGCTGCAGCAAGCGGGGTCGCACACGATATAAAAGTGCAATAAGAAGCTTAATTCACAGCAACAAACTTAGAATCGCTCCGGAGGAACCTACTGGACAGGCACTGTGGTCTTCATGTCCGGCAGGATCACCACCACACTGCCATCGATGTCGGCCCGGTGGGTCACCTCGGGCTTCTTGGTCAGGATGTCGGAGGCGGTCCAGGCCGCCACGTTCTGCTGCAGGCCGCCCATGCTGTTGCCCTGGTTGGTGAGGACGAAGTTGTAGAAGGTGCGGGGCTTCAGGTTGGTGATGAGCTTCTTGGTGGTGTGGCCTTCCACTTTGATGCTATCCTCGTTGTACTGGATCTAAGAGCGGGGAGGGAAGGGACAGCCGCGATACCGTGAGCGAGGCCGCACAACACAAGTCAACCGCTCTCTTTATTGTGACACGAGGAGCTACAAAGCGCAGCACACAGCACGGCGAGGGGAGGCTGCCTGTGCTGTGCTGTGCTGCGAGCCCCCCGCCCGGGCAGGGACAGGGGCAACAGCAAACGTGCCGTCCGCGGGGAGGCTTCGGGAGCACGGCGGGCACCAAGATGCCACCTCACGCCTCCCTCGGGGAGCAATGCCCCGTTCCAGAAACGGGACAACGGCAGCGCTGGGAAATGCGGCAACGGGCCCCAGGCTGCAGTGACTCGGGCGCGGAGCCGGGAATGCGACTCTCCACTGCCGCCCCGCTCCACCTGCTAGATCGGGGCGGGCAATTATTCCAGATGTTACCCAGCTGTTCTGGCGGCCATCCACTGCTGTAAACCCCTAAACCACAGTGCTCCTCGGGGAAAGACACTGGGAGTGGGGGAATGCCACTGCGAACCACTGCCCAAAACTTTCTATTGGTTTTGCGGCCCCCGACACCCAGGACGCGCCCAGTCCCAAGCCGGAGACGCAGCTGGGGTCTCAGCACGCCTTCAGGACTGGGGCTTGTCCCGAATCGCAGGCGTCGCTTCCCAGGGACGTGGCGGGGCTTCCCTTTGGCCTTAACCTTGAAAACACCAGCCACGAATGGTAACGCTGGCAGCACTACGGGCCCGGGGAGAAGGGCCCAAGGGGGGGCACCCGCCAGACCCACTTGCCTTGTAGGTGACGGGAGAGTTGTAGTTCTCGGGGAACTCCCAGCTGAGCAGGACGGACGTCTTCGTCACCAGCTTCACCTTGAAGTTTTTGGGCAAAACTGCTGGAAGAAAGCGCGGAGGGAGGGGAGAGAAGAGGAAGGGGGGACGGGGCAGAGACAGAGGCGGGCTATCAGAGGCTGACAGCAGAGGCGCCACCCTCGGGGCAGCGGCCCCGACTCCGGGAACAGAAGCGCGCTTTGCTCAGGGGTCGCCCGGCCCGGCGCCCCCTGCCCTAACCTAACCTGGGGGGGAGGGCCCCTGCCCGCGCCCCCCTAGCAAACGCGCTACGTGTCTGAGTGGCTGCTGCGGAGAACCAGGCGCTGGCTTTCTGAGCATGCTCAGTCGAGGAGGAGACCCGTCCCGGGTTGCGTTCGGCTTTTGGCTTTGGTCTTTTTAATTTTATTTTTTGTGCGTGGTCTGTTTGTGCTTTTAGGCGGCTCGCAAAAGCTGAAGAAAAGGCTCTTCCCACCTGTGGTCGCGACTGGTCCGCCCGGGTGCCAGTCAAGAGCGTCCGGACTTAACTTGGAAGAAAGCGGTAAAAGGGACTTACCTGGTGAAGGCAGAGAGGAGCTTAGGGACTCGGCGAGAAACCAAGCGCTTTGCGTTTACTCACAAAGCCTGTCTGAGGTTGGCTTGACCTCTCCAGCTCTCTGCCTCCTGGCACCAGCCCCGGTTACATGGAGATAGAGAGAGAGAGAGGAGAAACCGGTAAGTCCTACCTTGGTCCAGCTGGAACGTCCGATACTGGACGGTTGGGCTGTACGGCCCGGGGCCTTTACTGGTGTGAGCACGGATTTTAACATCGTAGGCGGTGTTGGGTTTGAGGCCGTTGAGGGTGTACGAGTTCTCTGGGGAGGGGGGCAGGTCTTTTTCCAACAGGTTACTGGGGGAACCGGCTTCCCAGTAGGCCACGGTATACTTGACGATGGCTCCGTTCCTCTCGGCCAGCACGGGAGGGAGCCAGCCGAACTGGACCGACATGGCGGAGATGTTGCTCGCCTCGAGGATTTGGGGGTAACCCTTGGGGACGTCTTCCGGGATGGTGAGCTCCTGCACGGCTTCCTCCCCGAAGCCAGCCCGGCTTTTCACGGCCAACTTGAACACGTACGTGGCGCCTTTGTGGATGTTGAGGGCGGTGTACTTATCCTCCTGGGCCGCGAACTCCAAAGTCGCTAGGGGGGCGATGTCCTGGCGCCCGAACTGCAGCCGGTAGCCCATCACCTGGCCCTCTGCCTCCAAGGGGGGCTCCCACTTCACCAGGAGAGCGTTCTCCTGAGTCTGGTGCACAGACAGGATTGGCTTCCCTGGAACTGGGAGAAAGGAGAATAGAAAAGAGACCATCAGTGCTGTGCTAGGTTTTGCACGGGGCGCGGGCCGCTGCACAGCGGAGCTGCCGGGCAGACCCCACAGAGGCGGCACGAGGGAGTCCGGGCTTCTCTCGCAGGCTCTGCCGCTCGTTTGCCGGGCGGCCTCAGGCTAACGCTGCTCACCGAGTTTTTGGGTGCCCAACTGGACAGCTTTGGGGGGCCTCTAGGTCCAGTGACAACTCCTGAAATGGTGGCACTTTCTGGAAGTCAGGTCTCAGAGGATAGACTCCCAAAGTCAGCGTTCGGCCAACGCCGGCCGTACCGTAGCGTCCCCACATCGCCACAGCAAGAGTTACCCCGCGCTCCCCACCACGGGCGAGCGGGCTGATGTCTGCTCAGCCGCGTGGGTTCAACGCGCTCGGTGTTATTCCAACGCTAGACTCAGACGCGCAGGACTGGACCCGGGCATCACTCCTTCCTCCCAGCAACTTTCGGTGGGAATGGCTGCAAAACCAGCTGGCAGCAGGGCCGGAGCGGACCCCAGCGTCTCAATGCCCAGCGGCTTCCTCTAGCCCCTGGACCGTGCTGGCTCGCTACGGCTGGGAAGAAGGAGCCCAGAGTCCTGCCCAGCCTTTCCCCCGCCCCGTGCGCCAGCCGGTAAGGAGAGCGCGGTTCGTGCAGGAAAGCAGGGCAGATTGGAGCCAACGGGGAAGTAATGACGGTGAGGAAAGCCGAGCTCCTGAGCAGCCCGGGGTCCCGAGCGGCCGGCACAGGGCCAGCTGAAGGGAGCTGGCAGCCGTGCGATCACCCAGCTGGGGGCAAGCGAAGCCTGGCAGCAGAGCCCAGCCCGCTCCTCCTCCCCTCCCGGAGGAAAGGCAGGACATCACGGGGCTGCTGATGCCCGGCCGGCTCCCCCCGTCGGACCGGCGTGCGTCCCGGATATTGCGGGAGTTCGGAGGTGCCGCTGTCTAACGAGCCCTGCCGCGGCAGGAATGCTAAACGAGCTCACGGTCGCGGCCGCTCGTGGCCGCGGCTTCGATTGCGTATGCGGGCCCGGGGGGTGCTGGAGCCAGAGCGGCGAGGGCATTAATTCCACCAGCTCCTGCGGCGTTTCTCCTCACTCCACTCTATTAAAGATCTCATTTCCTTCTCTCTCCAGGCTGGCTGGGGGAGGAGGAGGAGAGAAGGCAGAAGGGAAGGCAATCGGGGCTGTCCAAAAATACAAGCCAACTCCGGAGTCAGCCTGACCGGGGCCTGCAGGTGAGCGCGGGAGAGCGGCTCTGCCGCTTGCACCGTCGGCTGGAGGGGGCCGGGGCAGACACCTCCGTGTGCATTTGTGCATGACCTTTGTGTAAAACACCACGAGAGATGACCAGATGACACAGACCTGACACCCTGACCTGTGTGTCGCGAACGAAAGCAGGGGACCCACAGCAGCCAGTCCTGCTTCTATAAAATGGCAATACCAGGGAAGTCTCCTCGACTGGTTGCAGCAAACCTGCCATCCAAGCACACAGATGGGGGCTGCCTGTAATGCATGTTTTATTCATTTTAAACTGGTGGAGAATGAGTGGCGAATGCAATTGGGAAAACCTCCTTTGGAAACACTTAAGAAGCACAATGTTATTACAGAGAAAAACAATGCCATTACCTTTATGTCTCTGTTTTTATCACAAATGTGACTATAATCAGCTGGGCCTGGAAATATTACATTTGCACAACAAATATAATTTGGGAGCGGGGGGAAAGGGGAAGGGGGGAAAGAGTGGGGGGGGAAAAGTGTTTTATTTTGCAATTGGTTTGGACATTAAAGAAGAAAACGGGCTGTATTACAGTATTTAAATTCAGCCCCTAGCCCTGAGTGATAAAGAAAGAAATCTCTCCTCTCGGAAGGTATATTGACTCAAGAGTGGAAGGAGATAAGAACGTTACAGAGCCATTTGAAAGACCTGGAAAAAAAATAGCTATTTCAAGTTGGGGGAAATTGAGTTTTGGGTAATAGCTGCTCTGCTGGAGAACGTGTCCCCTCCGTGATCGATGCACCTGTGCTGCTAAGTCAAGAGGGAGAGATGGGGACGGCAGGGGAGAGAGAGGGGCGAAGTGGGGAAAGGCTACGGGAGAGAAGAAGAGACCGAGGGAGGGAAGCGGGGCGGGTGGGACAGAGATGGAGGCAAGGGGCAATGCTGGGACGGCCGGGCTAAACGGGAGGGACGCTGCGAGGACCAGGCAGCAGACCTGAATGAAGCTTGCGGCCCATGTCTGGAGAGGGGTTGTTCCCGCGAGGCCCAGGGTTGCCTCCGAATGGGCAGGAAAGCCCAGATGAAAGGGAGCCGGTGAAAGCCCGGGACTTGTCGAGGCCAGGTGCCAGGGACGGGACAAGGATGCGAGCCACAAAGCCTGCGCCTGCGGCTTCCCAGCCAGGCCAGCGCTCGGTTCCTGGCTGTGCCGCTCATTCAGCTGCGGCTCCACGTTGGCTTTGGGGCCTAGGGGGATGTCCAGGTTAATTATGCCGTATTGACCAAGGGCCTTTGATCCCAGCAGCGGGAGCTCATAACGCTTCCAGGGGGCGGCTGATGTCAGTGTACTCCGCTGCTGGGGGCGGAGGAGCAAGGGGGGGAATGAAAGGCAAGAAGAGGAACAGAGAAAGGAAATGAGAAGGGGAGAAAGCGGCTGCCCGAAAGGGGAGAGGGAGGAAAGTGCGATTCAGTGGAGGTGCCTTGAGATGAGCCAGGGGAAGGAGGTCCCGGACCATCTGTCCCATGTCTGGGCACGGCACGGCACGGCCCCCCGGGCCAGAGGCACACGGTGGGTGCAGAGGGGGGACAGCAGAAGCACCAGTTTGGGGAACAGAGATGTTGCCTTTCCTCCGCTTGGTGCCTGCATCCTCTCGCGACCCCATTTCTTTCATGCACGGGCTGGCAGCTGCTCTGCCACAAGCACCAAGGCAAAGGGAAGGAAAGAGCTGGCCGGGGAGGTTTGGCAGGGCAGGCAGAGCCCAGGTCCTGGAGACTTGTCTAGCAAAAGGTCAGCGCTGTCTGTACTTCCCCTCTGTCCCGAGTCCTGAGCCAGGGTGCAGCCATCAGATACAACCCCACGGGGACGGGAGAGTGGGCGGCTTCAGCTGTCACCGCGTTCCCTTCCCCGGCTTGGCTGTTTGCAAGCCTACTTGGATTTCAAGCTGTTCCCTCTCCTCTTTGCCTTTCCTGCCCAGTTGGAGACGGTCCCGGTACTTAAGGGAACAAACCGTCATGACAAATCCTTACAGCAAACTCCCTTCGCCACGGGCTCCACTTGGCTGAGGGGCCCGGCAGCTGCTGCCCCGCCGGACCTGGCTGGCGTGCTCTTCCCTCGGACGGGGCAGGCCGCGGGCTGATCGGGCAGGTGCAGGAAGCACTTGGGGGAGGGAGGCGAGACTTGATCCTTGGGGCTCTGGGAACTGCTTGCCCTGCCCAGTACGCCGAGCCCCCGCGAACACGACGCTGCCCGGGAAGGATCTGGAGCCACGACATCCTGCCCGTGGCACAGATGTGCGTCTCCCTTCCTGGCACAGCAGCTCGCCCTGCCCCATGCTACGGCATCCCAGCTCGGTTTCCCTTGTCAGCCGTCGAACGCAGAGAAGTTCCCGGCCTCAGCTTCTGCAATCGATGGGGCCAGCTTGGGAGGAGCGTGCCCGAGCTCCAGGAAAGCCCGACAGGGCTAAGGAGCCGCGTACTCCCAGCGTCGCCTGGGCTGCCCTTGGCGTGGAGGGGGCATGCTCTCTGCAGGGGCAACTGGAAGACCTCTGCTGTACTGGTGCAAGGGGAAGGAGGATGAGGCCGGGGTAAAGAGCTAAGGGAAACTTAGCTGGGTTGAGGCACGAGGTTCCCTTCCAGCCAGGCATTTCGGTTGCAAGGAGAGAAAGGAGGATTTGGTCCCATTTACAGCCTTGGGAAGCGCGAGGAAATGCAAAGACGGGCGGCGAGCCTCTTACCTGCGCCTTTGGTCATAGCCAGTTTGGGTTTGCTGCGAGCGCCATCCCCCTTCATGGTGTAGGCAGCCACCGTAATGGAGTAGGCGGTCTCGGGCTGGAGCCCAGCAATGATCATGTCCTGTTTGCAAGATCCCAAAGAAAGGAGGGTTTTAACAACCTATGCCTCTGGCGGGAGCCTCGGCCCTTTCTAGCATGCAGGAGCGCTCACCAAAGCTGCAAACACAAGGCAGTCGTAGGAAAACATGGAGGTGGGGGAACGGGCACCCCCCGGCTGTGAACAACCCCTCGTCCACAGGGACCCGGATGAAAACACGCCGCCTCTCCAATCCACCTCAAACACATCCCCGATCTCAACACGAGCTGCTTCAGCCATCAAAACACGGCTGCGCGCTTCAAAGCCTCCCTCCCCCCGCGCTGTCTCGGAGGATGGCTCGGTGGCTTCAAGGAGATTAAACTTCCTTTTCTCCCCTCTCTCCTAAGAGATTTTTTTTTGTCTTTAAAAATGCCTTTGTAATATTAAAGGGATCACTTGAATGCCGGCTGCGAGACGACATTTGCTGCCCGCATGCTAAGGCTCGGGGTTAGACTCCAAACACAGACCTCCCGCTCCCTGTCGCGCTCCCGACACCTGGCTCCCAAGAGCTTTGGTTAGGAAGCAGGCGTCCAGCACGGTCCGTTTGCAATGCTGCCCTCTGAAAGGGCCGCGTTATAACGAGACGACCCAGGACAACTCGGGCGGGACGGGGGCACGGGCAGCAGGGTTTCCCCCAAAGCTCGGGGGGGAGGAAGACGGGAATCTTGCATTTCGTCGATTGATCTCCTCCCCTGCCCTCCCAAAAGTCGAGGCTCCAGAAGTGCACCAGGGCCAGCGAGAGGGTGGACCTTAACAACACCACCGTCCCGATGAGCAGATCAGGAGGCAACGCGGCCCAGGCCGCTAGACCGGGGGCCAGGAAACCTTGGCTCTACTTTCTAGAGCTTCAGGAGCAGGGCACAAGGTACCTCCCTGCTCCTGTGCCTCAGTGTCCTCACCTGTAAAATGGGAGTCACGACGCTCACTGGCCTTTATAGGCACTTGGGAGTTCAGTGGAAAAGGAAGGCACGTCTGCGGGTTTTAGCAATGAACGCCTTGGGACCTGCCCGCTGGTCTTTATCCGGTGGCTCTGTAGCAACAGTAGTTGCTACGCTCGTGCCAGCATTCGAAGGGAAGCAGGACAAGATCATCCGCATGACAGTGCTGGCTGTAAGGTCCAACCCCTCCGGAGGCACGAGGGCTAAATGCAGGTGCTTCCTGCCTCGAAGAGCCAAAAACCCGGGCTTTCCGAAGCGCGTTGTCTCGAGCCCTGATGGTTCGGAAGCGACAGGGCTTTGAACGCTCATTAATCCCTAGCTCCGCCACGTGTTTCAGCCGTGCGCCGGGCCCTGGTGCTTTTGCAAACCTCGTTCCTGCCAGCCCAGCTTTAACCCACAGTTAATTTGCTTGGCCCCAAATCAGCGCCCAGATTGAGAGGCAGCTGCCTCGGCCGTTCCCTAAGAGCCCGGGGGGAAACCCTGCCGTACTGCCACGTGCCGGCGGAGCGGAGGAGCACTCGGGAGGGCAGAGAGAAGCGTACGGGGTGGGGACGATGCACAGAAACACCATTCGAGGCTTTACAACAGACAAGCTGGCACTGCAAAAATAAAGGAAAGGAAAACGTCACGCCACAAATGAAGTGGGGCAGGGAGGGGGACAGCACTGGGACCAGGGCAGCAGCACGGTACTTACGTATTCAGCGGTGTCATCCGTCTCCCACTGAGCAGAGAACAAGAGAGGATTTGCAAGTGAGAACACAAAAGGGAGAAGGAGGAAAAGACAGAGACAGCATGAGGAAGGAGTCCCCGGGCAAGTTACTACTGGAGGTCAGAGGTGACCTGGGCCGACATGAAGGAAGAAGTAGAAAGGGACAGGTTAGTAGAGTCCGTAGTGACCGCTGCTTGACTTACAGGGGCAGCCCCCAGCGCTGGCCTTCCCGGGAACGGGAAGGACAGAGACTACGTAGTTTGGCGCCGGGATTGCAGCCCCGGCTCCTCCGCAATAGCTCGAGCGGGAGCTTCAACTAACTGCAGGACAGCACCGGACGCTACTGGGCCCCGGAGACGTTCATTATCAGCGCTTCGCGTCCCTGGGGGCTACACCCCGCACGAGCGGCCAGGATACCCGCCCCCTCCAGCCCCCCGAGAAAGCAGAGGGGAAGCAAGCCCTCACCTGGGCATCCGCCAGCATGACGTCCTTGATCTGGGGCAAGCCCTTGGCCTCCCCGTTCTCCATGCGTACGTAGTGGACCTGATAGCCGCGGATCTGGCCGTGCTGGCGGTTCTGGACCGGCGAGCGCCAGAACACCTGGATGGCAGTCGAGTTCAGGACCTCCACCTCCACTTTCCGAGGTGGGGCGCTGGGCACTGCAGGGAAGGACAGGAGAGGGGGCAGGCGTTAGGTTTAGCACCTGGGTTCGGTTGCTCCACCTGCACGAGCGAGCGTCTCGAGAGTCCTGAATAGGCAGGGGGCTGGGGAGAGACCGATGGCCCTGGGCCTCCCCTCGGATGCTGCTCAGGTGCGACCTTGCAGGGGGACCTGGCAGGTGCCCAGGGCACGGCTCAGCGATCTGGATGCGGGATGGTGGGGCCATTTCATACCGATCGATGCTCAGTTTTCCTCTCGCAAGCCTCTTTCCCGAAAATGCCTGGCCAAGGGACCTGTAACTTGCTGCACCGAGCCCTGGGAGGGGTCTGATTTCCAAGGAGCCAGAAGGGCCTTGGACACGAGTGAGAGACGCTAAGGATGACGCCTGATGCTCTAGTCAAGCCCTCGCCACTGAAGTGCAGATCAGAGACCCATAGAAAATGAGGGTTGGAGGGACCTCAGGGGGGTCACATCCAGTCCAACCGCCTGCTCCGAGCAGGACCAGCTCCAGCTACATCATCCCAGCCCAGGCTTTGTCTACCCGGGTCTTCAAAACCTCCACGGATGGAGACCCACCACCTCGCCGGGTAACCTGTCCCAGTGCCGCACAACCCTCCTCGTGAGAAAATAGCCAACCTAAACTTCCCTTGCTGCAACTTGGGCCCATTGCTCCTTCTGTCATCTGCCCCACTGAGGACAGCCCAGCTCCATCCTCTCTGCACCCCCTGTACAGGGAGATGAAAGCTGCTGTTCAATCCCCTTTTCTCATCTCCGAACCAAGTCAGCCCAGCTCCCTTTGCCTCTCCTTGCAAGTCATGCCCCCCAGTCCCCGAACCAGTTTTGTCACCCTCCACTGGACTCTCTCCAATTTCTCCACATCCTTTCTGCAGCGGGGACCCAAACCTGGACACAGGACTCCAGATGTGGCCTCCCCAGTGCTGAACAGAGGGGAAGAATCACCATGGATCCTGGTTTCCAATAAAAAAAAAAATCCCCGATTTTCAGTAACCCCAAATCCACATTTTTCCATGATTACAATGAAACTGAAACACCACTAATCTATATCTATATTAGATATAGATATCTATAGATATAGATATAGGATTGGGCCAAAAGACATCTCATACGTATCTATATATATAGATATCTATATCTATCTATATCTATATCTAGATATATACGAGATGTCTTTTGGCCCAATCCTCCAATTCATCTAGCTCACCCTGAATCCTAGCCCTGCCCTCCAGCGTATCTACTACTCCGGCAGCTTGGTGTCACCTGCAGACGCTGAGGGCGTGCTCCATCCCACCTTGTAGGTCACTACTGATGTTCATACCTGGTGCCTGGGAGCGCCTGCAAGATCCCAGGGCATGAAATAGGAAAAGCTGTCTTGGAAAATGACTGGGATGAAAGGGGGTTTGGGGGAAACGGTGTACAAGAGCAGCGCGGCACCTCTGCCCCCTATTTCTCTGAACAAGATACCACTTGCAGGTACTTGCACGGGGGGCAAGGAAATGAGAGAGCTCATAGAAGTGACCTAAAATGGGACAAAAAAAAATGTGCCCCTTTTTTTGCCTCTTCATGATGGATGAAGACTATCATAAGATCATAGGAAAGTAGGGCTGGAAGGGACCTCAGAAGGTCATCTCCTCGAGCCCCCTGCTCGGGACAGGCCGCCCCCAGTGACCTGCTCGTGAAAACCCCCAAGGACAGAGGCTCGTGATCTCCTCCGGCAGCCGGTGCCAAGGCGGGACCACCCTTGCCATCAGAAAGTGCCTCCTAGCCTTCACCCTGAATTTCCCCCGAAGCCCAAGACTATAGCTCCTAATCGTCCCCTTCGGTCGTGCCTTATCCTCTCCGTAATCGCCCTTCCAGTGTTTAACGGGCAACAAATCCCTGTTCGGTCCTCTCATCCCTGCCTAGAGAAACTAGTCCTTTCAGCCTTCAGCCTCGCAAGGTTTGGTTCATCTGCTGAAGCCTCTTCCCTCTTTTGTTAGCTTGGCAGGATCAGGCCAGGCTCGTCTTCCTGATGTTTTTCCGGAGGTCCAGAGAGCCGACCTGGGGACTCTCCGGGACCAGGAGCAGATTCTCTCCCACGTCAAGCGTTTGATCTAAGAGACACCCAAGGCAGGGGCTGATGGGGAACAAACTCCCCCCAACTGCTTCCCGTGTCAGTGAACTCGGGTGTCACGTCTTTGCTACGGGCGAGGGCTGGCGGGGCTGGCGCTCGGGGCGGCCAGGAAACACGGCGTGGGCAAGGCTCGGGCACCTGGCATCAATTTGCCGGGGAGGAAACCCACGTGGGCCCCGACTCTCCAGAGCAAGAATCAGGCCCGCGCTTCGGGGTGGGTGCGCGCGGACGGCTGCCGGGGACACGTGCGCGCGCGTCGCTCGTGGCCGCCACCAAAGGGCCCCGAATCCACGGCCTTGCTTTGCAAGGGAGTCTCAAAAGGGGGTCTAAAAGGAAGCGGAAAGGAGGTGAAATTACCATCTTCGTCGGTTCGGACGATGACAGGCGAGCTCTCCGGGCCCGGCCCCACCTCCGTGCGCGCCACCACGGCGATGCGATATTCTGTCCACTTCTCCAGCGACTCCAGGAGGATCTGGCTCGTGGTTGGGGGGATATCGTTCACCTCCTTGAGCTCCGTGTCCTCAGAGTCCAGTGCTCGGTAGCGGATGCTGTATCCAACCAGGACACCGTTTTGGCTCTCGGCCGGCGGGGGCCGCCAACTTACCAGAATGGCGGTGGATCTGGTGCTGACGCATTTTACGTCTTGAGGGGGGGCAGACGGTTCTAGGAGGGGGGGGAGGAAATTCAGGAGGGAAGGGAAGAAGGGAAAAAAACAAAAGATGGGAAAGATAAAAGAAATAAAAAGAAAATGATAACAAAAAAATCTAAAATAAAACGTACAAAAAATTTGGTTTAGGAAGATAAATCAAAAAAGAGGGAGAGCTTTTTGTTTTTAATTTTTTTTTTAATTAAAAAAAGGAAAAAGGAAAAAAAAAGGCAACAGAAACGAAACGGGGCATCGGAACGGAAATGCTACATACAAAGCAAAGCAATAAAAGGTATACAGCGGGCTAGTCCAGGGAGCCCCGGGCGTCTAGCAAGGGTGACCCAAAGCGGAGCAGCGAGCTGGCTCCCAAGGGACAGCCGGCCGCTGGGCGGTCAGAGCCGACGCCGAAGCTTGTAGCTTTTGGGTTTAAGGGGCCTGGCAACCTCTGAAATACCCGGTCACATTTTAAGTAGGTTTTGTACTGATCCAGCCAAGTTTTCCTAGGTAAAGCTTTTAGATGGGGGCGGTCCTTTGCAAAAAAATAAAGATTGGCACAAGGGACCAAGGACCAGATTTTCAAACATATTTAGGCACCTGCTGGGCTTCTCAAAGTGCCCTTATCTTGACGGTGCTGCTCAGACGCTTCTGAAAATCCCACGAAGCGCCTGCTAGAGCCTTTGAAAATCCGACCCTGCGGAGACCTGACTTTTAATAGCTGAAAGGGGCCTGACTTTCAGTGGGCAGGTGCTCAGCAAGGTCTGAAACGCAGGAGATGAACTAGGGACCGAAAAGCACGCTCTCTGACGGAGAAATCTTGCTGCTGAGGGTGCGGGCACACGAAACAAGTGAAACAGTGCGAACGCCTCGGAAAC
>JAGPOW010001806.1:4865978-4881299 GCA_030014935.1 Caiman crocodilus | reverse complement strand
GGCTGCAATGCTTTCACTGCTGAAACACTTCCCGGGGGGTTTCGGTTGTACCATCTGCCTGCACCCTGACCCCATTTGTGAGCGCCTAGGTGTGACAACGTAGGTGCGAGATCCCTGCCCCGCTCGTAACCACCCGTCAGCCCAAGAGCGTGCTTCGGCTGGTTAATTGTCAAGGCACGTTTGCACGTTCTAAATGAATCGGGGGGGAGCCACAATACCCGGTTTCAACTCCCGCCGGTAAAGGGAGACTTTTAGCCAACTTGAACAAGGCAAGCGCAAATGCAGACAGGCTTCTCAGGGCAAATCCAAAATCTTTCGTTAGACCAACTAAAATAGTTGGAAACGTTTCTTCTTTGCAAGCTTTTGGGCACAAATGCCCTTTGTTGGGCCGAGGAAGCGTCTGCAGTTGGTCTGGGCTCTTCCCGGCTGGTCATTTGGGAAATTTTGAATGGCAAAATTCGATATCTTCATGTGACAGTGCAGTAATGCCGCGCTCGGAAAGGTGACTCAAACCAAATCCTGCTGTCCTTGATCGCAATCCCACTGAAACGGACGGGAGTTGTAGCTGAGCACACCGGCCCGATTCCGGTGTCACAGCGGTGCAATCAGGACCGGTTTCATGCACCTGCACTAGTCTACCACCGGTGCGAGGGGAGCCAGCCGCAAGGACTGCAGGATTTGAGCCCCTTCCGTCCGCATTACCAGCACCCCACGTAGCGGTTTCACCTTCTCCCTTTCTGGTTTAATCCTCCAACTCATTTCCTACCGCTAGTGCCTTGGCTTTGCCGAGCACCGGCCTGTCCGCTCCACTTGCGCGTCTAGCTGGTTTGACTTTCGAGCGCAGCTGCACTGTGGCATTTGGGTTGCAACCTTTCAATGGCGAGGGATGCTGAAGGTAAAAAGCAGGATTTGCTTTCCTCTGATCTAGTTTTTAATCTACTAAAGATTAGTTTGGGCCTGGTCTTTCACATCACCTGCTTCGCTCTGCATTTGGGGCCTAACATGCCTGGAGGTCTCCTTTAATGAATCAAATCAGACTTTCCCAGATGTACTCTCTCCCATCCCTAAAACAACAATTTTGATGGAGTGACTTCCCTCGGGGAGGGCGGGTGGGGGTCGGGTCCCGGACTCCCAGACCTGGCTAGCCACGCAAAATAATGCAGAGCATGTCAAACAGTCAACCAAAGCAACAGACTTGAAAACAAAAAAAAAACCAAAATAAATCAAGCCATTAATTTCAAACGAAAGATCCATCAAAAAGGAAATCAGAACAAAACACCAGCGCTCTACCAAGCGGCTCCTTTGGGGACATTCCCAGGCTCTTTACCTACCTTCCATGCTTCAACTGCTAACTTATAAGACTTTCTTACGAGAGAACAAGAGAAACTGAGCTACAAGGCCAGACCGCTGCTCCTGGTGGGTTTCTGCATGTAGTTTGCTTTTCCGAGGCTGTTCAGTCCTGACTCTCACCAGCTCCTCTGCTCTAGGCTATTCCCACCAGCTCCCCTGGGCCCCCGCGTGTCGGTCGTGAGAACACTTGTCCCTGATCTGCCCTGTCTCTGGCAAGATGACGATACCCAGACCGCAGCGCGGGGTGACAGTGCTAACAGTCCCCGCGTCTCTCGTCGCCTGCCTTGCCTTAATGGCGCTCGGTTTCCCCCTAAATATGCCAGTGCATTGCACCCGTTCATGCGGTAGAAGCATTTAAGACCCTTTCTACTACTGGCAAGGCTAAGCAGTCCCCAGATGCCTCCGATGACCTCCCCCCAGCACCCAAAATCAGCCCCGGGGGGGCGATGGCATCAAAACTTCCTTCACTCCTTCGCAGCCCAGCTGAAGCCACAAGGGACGAGAAACCCACTGCAGAGAGGGTCTGACCCGACCTACCCTTTCCATCCTGAGCCTAAGGCTGCAGAAACTCCTAACGAAAGCCCCAGCAAGCAGAGCACCGAGCTCCAGCCGGCACTTGGGTTCACTGTTTCCATTGGCAGCTGCTGTGCCCGGGATGCTCACTCACTCACCCTCTACACTCCAGCACAAGGACCTGCCGGGTGGCCCTGGAGCGAGACCTCCTTTCGGTTGCGTTTGCAGCACTTTCTCTGGTTAAAAGGGTGCGGGGGGGCCCGGAGGTGCCCGTGCCCCGCGCCGCTCGCACTGACCACAGCACCTGGATGAAAACAGCCACCAAGTGCTGGCTGGCCGCAACTGGAGACGCCTCTTTGGAGTTCATGGCACTGTGAGTTTCCTTCACAATCCAGCCCAACCTGCATGAAACTGGACACGTGCGTGCGAGACTGAGCGAGTGTGCGCGCGTGTGTGTAAGGCACAAGTGATGCGTGCTCCCCTTGGCCCTGCGAGCTGCGTGCGATGAGCAAAGCAGCACCCAAAACGTGGCTCTGAGGCAGCGGGATGTACCTCTGCACCAGATCCCTTGGCTGCGCTAGGATCCCGGGCGGAAGAGCTCGCGGGTTCGTCATAAAGCCCTTTTTATTGCTAGCAGCCCCATCCACACCCCCCGCGTGAGCGCCCGCCGTGGGATGCAGTGCGTGGAGGAGGCGGCAGTGACAGGGTGGACTGTATTTGTGAATCTGCTTGAGACCAGCCAGTACTCACCTGAACCGCATCTTTTACATGCTTTAAGTTGACTGTCCAAGCCACAAGAATGACCCTTACTGACCTCGTACAGGACAACGTTTTTAACCCTTTAGGTACCATAGACTTTGGATCGATTTATTGCCCTCGTGACTCTCTCGGGACGAGAGGAGAAGGATCAGAGCAACTGGGAGGGGGAACGCCCCCTCTTAGGAAGGAGCAGACAGAATGAAATCCCCACCCCGGCTCCTTCGCAACCTGTGCGCCTACCCTCCTTCCTGTCCACCCTGCCTGAGGACGCACACGAGAAATTTCTGAAGGGGGAGAGTGGTGAGAAACCCCAGGGGCTCTGCCGCTAGGTTGCCAAAGGCACCGTTTCCTCCGCACACACGTCTCTGGTACTTGAAGAGTTAAAACCCAGCTACTTCAAGAAGAAAAAGATACTTTACCTTTAGTTTAATGGATTTTAACTTTGGTTATGATGCTCGGGAGAGCCACCCTGGCAGAGATGTAGAGGGGGCTGTGCAAGGGGTACATGCAGGAGGGGGGGATGCTGGCTCCGTGGGCATGGGCATGGCAGCTGCGACTGGGAGGAAGATGCAGAGAACGCCGCGGCGGGCCACGGGTGGGAAGGCTCTGGGGATGCGAGGATGAGATGCAGTCATGGCGTGAAACGGCCCGGCAAGAGAGAGAGAGAGAGAGACGGATCAGGGAGCTGGTTTCACGGGCCTTGGAAGGGAAGGGCATGCAGGCAGAAACGCAGGCAAGCAGACAGACAGATGGACAGGAGAGAAAGAGAGAGAGCGCGAGCCATGGAGCAGGCCAAGGAGGAGCTGAACAGAAAAGGGGCTGCAGAAGGAAGACACAAAAGCCTGTCCCGAGCCAGAAGATCTGCGAGCCGAAGAATGCCGCCCGGACGGGGAGAATTGACTCGTTCCTCCAGCAGCCAGCCAGGAAAAAATGTTTCACCACATTACAAAATACTGACAGCTCCCAGCTGAGGTTCTTAAGAGCATTCAATCCATGTCGCTAACGACTGGGCCAACGCAGCCGAACCACAGAGAATCCGATTAGGCCTCGTTCTGGGCTCGCGCCAGGATAAAACCCGGTCCCGCCTCCCCCGTGCCCTCTCCTTGTCGCCCTTTGGGGGAAACCTCCTCGCCCCTAGAGCCAGTCCCCTCCCTCCACCCCCAACCAGAGAGCCCGGGCCTGAAGTCTTCTCCCCTCGCCATCCCTCCCCGCGGCACCCAGAAGGAAAAGCTCTTGCAAAACCACAGACGAGTTAGGAAAAGTTTCGAGGCCTATCGTTTTGCCGTTCGCTCGTTATTTCTCAGCGCTGACTCCCTCTAACGGTGTCAGCCCGGATCAGAACCACGACCAGCAGCGTTGCAAATTCAAGAAAAGTCGGGCTGTTGCTGGTTTTTTTTTTGGAGGGGGTCATAGGTCATCTATATTTTAAACCATTTGAAGGAGTAACGGAAACCGTCTCTGAATGGACCGGAGACCCGAGCAAGCCCCGGAGAGAAATTCTGTCCGAGGCAGAGACCCCGATGCTCCTTTTCGTCCCGCTTGCAGAAGAAGGGGAAGGAAGCACCACTCGGCATGGGAAGGCAAGGCAGGCCGCCCAGCTCCCGCTTGTTAGGGACCCGGAGAGATGGGAGCGCTCTCTCTCGCTCTCTCTCCTCACGCTGGCCAGAGCCATTTCTGAGTTAGTTTTGCTCGCGGCTAACTCCAAACTGCGGCCGAGTGATTTAGTAGAGATGAGAGGAGACAGAAAACACAAAGAACAGCTGCCACAGCCACTCATGCAGTGAAAAAAAACACCTCGTTTAAAAGCAAAGATCTGTGGAAAGCCCAGGTTGAAATATTGCCGTCCAGGGTTGGCCATCCCCAGGGCAACAGCGAAGGGAGACAATCCATTAAACTAAAACCAGCACGTTTTGGCGACGTACGCTCTGCCCCGGTGTCGTTAGCACCCTCCCTGGACCGTGACGTGGCCCGTCTCCGGCACCGGCTCCGGAGAGCAGGCCGTGTCCCCGCGGGCTATGGAGTCGTTTATGAGCAATGAGGTTTTATTAATCGCCGCCTTTTATTCCCCGCCCTGCCGCTCACAAACCTCTTGCTGAGAGCGCTTTCCAAGCAAGCCGCGTCCCTCTGCCCCCAGCCCAGCCCCGACCCCGAGCCGTGAGCTCCTGCTCGGTTGCTGCTTGTTAACGAACCAGACCATGGATAGCCACGTGGGGAGGGGGTGGGAAGCCATCCTCACTGAGCATGTTCAGCGTCAAGGGCCCCCGGGACGTGCCCAGCTCGCTCCGACGAGCTGCTCACGTTCCCGGCTCTCAAATGCACGGTGCTAACTTGCACCCTCCGAGAAGCGGGGGTCCTCCAGCCCCAGCGCCCAGCACCAGACTCGCCCTCTCTTCCCCGCAAGTAACCCTAGAGGCTTCATCCTCTGCCGAGGGAACGGGGCCACGCGGACTCCCCCAGTTCCATACCCCTGCGCCCACCATCTCTGGCTCCCTGACTGTCTTCCCGTCAGAGAAGGGTGGGAAAGGAGAGACACCTACTAGACTGCAGGGTGCGCTCCCGGACCTCCGGGGTGAAGGCCCCCAGGCCCAGATCTGAGCGGGCAGCCAGCCGGAAGACATACTCAGTGTTGGGCTTCAGGTTTTCCACCATGAACGAGGTCGTGGGATCGAAGGTCCTCGACACCTGGATGTGGGCAAGGGGGAAGAGGAAATAAACCCAACAAACAAGGAGCAGCAGCAGCAGAGACACCCCGCAATAAAAGTGCTCTGCTTCCCCCAGCAATCCTGCAGCCCCTGTGCGGGCAGAGGGCCATCGACGTCCCGGGGGCAATGGGGCACTCTCAAGACTTACCTCCCTGCTGTGGTCTCCTTCCCGGAAGAGGAGGTCGTACTTCACTATGATCTCCTGACGGGGAGGGCTCCACAACAGCAGGATGCTGGTCTCGGTCTTAGCTTCTGCTCGGAAATTCATCGGCTGCCCAGGAACTGAGAACGGCAGAAGAAGCGCCCGCCGGGTGGGGACGGAGAGGGCAGAGGAGGAGAAGGGAGATAGATGGAGACCTGGTTGACTTGGCCCGTCACAAGATTCCCACCTCTCCTTCAAGGCGCGTCCACGGGAGACAGCTGGGGTGCAAAGTCCTAACCCGCGAGGGATGGAAGGTCTTTATTCACCCAGCAGGGCCACGAGAGCGGCTGGCCCGGAGTACTTGAGTCTCCTGCACTCACGGGGTCCGTCAGCCCCGGGGCAGGACGCAGCTCTTTCCATTAGGCCCCCCGGTTAAGAGCTAGAGTTCGCCACCCCCACGTGACCGGGACAGGGAAAGCAAACTCCCTTCTCCACTATACAAAGGCCTGTGGATTCAAGCCTGGAAGAAAGCTCCCAATTACAAGAGGAGGGAGAATGATCCATTGCAGGACGGGAAGAGCAAACCCTTCCTTTCATTCAGTGCCCTACATAGGAAAGGGCGTTCTGGCCGGCATCACACAGATGAGGAAACCCAATTCCCACTTGGCCTAAAACCTGTCCCCGGCGTCCACCAGAGCAGGTGTTTTTTACCCCGGGCAGGAGGCAGACTAAATAAGGCTCCACACACCTACAGCCCTCTGGCTCGCAGTGTTGGGGGATGACCCCTCGGCTTCACCACAGCCTTAGAGGTGGAGGAACCGAGACACTGAGACACCACGGTCAAGGAGAAAACAGACTCCTGTCTTCTACTTGCCTACTAGACAGGACTCGGGAGTCCTAATGCCCAGGTCCTCTGCTCCAACCACTACATAAGAGCTTCCTCCCTGCACAGTTGCTTCTATTCAAACCACAGATGTCCTGCAAAAGGGAGATGCTCAGGGGAGAGCCACGGGCATAAGAGCATCGCTAGCCACCCCTCCCTCCTGGAAGCATCGCCCGCAGCTCGGCGCGTCTGCACCGACGCGGGGTCTGAACTCACCTCCTTGCTGCGTTTTAACCTGGATGGGGTCAGAGAGAGGCCCATCTCCCACGGACGTGAAGGCCAGGACCCGGACGGTGTAGGTCTCGTCCTCCAGGAGGCTGCCCACTGTGGTCAAGAGGCTGTCGTCCATGTTGTGCTTCTGCCAGTTGCTGACGGGTTGATCCGGCTCCATGGTGTAATACACCCGGTAGCCGCGGATCTGCCCGTTGGGCTCCACTGGCTCTTCCCACTGGATGATCATGGTGTTGCTGCTCAGCATGCGCCCCTGGACATTGCGCGGCGCGCTGGCCGGCGCCTGCTCCCCAGTGCGGGTCACCACGGACTCGCTGGGAGGCCCCTGCCCAATGCTGTTGACGGCCGACACCCAGATCTCATACTCCGAGTTGGGGCTGAGTCCCCCGATGCTGTAGCGGGTGGTGGTGATGTCCTCCTTGATCTGGTAAGGGCCGTCCTGGCTCTTAGACTTGTACTCGATGACGTAGTAGGACACGGGATCGGGGTTCCCAGAGTCCCACGTGATGGTGATGCTTGTTGCAGTGGTCTCTGTTACCATAGGTGTCCCAGGAGCCTTAGGGAGTGCTGAGAATTGGGAAGAACAGTCGCTTTAAAACCATATGCTAAAACGGCGCCTAATGGGCTTGTTAGGGCTCCACAAGCCGTCGGCAGCGCACGCATCGCGGCGCGGCTGTTCCGTAAAGTGCCGCTGAAATATTATGAACCTAGTTACGCTCTTTATTACCCTCCTTAAACTGCTCCATCAAAAGAAAGTGTTCAACTAAACATCTGGAATCGTTAACGCAGGCTTCAACTGAGCATCCGCCAGCTCGCACCGCGCCGGGGCTTCGCTCGCAGCTCCGGGAGAGCGGGTGGAAACGTCTCGTTCTGCATCGCTACCTGCCCTTACGCGGAAGCTGCTGCCTCGCTCTGCATCGGTGGCGTGCAGCCGCTGCATGGGTGCTCCTCTAGAGCAGGGGTGTCAAATCCACCCGGGGCCCCCGGCCAGATCCGGACGATGGGGCTCCTCGCGGGCTGGATCCGCCTGCGGCATGAGGGCTGCTGCGGTGACAAGCATGGTGATGGCGGGGGCCCCGGGGCCAGTGCAGGGTATAGCAGGGGCAGGGGTGGTGCAAGGTCTGGTGGGTGTGGGGGCAAGCCAAGTTCACTGCTGGCGGTCATGGCTTATGGGGCCAAAGGGCCCGACTTCTGGTGCCCTCTGGTAGCCCAATGGGCTGGAGAGAATGTGTACACGTGTGCACGCATGTGCGTGCACATTTTCTGCAGGCCAAATCCAGCCCGCAGGTCGTACGTTTGACACCTCTGCTCTAGCCATGCAGCTTGCTCTTTCTACATCTAGAAAGCTCAAAGAGCATAGGCCTGTTTTGGCTCTTCAGGCTCCTTTGCATCCTCTTTCTCCGAGGACGCGCCCTAGCCCGGGGCTGTCCTTATAGGCGAGCTCTGGACCCTGTTGTCCTGTCTGCACTCCCCGAGTTGGATGCTCTGACAAAATGGTACCTATTTTCTTTCCATCCCCGCTCCCAGCTCCACGTGACAGCTCCCTCCCCAAATCCCTCCTGGAAGGTGTCAGTGCTCAGAGCAGACACCAGCTCAACCCAGAGTTCGGCAGCGACCCGCCCGCACGTCAGGACCTGCTTAAAGATATCACCTGCCCTCCTCTTCGGGATCACTAGCCTGAAGCTGGATCTCCTTCACTGGGGCAACAGAGGATGCTTCTCCGAGACACCCGGAGTAGGCTCTAGCGCGAAGGACTACAGGCTAGAAGCAGGCAGGTCCTCAGGGCCTGCTCTGACTCCTCCAACTCTGGAACAAGAGCAGGGAGCAAGTCCCTTGGCTGCTCGCAGATGTCCGTAAATTGGCCGGCCAGCCCCACATCCCAGCACTGGGAATACATATGCCGGGGTTTGAACCTCAGCGTCCTAAATAAAGGCAACTCCGAAGTCAGGGAAAGCCCCAAGCCAGCGATGAGAATGGGCGAAGCCTTTGGCTTTCCATTTATTGGGGATTTCTTTGAGTCTTGGCATACTCATCAGGCACCCATGCACTCATGAACAGACTCACATGCCTGCATACACACACATGCGTGCACATTCCTGCCCATGCACCCACGCAACAATTTTCTCGCACTGGCTTAGACTTGCACACGCAGTCCCTGGAAGTCATGCCCCCAACATGCTCACACCACGCTCATCGCTTCTCACGCGCACGTACCTACACGACCACATGCCTACATGCATGCCCATGCCTCCACACGCTCCCATGCACGGTCATACAACCGTGTTCTCATCTCGTGCACACGTACCTGCATTCCTAAAGGCATGCGCAAATGCCAGGTCCTGCAGTCTCATGCGCATTCATGCACATTCCCCCATGCTCACGTCTGACCATGCACACACATGCATGTTCACAGGAGCTACACGCTCACTCGCACACGCATGCTCACGCTCTCTTACATTTCACCGTGATCTGGGCCACAGCCTCTATGACTCCCAGGCTGGACATGGCCACGCAGGTATAGTTGGCCGAGTCCTTGACATCGGTGAGCTCTAGGACATTGCGGCCCACCGGCATGTCATCTTCCGGCGTCAGGTCCTCTGCGCCCTGCATCCATTTTACATACGGCATGGGCGAACCCACTGCCACGCAGGTGATGTTGACGTTGCCCCCGGGCATGATTTCGTGGCTGACGGGCAGGATGGAGAAGCGCGGGGCCACCCGGCGAACTGCGGATGAGACGCACAGAGGTAACAGAAAAAAAAGAAACGGAAAGGGGGGGGGAAAAGAAAAAAGAAAAAAAAGAAGAAAAGAAAGAAACAAAGAAAAAAGAAAGACAAAAAGGGGAGAAAAAGAAAAAAAGAGCAGAAGATAATTTAAATATAGATGGGGGTTGTGGTTACGATATTTTTCCTTCATTAAAAAAACAAAATGAAACCAATAGAAAAAAAAAACCAAACAAATCAAAAACCAAACCAAAAAAATCAAACTTCAAATAAATGTTACTTCACAAACAATATAGAGAATATAGACATAAAGCGATATTTCATAGCAACAGGGTTCCATTGATCAAGATTAGACCCATCACAGCACAGATAAATACACAAAAATTTATTAGCAATTTCTCATCTTTACTGACAAGAGCTGGCTTTATGCGCATCAAAAAGTCTCCTCCACAGCTTCCGGGGCCCCAGCTCCCCGCTCCGTGTCCCCAAATGCCTGCTCCTCCCCTTGTCTTTTGGGTCCGATTCGTCCCTTCGCCGCCTCCTCCCACGGACATCCGGGACAACCCCCACCACCGGGTTTTCCTTGCAAGCGCCTCCCCTTCTCCAAGGGGGTTCGTGCCCCCGGACAGGACCGCTCTCACACCAGCGGGCTCTCGCTTCCAGCAGGCGTGGAGGGAAACGGAGGAGGAGGAGGAGGAGGAGGAGGAGGTGGTGGGGAATTGGGTCGGGAGGGGGAAGAAGCAGCTTCCACGAATCTGTCTTTGTTGCAAAGGCCTTCAACCGGTGGAGACCTGGAGAGGGGGGGAGGATTCAGGGAGAGATGCAGAAGGCGAAAAAGAGATCCTTCCCCAATCTCCAGAGACGCCGCCTGCAAGGCAGAGAGAGGGGGAGACGGGGTCCCCAGAGCAGGCTAGAATTTAGTCCGTGTTTGTGCATGTGTGCGAACCGTCCAGGAGGAGGCAGCCCCCCCTGGAGCGACAGCGGAAAAGATGAGAAACTCTAATGAAATTTTTGTGGTTTTCGGGTATAGAAACCCTAACGAAGCCTCTTTAAGATCTGACACGGTTCCATCGATAGATGCAGCTCTCAGAGTCACAAACATCATGCAAAATAGGTAAAAAAGAGAGAGAAAGAGAGAGAGAGAGAGAAAGAGAGAGAAAGAGAGACAGGGACAGAGAGATAGGAAAATGCAGAGGAATATAACTTATGGGCTGCTAGCAAATGCCCACATGAATAGTGGAGAAAAAGAGAGAGAGGAAGACAAGGAGGAAGAGGACAGGGGGGAGAGAGAGAGAAAGAGAGAGGGGGTTGGGGAGGGGGAAACCCACTTTAATGCTGCATACTTTTTCTAGCTGATGTGACCCAATGTGGTGGCTCACATTGTCACATCTCAGCCCTGGCGGAATAATAAATAGAATAGAATTAATAATAATAAGAAAAACGAGGTAATGAAACTTGACGTTGAGAAAACAGTGACATGTTCTGTGCATCTCCTTAGCAGAGAGGTGGATGCAGCTTCCAGACCTTACACAATAAGAACATGGACGCAAAGGAGAGGGCGCCGTTTCTGTGGCTCCATTTTCTGAAGGGACTGGGACTGGACGGGGGGACGAGGCGGACCAGGTAAGGAGAAGGGACGAGTGGGAAAGGCCAGCCGAGCTCCTGGCTTTTCACCACCTTCCCGGACCCAAGGGCTGCTGCTAGAGAAGGGATCTACGCCGGCCGTTGTCAGCGTGATCCCCGTGCCTCCACGAGCCCCCGCCTGTGCTAGACGCCCCCCATTATTTCACTGAGCCTGCAGGTCTGTCTGCCACGGCAGTCCAAGGTGCAAGTGCAGCTCGTGTGGACGCACCTGAGCTGGCCGGAAGTCGGCTTGGGCACGCGTCTCAAACGCCGAGCAAGGTGTCGAGACCAGGGATGCTGCCGGGAAAGGCTCTCTCTTCCGAGGGGAACGACTGCACAACCACGGCCTGCCCTGCCGTGGGGAGGATGGACAAGGTGTCAGTGAACTACCGCCTTCCTGCGCTGGCAGTGGGGAGCACAGCCGGGTCCCGGTCTGGCTGGAGAGCCCTCCTCCTCTCCATGCCTGCAGCACTGCCGTCCGTGCAGGTAGCGTGCACCCACCTGCTTCGTACTCCTAAGCGTCTGTTTGTTGGGGGAGCCTAACACCCCCCTATCACTTCGCTCTGCTATGGCTAGTTCCCGTATTTCCGGGCTTTGCTGGCTGCTGCGTGGGGCTGGGAGGAAAGACTGACTGTAGTTTTGCTAAGAGGCTGGATAATGGACATTTTTAGGATGGTTTGGATAGGGATGATCCTGCCTCGGGCAGGGGGCTGGACTAGATGACCTATAGAGGTCCCTTCCAGCCCTGCTTTTCTCTGACTGTGATTCAGGAACAGATTTTGAACCAGGCTGTTGCACCCTACAAGGGAGACAGTGGGGGCGTCTACACGTGCGTTTACGCTGGCTTAAATTTACTGCACAGTCAGTTGCCGCAAAGTAATCAGGAATAGGCCGTCTACACGTGCAGGCATTAAAGCGAGTAACGCTGCGTGGATTGACTTGGGACTAAAGTTAGTCCCAAGTCAGCCCACGCACACGGTGTTACTGGGCTGGTAGTTTCATAGTTGGTCGGGTCGGAAGGGACCTGAGCAGATCATCAAGTCCGACCCCCTGCCCTGGGCAGGGACATCTACACGTGCGTTACTGCGCAGAAACTAATTGGGCATCAACTGCATACCTGCATGACGCAGGCATCCAATTTGTGCTCAAGTCAGTGTTACCGGCTGTGCATACAGGTGTGCGCACATAGACATGTGCCCGTGCTGTGCAGCAGTTTTGGTTTCCGTGCACGTGCAGACGCAGCCAGTGAGGACCTCTGCTGAGTAGTTGCTCAGTCTCAGCCCACACCACAATAACCATAGGTTATTAGCACCATCAGAAACCTCCCTCCCCAGTGCCATTGCCATTGGCTAATGACAGTCACCTTTTACCCAGCTCCCTTCACTACTGAAAGGTCAGAAACCGCTCCCCTGTGATGGGATTCAACGGGAAAAGCAGCTTCTGCCCTCCCCTGCAACCCCACAAGCGGGCATCTCCACCTCGAGCGGCACCCGTGGACCAGCCCTTAGTGTGGGGGCAGAAAGCCTTGGGGGACTTGACGTAGGGGAGATCCTGGGTACAAGGGTGGGGGATGCGTCTCCCCACCTTGATGTCATGGAGAAAGGTATACGGCACGGGAGGCATAACCTCACCTAGACACCGGAGCTAGGAGATGGGTCCCTACCTAGACACAGAGAGATGGTGGGAGCGTATAAGCCCTCGCGGACCCTGGTTCTGGCTAGGAAAGTTGGCCGAGACACAGCCACATTGGCCACCGTGACTTGGAAGAGGAGAGGCAAGGCCTCTCGCCGGCCGGGCCAGGGTCGAGGAGAAGAGAGCGTGCCAGCAGTGCTGGTGGCAGATGGGACGGGAGGTCTCAAGTGCCCAGACCCTGGCTGGGGGCAGCTGGCAGCGTCTCCCACTGGGCTGACACGGCCATGTGTGCAAGGGCGGCGCTGGGCCCTGCAGGATGCCGGTCCCATCCTTCTTTCCCCTGCGGCCGGGTTTCTCAGCTTTGATGGGAGCCGGAGCCCAGGCATGCCCCCGACGCCGGCAGCGTTTCAGAAAATGGAGCCACGTGAAGACTGCGCTAGTCACATCTGAGACAAGATGGAGAGAACTTGAAAAGAAACAAGTGGGGTCACATGCAGACAGATCTGGGGTGGGATGAGTCTCCTGAGGAGGGGGCTGATACGTAACTCCCTGGGGGAGGTGGGGCAGGGGGAGGCGAGGAGAAATGGGGAGACATACACTGACGGACAAGATCCGGTCAGCAAACAGCATCAACAGCAACAAACAACGGCAAGGTGGGATGCAAACACGGAGTTGTCATGGAAACAGAACACGACACGTTAATTCAAACGGAAGTTAATTAAAAGAAAAAGAACGGAGAAAGGAAGGAAAAGAACAAACCAGAATTCCAACAACTGAAAAGCATTGTTCGATGGGCAGCAGAGTGCTGAGAATCGGAGTCTGAAGGGAACCAACCCCTACCGCCGGCTCGCTCGTTGGCACGGGGGGAGATGGGGATCATCTGCTCACAAAACACGAGCCTGCGCCCTGCCCCGCAAACACCCCCCCATCGCTCCAGCTTTCAGGTCAGGCCTTTGGGGCCTCGGTTTGGCGGCGGCGCTCGGCTCCTGGAACGGCGCTGCCAGGCTTTGCAGAGAAGGAGGCAAAGAGGAAGCCCTGATGCCCAGGGGACAGTTAGGAAGCAGGCTGGCAGTGCAAGGGCAGAGATGGCTGGGAGCCGCAACCCTCCTGGGACTGTATCCTGGTTTAAAAAGAGCTTCACGAGGACACACACACGCACACGCGCGCGCACATGCACACACGAGCCCAGGCAGCGAGAGTGCCACCTGCATGAGTGCGGGAGTCCCTGCACGCAGGCCTGGGAGGACTCGGGGCCGTGACAAGAGAGCTTCCCGTAATGAGAAACGCTCAGCGGCCCATTGCAATAGGTCTGCTAAGGGCCCGGGCAGCGAGCGAGCCTTCCTCCAAACCATCTCGCTGCTATTTATTTTAATAGCCGACCTGCTACTATTTGAGTGTTGACATGAGATTGCACAAACTGCGATGCTCCAGGTCAGCTTCGAGGTCAGAGCCTTGGGGAAGAAAGCTTGAACGGCAGCAGAGAGACTGAACTGAAAGCTCTCGCAGCTCGCTCAGGCTGGAAGAAGGGATTCATGGACAGAAAAAATGCAACGGGAAGCCCCCGGTCCTGCTACCAGAGACACCCGCATGCTCGGGAAGTAAACCCCAAAAAGCAAGAACATCCCTCTGTGCAAAGAAGGGGCTGCAACTGGGGGGTCTTCTAGAGTCCATTAAGGCAGCAATAGGTGTCTTCCAATCTTTACACCCCTGCACATGTAGGAGTCTCACCTTGGCATAAACTATGCTCAAGACAAATATACAGTAGTCTCGTCCTTCCGGTCTACACTCACCAAGCTTTACAAGTGCCCCCAGGGAGGAGCCCGGGCTTGGGGCAGGGGGCTGTCCTGGCAGGGCCAGCAGCTGAATCCGGCCATCAGGAAGCTTGTGCCCTGCTCCTGCTGTCAGACAGCCCTGCTCGTTCAACCACAGGAGCCTCCGGCCTGGATGGCAGTGAGCGGAGAGGGAAGTATACGCGAGAGGGTCACTGAACCCAACGGATGATAGAAGAGCAGGGCGGCAAGGTACCGGCAGGAGCTACTTCCAGCGAAACCAGAAGCTAACCAAGCCGTGGTGCGGTTCAGGCACCGCCTCCATTGGAAACCACGGCGGGACAGCCGTAACTGCTTGGGTCTCCACGCTGACGGCGACCTGGACCCAGGTGGATCAGGTTTCGAAAGGGGTTCTGCTGGGGAGGGAGAGGCCTAGGTGATGCGTTTTCATTGCCGGCCTGAATTCCTTTAGAAAGGAAGAAGTTAGGGCTTTTCCTAGCTTGCACTCACCAGGAGCACGAGGACGGACACGGGAGCCAGGGAGGGGGTTACAGGGCTGGACTATCCTATCTGCTGGCCGCGCAGTGCCATATAGCTAACCCACATCCTTGGTCCCCACGGGGGAGGCAGCTAAAAGGGGAAGCAGTGCACAGCATCCTCCCTCTCCTCCTCCCCAAACAGATGGTAGGCAGAGACGGGCAACACAGCCTTCCTACAGGCTCTCATCGCTCTGCCCCGTGATGCGATTTACAGTCAACTTCTCTGACTACAGCCCCCACCCAAAAACCGTTCGGCTTCGAGCACCAAGGGCGCAGGAGCTATCTGCTACCGCTGCTTGACTCTGCCGGGAATTGGGATCCAAACCTGGAGCTGCTACCAGATCGCTCTCCAAGTGTTTTGCAGACTGCTGGCTTTCGGGGGAAGGTGAACAATGGAAACAGTTGGGCTGAGATTGATATTTGTCTCTTTTATACCATTATAAGGCTCCCAAGCC
>JAGPOW010001806.1:4818472-4865878 GCA_030014935.1 Caiman crocodilus | reverse complement strand
TGTCTGAAACCACTGTCCAACGTCTACTGGTTTCATGCAGATGCAGGAGACAGATGGAGATTCGGGATCCAAGCCTTCCCGAGCTCGCTGAGGATGTCTGGCATGGATGTTATGCTCTCCCTAGGTCCCCAGAAGCCCAGTTACATGACATCCACCACTCGCACACCCCCACACGCGCCGCTTCGATGACCAACAGCCTCTTGCAAGCACTTTTTAAAACAGGATACTGCTCCCCACCAACAGCGCCCCGCAGTCCTGGTCCTTTGGAGGGACTCCCTCTATGCCGCCCTCCCAACGAGCTTGTCGCAAAGTGGCTAGCTTGTCCACCGGGTCAACGTTTTGTGCCTCACAAGTTCCGTTTAACCTCAAATTCGTTAGAAACTTCACAAATAAACCAGGATCTACGGCTTTTACCTTCTGATGGGGTGGGTGAAGCTTGGCTTTGCTGCTGCTCCCGAATGCAGGGAGCCTGCCCCAGGCTGTGTTCTGTGAGCAGTGCTTTCAGTTCATTTTTGCCATCAGGAGGTTATGATCCAATTTCCCCCGCCGCCCTCCCAGGTTAGAAAGACAACCTGAGGATCCAGGGGGGAGCAACACCGACATTTTCAAGGGGGGCGAACATACAGACCTGGCTGGAAGAGGCTCTGGAAGATCCGTGTTGGGTTTGCAACACCGGAATAGCCGCCCTTACAACGTGCTCCCAGGACCGGTGAGAGAAGTCTGAGGACCGATCAATCAGTTTGCACGGAAGAAACCCACCGATTTCGCTTTCTGACCCCCGTCCAGATTAGCTCAGGGGCGCACCGTTAGGACAGGGCGAAGCAAGGGGACAGGGAAGGGACGCTAGACAAGGACCCGTCACTTCAAACCCCGATTCACATGAAACCGAGCCGAAGAAACGAGGAAACAAAAAAAAAAAAAATCAAAACGGAAAGAAACTCGTGAAAGGAAAATTAAAGAAATGAAGTGACTGGTGAAAAGCACCAAACAAAACCGAATGGCATTAACATTTTGACACTCAGCAAGCCGCTGCTCCAAATGAGGTGAGAAGGCGGACATTATCGGCCATTTTGGCGAGACAGGAGTCATTCCGTCTTACTCCAAAATGAGGACGGGGTAAGGGAAAGGGTGCCAAAATAATGTGCAGCCTCTACGTTATTAGTGAAGCTTAGATTACACCTGTCCTCCCCTCCCAAAAGGTCGCTTCTCCCTGCCCCCTGTGCTCGCCGTGCAGCCGCCTCTCCCTCTTTCTCTCTCTCTGTCCCTCTCTCTCCCCTCCCTTCTCCCTCTCCAAATCCAAATTGCAGGTGGGGTAAGGCTGGTTGGGTTCGGATTTCCGACCTCCGTCCCTCCAGAGGACAAGGAGTCTCCCCTCCTCCTGCCCAATCTCCTGCCTCATTTCTGCTGCTGCTAAATTAAGAAAAGGACACCAATAAGGAAACCAGACCGTGATCTGGATTGGGACCGGAGGAAAAATTTGCAGTCGTTACCTTCCCAATCAGCGTGATTATTTTGCCACTTTCATAATGCGTCAGTCGAGTGACAGGCTGGCTGAACATCTCTGGTCTTTTTTAATTTTTCTTTTCCTTTTACACGATTGAATAGCAAGTCGTCTAAGCCCAATTGATTTCCAAGCAGCTCTCTTGCAGCTGCCGTAATATTAGACGCACGCTTTTTTTTTTTAATTTGACAAGGTGTAATCTAATTTTTTTCCCCTAAAACAAAGAGAACAGCGATGCAAAAGGTGTAGGAGACACAGGCAGGCAGAGATTTCGAGATCAGTACAGCACAGTGTTCCTGCAAAGTGCCCTCTATAGATAGAGTTTTTGTTTCCAGTTGCGGTTCTTGGTGCCCTTGAGAAATCCTTCTGCAGAAACACAGCAAAGTCAGTGGTTTGCTTTTTTTTTTTTTTTTTTTTGGTTTTTGGTTTTTTGGTTTAAACTCTAGAATTTCAGAGCTGAGGACACCCCACACGTGTACAGGGCGCTCCCCCTTGCTTGGAGGCGCTAGGCGGGCCTGCGAGCGCAGGAGCGGTGCTCTGCAATGCGAATCGTCATTCCCCCTCCCTGAACTCCAGCATTAATGGGATTCTGGAAGATGGCGTGAAAGGGGGTCTACGATGAGGTGGCGGTCTTCTCGCGGGGCACTACCTTCCCCTTCCCCGCCATGGGAACTGGATTATATTAATGCTATTATGGCGTGGATTTAAGATGCTCAGGATTTTAGAGCCTGTATGAGCATCCTGCTCCAGAGTTGCGCCCCGACGCTCCTCTTTCACTTCTAGAGGACGCCTGCAGTATTTCCCCGTGAGCCACTATCGGAAGTGCAGGGATTTAGCACCATTCTTCAGGCCTACTGAGGGGCATCGGTGGCCACGGGCCGCTCTCATTGACTCGAGTCGTGCGCGACCCAAACTTGCCCACCTTTCTACGAAAGGGGGCAGCGATTATTTTCTAATTTATAAATAGTTTAATGCATTGGTTAGATGGTGTTTCTCAAGCGACGCTGGGTTTCAGAGCGTCCAACCCAGCTCCGAAACGAGCGGTTTTCTTCAAACCGCTTTAATGTGACTGCTGCCTATTTAATCCCTGGCTTGCTTTCATCTTTAGTCTCTTAGCTACTTGGTCTTTTCCTTGAACCCTGAAGAATATTTGGACCGTTCTCGGCAAAAACCGGATTGCAAGGCTAGACGGAGTCACCCAAGTTTAGGGTTGCAAGGGACCTTGCGAGACCATCGGGTCCGGCCTCCCCACCCCTGCTCCGGGCACGAAAGAAAAATAACCCCGGCAAAGGGTGCGTCCAGCCCCTGGTATCAGCGGCCGAGCTGCAGCTCTGCTGGCAGCTGGGCCAGAAATGGTCTACTCCACTTGCGCTGGAAGCAGCGGGAACACACATGCATTGTGCTGCCTTTTAAACACCTGCAGTTGCGCCAGGCTTGCAAAGAGCAGAGCAACAGGATGAGTGGGGGGGGAAAGGGCTGGGGTTACCCCTACGGCACCGCAGCTGCTGACGAGGCCACCAGCTGCCAAGCCTTAGGAAAGTTTCTGGAGATGCTCAGAGCTAAGCAATCAACTCCTCCCAAGACACAGAAGTGTACCGTGATAGCTTCGCATGGCCAGAGGTTGCTGAAGCCTTGCTCGCGGCATGCCTTGATGTGCCACCTGGCTTCCCTCGTCATTGCTTTACCACAAAAGGGCTTGGAGGGACTTCAGGTCCTAATATGTAATACTCCTTCTCGAGCCAAATAAGAGGCCGCTTGGATCAAGACGGTCTGTCATCTACCCATGGCCCAGTCTAGATTCTAGACGAGGACAAAGGCGATCTGTTCTGGTTTATATTAGGCACGGCCCTTTGGCTTCAGGCTCGCTGCTGTCAACCGGCAGAGCCTGGGATCTTTTGCTTTAGGCTCGGCTCTGCTTTGGGAAAGTGGGCGTCAGACGCAAATTCTGCCCTGGGTTCGTCTCTCCAAGGCGAATGGGCACGCCAGCCCACGTGGTCAAGCTCCAAGACCCGTTTCTCCCTGTCCCGCCTGCGCTTGCAGACGTGCTTCCACACTGTCCCTGCGGCTGCCCTGGGGTAAGCTCCAGCACGGTGGGATCCCCGTTAGCTACACGGTGAAGAGGCTTTCAAACAAACTCCCCTTCCACCGCCATCCCAACTTGGCCGTGTGGAAGGAAGGCCTGATACAAAGTCCACCAACATCAATGGAAAGACCCCCATTGACTTTGCTGAGCTTTGGATCGTAGTCGCCAAGGGCCAAATGCGTGTCTAAGGAGGCAGACGCATCTGCAGGGATTTTCAAAAGTGCCTGAGCAGGGCAGCCTCCCTCCCCCCAGTCCCAAATCAATAGACACTCTTAGGCACTTTTGAATATCTCTGCATTTTAGGTGCCTGCCCTTTGAAAATCAGGGTTTAAGTCACAGAATATCCAAATATTCTTCAGTGATCCCAGGCCCTTCTGGAGCCCTGCTTCTACTTCCTCCACCGAGCCGCCTCCAGAAATACCTCCTGCTTTCTCCGCGCGGCCTCGGTAGGGCCTGAAGGAGCATCTCCTTAGAGATCTTAGCAGATTTTCATGGGCTTGGATCGCTGGGGCCATCAAACCTGACCGGCCGCTTAACGCTGGCCAGAGACCCTCACACAGCCATCATTTCCACGGCCAGCCCAGTAGCCCCTGGCTGAGTTTGGGTCTCAGGTAGATGTCCCGCCCCGATGTACTTGCCAAGCCTCACTCCACTGCCTGGCGCCCGCGTCGTTTTTAGCTTTATTTTATGGTGGTTATTACTGGAGCTTAAAAAAGGATTTATGCCTAAGAGCTTCTCGGATCACCTTGGGTCTGGTAACCTGCCACGCTGGAGAGCCGCCAAGCGATTCCACCCTTGGCAGGGCCAGGTGGGCACGTTAGAAACATTTTTATCACGCCCAAAATACATGCATCCATAAATAAAGTGTATAAAGCCCTTTTTAGTGCATCTAAGTCCTTATACTCATGCACCTATTCATGAAGGCAAATTCTGGCATTAGTGGCAATTGTAAGAGGGGCTGTGAGCCCTGGGGAGGAGGGAGGTGGGATGGGGACTTCTCATTTCAGGCTCTACCCTCTCTGCTGTTTTTTATAGATATTTTTATAGTGGATTTTTTTGGTTTTTGGGAGGTGGCGGGGGGGGGCAATGGTTGGAATTGAAAGAGCCACAGCTGGCCACTTCAGAAAGACGTGGGCAACAACACAGCATTTCTGAGTGGTATTCTTGTACCTATGGGTGTCGGAGGGAAAAGAGGGGGGAATTACCAGCACTGAGGGTCCGAGCACTGAAATCTCAGCATCTTAAGAGAAGGAGAAAGACAAACAGAGAGAAAGAGAGAGAGAGAGAGCGAGAGAGAGAAAGAGAGAGACAGATACTGTGTCCATACTGCACTGGATTTCTCAAAAAAAATCACACAGCTTTAAGACCTGTACGCTAGGAAAGCCACTGCCTGGTCTGGTATTGTGGGAAGGGGAGCTGCGGGCAGGGGAGGGAAGAGCAGTCTGGGGTGTAAGGGCCAAAGCCTCGGGGGATTATAGCACAGTACAAAACCTACCAGCCTGCTCTTCCCCGGGGTTGGCCCGGGGCTGTGCGCACTGCAGAGACACTGGGGTGCATAAGGGATTAATGGGGGGACGCAGGGGAGGGGAGCAAGGCTCTTGGGACAACATTTCCCAACCAGAGTGTGCCGCTCGTCGGATGGCTTGTGGTTCACACCACACTCGCCAAGCCCGCCTCCCTGGAGCGTCCCTCTGCCGTGCAGCCTACCCATGCCCCTTGGGACAAAGAGCACCTCTCCTTTTTGGGGTCAGGTCCATGGCCCTGAAAGTCGGCTCCAGGCACGAGCTGGTTAAACAACCATGGACGCTGGCCACCCCCCGCAGACAGCCCTACCCCGGGTAGCTGCTTGCCTTGGCGTGGCGGGGTCCTGGACGAACAAGGGCGGCGTGTGTCGCTGGCGAGATCCACCACCCCGTGCGTGCGTCGAAGGCGAGAGCCGAGCGGGGCCGATCTCTCTGCCTTGGGCTGCAGGGACTGGCTCCTACGTGGGGGGCCTCTAGGTATCGTCAGTGGGAAACGAGGATGGTGCATAAGGGCAAGGTCCTTGGAGTAGGAATCGGGTCCTATTTTGGGTGCAGGGTCTATGCTCCGGGGCCGGTAGGGAACAGGTTGGCGCGCGAGATTGGGAGGGACCCATCGAGAACACCGCCCAGGGTTTCCTACTCTTGCCTCCCCCTCCCCGAACACAAAGGTGGTCCCCGCTGCAGCGCTTCCACCGCCAGGAGTTAGAGCTGTGTGACTCCTTTCCTCCGAGGGGGGGTCAGGGAGTTCAGTTACCAACGGGGGCAGGAACACTGGCTTCTCACAATGCGTTTGGAATAAATTGCAGCACAGCATAATCAATCCGAACCGAAAGAGGAAAATCAAGAAAAAGCAAAAAATCCAAAAGGAGAAACCAAAAAAAACCAAACCAAATCCACTCGAAAGAAACCAGAACTGGAAAATAAATGTCAGATATATTTATCTATATAGGAAACAAAACAACAAACAAACAAACAAAAAAAACCAAAAAAAAGAAGAAGAACTAATTGAAAAGAGTGGCATGCAAAGAAGATCGTTACATTCTCCTTTCATGCACCAGGCCCAATGTCCAAACGGCAAGGTAACCATGACGACAAAAAAGTGCAAGAACTCAGCAACATTACCAAAGGATGCATAGAGAGGCCCACAATGCAACTCAACTCATCTCGGCGAGACCCGGGAACGGGCGGGTCTCGCTCATCTTAAAGATTTCTTGCTTTTTCTCTTTTTTTTTTTTTTAATTTTTTTTTTTTCTCTTAAGAATGTAAAAATGTGGGTAAAGAAAGTAAAAAAGAAAAAAACCACACCAACCTTCTCGTAGCTCTGAGGGATGTTAAGGGGGTTTGATGCGGAACACAATGACATGAGGAGAAGAGAAAAATAGGGGAAACACAGAGAGAGTAAAAAAAGGCCTTCTCAAGGCTGTCAGCTGCAAATTGATTGTTTTTTTTTTCTCTTTTAACCAAAATGAAAAGAAAGAAAAAAAGAAAGAAGATAGCAACGACCCTTTCTTGGTTTTTTCTTTTCCTTTTTCCCTTCCTTCCTTCCTTCCTTCCTTCTTCCCCCTCCCAGCCGCGTCGAAAGGCTTGTTTCGGAGCACCAAGCTCTGCGAAGAGGTCAGATTGCATACAATCCGAATTCGGCACCCAATGGAGGGGCCAACCCCACCAGCGAGCTCTCACCTTCGTAAGCCTGGCTGATGTTTCGGGAAGGGGAAGTGGAGATTAGCCCAGGCAGAGTAGACCTGGATGTAAAGGCTGTCCCCCCAAATTGGACACCCTCCCCCCCTCCCCCAGCTTTCCTGTCTCCCGCCCCCCCACGTCCCCCCACCTCCCCAGCTTTGCTGGCGCTAATTTGCCAATGCAGGCCTGACTTAAAAATAAATAAATGAATAAAAAATTAGAAGAAGAAAAGACATTTCCTTGCAACGTTAAAACTTACAACTCCTATCCCAGGTATTCTATAGAGACAAGCATGTTATGGGAGAAACATGTCAATTGGAAACACAAGCATGTTCGAGACTCTTTTGAAACGAAAACGGGGGTGGGGGGGAGGTGGGGGGAGGCCGGGAAGGGGGAAGTACGTGAACTCCCCCCGAAAGCGATGGAGTTTCGGGACTTCGTTACCTTTCCGCAAAGTTAACACACAAGAAACAAGGGATTAAACAGCATGAAACCACCCAAAGCACAAGCCGAGCTCTCTTCCAACAGTGTTTTTTTCCTGCACCCGCAGGCCTGCTCATGCTGGGGTTGCCTATTACAGAGGCCTCAGAAGCACACGGGTCATTTTTGGTACGGCGATGGCCATCTACCTGGACCCGAGATTCATCCAGGGATGGAGAAAAGGAGCTCTTGGTGATGACAGCCGCTGGATGTTGGCTAGCTTTCACCGCATAAAGGTGGGGAGTTTGGGAAATAAAATACCACCAATAAAAACACATTTCTTAAACAAACCCATTGAGCCCTTGTGTGAGATCACATTCCCAGATTTATGCTCCCAACGGTGGAATTTCAGAGCTCAGACAGCGGGGGAGAATTCCAAAACGCAATTTTCCAGCTGGCCACAAAAGGCTCTTTAAAAATTTAGCTTGGGAAGATTAAATAATTAAAAGCCTTCTCTCCATGTGCATGTGATTTAGTGAACGTGAGACACAGAGAGAGACAGAGAGAGAAAGAGAGAGAGAGGAGCGTACACAAGAGCATGGGTCTGCGTTTAACTGCAGCGTCAGCATGGGGGGGGGGGGGTTGCGCTTCTGAGGCCACATGAGATGGAAATGGGAACAGTTTGCTGGGATGCAACATTTGTCTTTCCAAGGGTGGTCTTAACGGGAGAGGGGCAGGGTGCTGCTGCGGGAAAAATATTAGTCCAGAACTACACCGAAGAATAATGTCCCAGGTCAGAGGGCTTCAACCATATGAACAGCAAAGAGAAGGCAGGGGGCACTGACCCAGAAAGGACTAAGGAGCAGAGGAGGACCTCAAGCGTGGCCCAGCCCCACGCTGCTCTGGAAAGGGGGCTCACCCACCGGCTGCACGGGAGCAGGTTGGCTACGCCTGCTTTGCCCGTGCTCGCGTGCCCAGGCAGGCCGCGTGGGAGCATCTTCGGGATGGAAACAGCGCCGTGCCTCAATGCTCCCCCGAAGGGGACTGGGCGAGCTGGGATCCCCCGTGCCTCACTGCAGGTGCAGTCGCCCATCACTTGCTCTCCCCGAGCTGGGCGAGCAGGTGGCTCCCACCCCAATGCTCCCCTTCAAGGGAGAGCGGGCTCACTCCAGGGAGCACCCTCCCCTCTTCCAGAGGTCACCCAGCTGTGCCGAAACCTTCCCGCTTCCCCCAAGGAGAAGCCTTTATGAGGACGGCGGTAACCTCAAGACTCGCTCTGCATCACAGCCTGATCCCTCCTCTCTCGGCCAACGAGCTGGTGACGCTCTCGGGCCAAACACCCAGGGCAGCGTTGGGATCAAAGCGCTGAGGATCAGGTCTCTTTGGGGTGGGGGCTGTCTTCCTCTACGTGTTTGCGCGGTGCCTGGGGAGTTTCAGGCATTGCACGGACATCAGCGCAGTGCAAGGCAGGAGGCCTTCATGCTGCCGCTTAGGTGCAATAGCCAAGGGAAAAAAAAAGGGACGAGAGCCGTCCATCCGTTTTGGGGTGGGGGACAGCGCAAGGTAGAGCTGAGCGCCGCGGAGGCGGGCGACACTGCGGCTGCCGCTGCCTCCCGCGCCGGGCGGACCCGGCCAGTGGTGGAGAGCCTTGGCGCTCGTTTCAAGAGGTCCTCTCCCTCCCCAAGCTCAGCAGCATGGCGTAACGACCCGCCTCAACATCAACGCCTCCCCCTTGCTTTCGGAAAGGCTCGGATCAAAAGGCAAGGGCAAAGCAAGGCCGCGGGGCAGATTGGCCGGCGTTCTGAGCCGAGGCGCTCCCTACCTCTCACGTAAAGGTTAGCGGGTGACGAGTAGCGCACCCCGGCGCTGTTGCTGGCCACACATTCATACTTCCCCTGATCCGTCTCCTCGCTGCTCTCGATCTGCAGGCCACCTGCGGGGAGAGAAGAAGACGGCAGCAAAGGCATTATTAGTCGTCGAGTCGGCAAGAGGAGGTCTGGCACCAAGTCTGGGTTTTTCCCCGGGAACCGAACCTGTGCCCCAACGCAGGCCCCCAGTTGCCATCTGCAAGAGCAGCACCAGCAGCGTGAGCTCTCCCCCGCTGCCCGGCAAGTCGGCATCCACCCTGACCTGAAGCAGCCATTTCTCAAGGGGGAGAGGAAAGTTTCACGTGCTATCCTGGTCGCTGTTGGGTCTTGCTTGTATAGCAATACTAGCTAGCCTCAAAGAAAGACTAGAAGAGCATTTGAAAAGCACGATGCCCGTCAGTGAATGCTCCCAAGGAAAAACTCCAAAAATGCAATCTTTGATAAAGGAATCAGGGCTCATGGTGGAGCTGATCTCTTCGATTAGACCAGCTATCCGATGATCTAAGGGCTGGACCCGATAATCTCGTGGGGTCCCTTCCAGCCATGAAATTTGGGAACTAGATTTTTGCAAAGAAGGGTGTTTGTGTCCAAAAGCTTGCAATTCAATCTTTTTTTTTTTTTCGCAAAAATCTTGTTGGTCCAATAAAAGAGATCACCTCTACCACAAGTCCTGATATTTAACGAACTTCTTTCTCTTTTTTTTTCCTATCGGATCGGTCAGCCCATCCGACCAGCCAATGAAAATAATGGCTGCTCTTCAATCTATAAACTGAAAGCATTTACAAGACTAGGCTCCAAATCCAGACTAAGCACTCCTATTATCAGCTATTTAAAGAACAGACGCGCACAATTACGCAGCATGTGCTAAACAGATGAAAATCACCTCTGTCTTTTACCTGAGAAGGCTCCAGGTCTGCAAAACTCCACTTAAAGCACACATTATAGAAATAAACCTATATAATATCACTTTTTTTTTTTTTTTTTGCATATTATACTTGGTTATTCACAGAGATGCAGACAGAAACCAGGGCCCTACAATATTTCTGACTCTCTGAAAAATCCCGACTTGGTTTCGTAAGGCAGCTGGGGTCCTAAATGAAAGAGAGGCAACCGGCATCAATGTTGAGTGCCGATTCTTCAGGAAAGAGAGAGTCGACGTGTCTGCAGGCCAGGCGGATGCCGTGTCTGCGAGTGCACGTGGAGAAGAAAGAGTGGCACGTACAGAAGGGGAGCGGAGGGCGTGAGCGTGTGTGCGAGAGAGAAAGGGGGAGGGTATTACTCTTGCCAGGGCTCCTTGCATCTGGGCAGCTCCCAAACACAGACTGAATAGGATTTAAAAAAACCCCCAAGCCTAAATCTCAGCAAAGAAACCGATGGGCCTGAAATGCAACTTGAAAACCAAACGGGTCAGGAGTTTCCCGTCGGGACTTCAGCTAGGCAGGTTTTGTAGAGGAGTAAAAGCAGGGAGCGCTGCGCTGCGCGCGAGCCTGGCAGGGAGGAGGAGGCTGGGCCGAGCGGGTGTTCATAGGAGCTTTTGTTCATTCGGGTGAATTTGTGGGCTCGTTCCACTCGTCCGAGACAAAAGCTTTATTTGGCTCGCAGTGGTGCCCGTAGGAATGGGGAGCGCAAGGGGAGGCTTCAAACCGAAACCCTGGGCCAGCCGCAGAAAGACGCAGCTGCCGGCTGCAGTGGACTCCAGGGTCTCGTCTGCATTATGGGCATAAAGCCCCATTCATTCTCCACCCGTGCATCTTCACTGGCAACAGCAGTAGCAGAGCCGAATGCTGACGGGTCCTGCTGGAAGCCGTGCGATAAAACGGCCCTGGTGATCAACACGGTGATCAAAACCCCCTGCCTCCAGCTCCTTTGACTCGGGAAGAATGACGGGGTTTGAAATCTCCCCGTCTAGATGCAGGCAAAGCGAGAAGGGCCTTCAAGTGACGCCGTGCATGTCCCGACGGATCTACGGGCATCACATGCTGAAGTCCCGGGGAACTGCAACCGCTGCGGCTGGTCAAATCCCCTCCGAGCTCCTTTCAAGACCCAGTCGTGCAGACGGACCATGGAGGTTACTTACCAAGGATACAGCTCCCAGAAACACCCGAGATCGGAGGGGAAAAGGAAGGCTCTGATACTATTCAGAGCAGGGCACTGGGATGGTGAGTGCCAAGTCCCTTCACCATCGGTGCCAAGCCCCCTTCATCAACTTAGTACCAACCACGAAGCAGCCCTGAGTGGCTACCAGACTCTGACAGCATTTAATGCACATCCAAGCCCTGGACAGATCCGCTCTTCCACCTGCACCGTTCATTTCACGCGGCACCAACTGAGCCGTGCGTGCGAGAAACAAGAGGCAAATCCACCCAGCGGACAGAGACAGAGACGGGCGCCGTATGTACGAGTAGGGCAGACATCGAACAGAAATAAAATATCCAGGGAGGTGACGCGGGGCAGGAAATGACAGCAACAACCACGAGCTTTGGGGCCGAGCACAGATCACACAAAACAGGAATTGAGTGGAACTGAGTGGAGAGAGTGGGGTGAGTGAGAGAGTGAGGTCTCTTACCTCGGATCGGAGTACCTTCTGCAAGGAAAACAAAAAAGAAGTGAAAGGAGTGAAAAAAAAACTGAACACACCTGGGCTGCCAGTGGGAAAAGGACCCAAGTCAAGGAAGACGGTTCCCAGCAGGACAACTTCTAAGCTACCTGCTGTCATTTTTAATTAAACGGGCAGACTGGAGGGGGAGAGGAGGAGAGATGTTCTTTGCAGAGCGATCCAATTCAGCTGGTTTAATCATACGCCAGGGAACTCTGCTTCCAAGTCCAGATGCTGGCTCAATTCACGATCCCACCACTGGTCAGAAGGGAGAGGAAATCTCCAACTTCCCAGCTCCACGCGAGCCAGCGTTACTACCGGCCACTGATACCCTGTGCTCGTGCTCCCACCCCTACGGGCACCCTGCTATCTCAGGCCAGGAGACCGAGACCTGTTGAAAGGAAGTGATCTGCCTCAAGACAAACCTGAGGCATGGGCAGGACTGGCTTCCAATGCCGTGCCCGTGCTAGGGATGCAGTCACGGCACGGAGTTTCCTATAATGCCCTTGTTTGGGGTCCCAAGTTATACCAGGAATGACTCTGCCGGGTCTGCAGAGTAACGAAACCAGGCAGCTGGAGGCTGGAGCAGAGCTGGGGCCAAGCAGCGAGGCCAAGCCACTGCTAATATAACCAGGCAGCTCCCAGCCCAGCGCGGTCGCTGGTGAGCCCCGCTCCAGCCCCCTGCCCCGGCAGAGCCCAGCGTGACCTTTCTACCTGCGCACAGGTCCACGACAGGGGAGTAACATCGCAGCCGGTGCCCCGCCTGAACCCTGCCCATGGCTCCCGCGTCCCCCTCGGACGAACTGCCCCCCTCTCAACATTGCTGGAAACCATCTTCCTTGGAAAACACGGAGGATCCTTTTCTCCGCTGGCATTCAGATTTTCTGCACAGCTTAGTAATGTTTTTTACCCCCATCCTGAAAACAGGGCCGATTCTGCAAATCCCACTGCAAACTCTCCCTTACCACAACCATGATGGCTTCTCAGTGACTGTAATAATACTCTGCCATTTTCCACTGCCTTCCAGCCAAAGACCTTATAATGGTTCACATCCCACCCCAAATCAGGTACAGCAGTATTATTACCCCCATTTTGCAGATGGGGAAACTGAGGCCCAGGCATGAACATCGCAGAAGGAAGGCTGCAGCACAGGCAAGGACAGGACGCAGGGCTCCTGACTGTCCATCCGCTGCCTTAGCCACCAGACAACCCCTTCCTCCTCATCCTTTAGCTTCGCTCATCTTACCTGCCTTGCGGATGCACCAATTTCAGGATAGAAGGTAAAAAAAATACATATATATAATATATATATTTATTGACTGATTACATCTAACCGTTATTTAATTATTTCCAAAGGGGATGAGGGAAAAGAAGTGTTATATTGTTAGGCTATTAGAGTCTAGTTAGAGTCAAGGTCTAGTTAAGAGGTTAGGTCATTTGCTAGGGAGAGAGGTTAGCATCTAGTTAGGGTTAGGATCTAGCTAAGGTTAATAAAGCAGGTTGGTTAGCTGTCAGGGCAAAGGCTGGAGACAGAGCGCGTGAGAGAAAAATAGAAGGGGAGGAGGAGCATTTACTCGGACCGATCTCCACACAGGAGCGGATGGACAGGTTTTAAAGAGAGCGAGAGACAGACAAAGCAGCGGAGGGTTTCAGATCAGTTCAGTGGAAATCACAACAGCCTCTGATACATCCTTCTGTCTCAAGACGAGAGCGAAAATCTGCCATCTGTGACAAAGCTGGGCCGAGGCTAACAGCAGCGGGCGGCTGAGACGTGGAGACCCTGGGATCACCCCCTGCTAAATATACGCGGAAGCGGCCGCACGTTAGGGAGCACCTTGGAGGCTGGCTCTGCCCTGCTCCGAAGGAGAAACGCTGGGATTCAGGGCCACGCGTGGATGGAAGGTAGGGCCCACGCTCCCGCCTTCGTGAAATACCGCAGCTTTGGCTTAGTCACCGTTTGCCCCGAGTGCCACGATACCCCCGGGGACAGGTGACAGAGGCTCCAGTGCTCTTGGAAAAGGAAGCGTGCTAAGCCATGCCGTGCCGCCCTTAGCATCCCAATGCTAACTGGATGCCCAAGGAGTCGGTCTGGGAGGGCCAAAAATGGTTTCCAACGGGTCCCGCCCCTAGAAAGGATGAAATTTGGACCAGAATGAAAGACTAGGACTATAGGTAAACAGCAGTAGCCTGAAGGGTTGCTGGGACACAGATGGTAGATTTTCACCATTGGAGTTTCACATCTAACTAGGTCTCGATTCAATTGCAAGAAGCTAATCGACTCTCAAATGGCCCGGTGCATCCCTGGAGATTTCTCAGGGATAGTAAGTCAGACAGTGCAAGGGCTGCCTTTCCTTGGGGCTCAGGAAAGAAGGCAGCCAGGTGCTTGGAGACCCCCGCCGTGGGCCGGGGGGGGTCAAGGATCCAATTTTTGGCAGGGAGCTCCAGGTGGGGGGTGCCCACTTTGTACCTGGTAATGGACGCATGTGATTTCTCTGAGGACGGGGCTGTGCGCCACTTCTGGAAAAAAAGCAGGCCAGAGATGGATAAATTGAGGACTTGAAGCTTATGGACCCCTCCACGCTGGCTCTTTGCAAATCCCCCAGTCTGTCTCGCACGGCACGAAGTGCGGAGATAACGCAGGGTAAGAGCCGGCAGCCACGGCTCGAGCGGGGAGCTGACTTCTGACGTTCAGGCCGTTTCCCCACTCTTGCAGGGCACGACATCCAATTGCTCAGGGGCAAGTCCTGGAGCTAGAGCCTTAGCCCAGGGGACCAGGCAAGGGAACAAAGGCGGGCGAACACGTACCGTGTGCGCCACTGCATTATGCGAGATCAAAAATGCTGCCACGCAAGGGGCGACCCGCGGTGGGGTAGGACTCCTTGCTCACGGTGGCACGTGGGGCCCGCTCTGCCGCCGCCTCCCCCTTTGTGCTTTCTAAACAACAGGCTGCTGGCAAAACCCGAGCCCTGAAGTTGGGAGAAGCGGAGGCACCATTACCATGGTAACTCGAGAAAGTGTACCAGCCTTCTGCCAGGCCGTGTGCGACGTGTGTGCCCGCGCCGCTCCCTCCTGGGGGTGGGGAGCAGCCTTCCATGCCCTCCTACCAGGAAGGGCCCTGCGCAGCTTGCACGCCCGCTCGTGCCTGGCAGCCACGCTCGATGCATCACAAACCGGGACCGGGCGCAGGGGAGGAAAGGGGACACGCATGTTTGGCTGACGTGTTCCCATGGGGGGGGTCCTGGCATCTCAAGGGATGGGAGCAATTTGGAAGGGGACTCATTTGCCCACATCGCACCCCCATATCCTCACCCAAAGCCTTGCAATATTTGGCTTCAACTTTAAAACAGACTGTCTGATGGCCTCGGCTCCCCGCACACTCCCTCTTCAGACAATGCCAATAACCCTGTTAGATGTGAAACTCCAAGACCTCCCGCAGGTGTGAACACAATTATCACAGTTCCAGGGTACAAGCTATGGTGTAATTGGGGAATTCCAGGACAACTGTTGCTACGTTACCAAAAAAAATCTATCCAATGTTAGGAGGTTGCAGTTGAGTTATATCTCCTTATATAGTTGTATTAATTATGAGGAGGAGGATTATTTTTGTAGCCTGCAATGCCCCTGAGGAAGTTCATTAAGAGGGCAGAATATCCCTACTGAAGGAGTTAGTAGAAGAAATGCATAGCATGCCTCTCAAGAAGCTGTTAAGAAGGAATTAGTTTAGAGGGCAAGGGTTACAAATCTGGAATTAGCAGGTTTGCTTCTGGATTGGGTGTTTTTGTTTTTTTCAATTTGAACAAAACTTACCAAAGGTCTCTGAATGTTCAAAATAATGAAAAAAAAAAGAAAAGAAAAATTAAAAAGTTTGTTACAGACAAGTATTGAGAAAGTAGAAGACGACACACAAGATACAAAAGGTTTCAATGCTTTTCAGGCTTAAGAAGCTGGCTGCAAAGTGTCTCTTGGTTTCCCCTCCAGGTGGCATTGGTGAGCAAAGGACACGGGCTGGATTTGGAAATGCCCTGCTTCGGCATACAGTGCTGGAGCGCGATCATCCACCAACATCGAGACAGAAAGGTTTACACTCGCGTAACAAGCAGACAACCCCTGGCCCTTAGGCTGAGGTTTCCGACAGCTGCTATAGGAATTCGGTACCCAAACTGGGGGGGGGGGGGGTGTGCCTAAATCCCAGCTTTTCATTCCTTCAGGAACCCACGTGTTTGTTTGACCAGTGCTCGTCCAAATCACGTTATTCCCAGACGCCCAGAAAGTGTTTGGGATGGGGCGAATGATGCGAGGTGGAAAAATGCATCAACAGGTTACGTCCTTCAGTTCAGATGACTTAATTCTCCATCTCACTGAGGTCCCTCTGCTCTCCGGTAGTGAGCCCAGGGGCAACGTAGACCCAACTGAAATCTCTTTGACACGTAATGCCAGAGGTGGGTACAGCAAAGTCAGGGGAAATAGGAGGCAGATTTGGGGCACGGCTACCAAATGCGGTGTATTTCCAGGTGTGGCACGTTATGCAAACAGTTGAATGAGCTATTTTGCATGTGCACAATTAACCTGCATGCAGCCACAAACCCAGTCTATTAAAACGACGTGGGTTTTGTTCTGGGAAAGGAAGTCCTGGTGCACTCACCTACGGGGAAGCACCAAGGCCAGTCTCTAACATGCACGGCATTTATCATCTCTAATGCGGGCAGAACTCCCCAGGGCACCTCAGTCTCCGCGGCCCACGAACGCGCACGCGGGCGACTGTGATACATGGGGGTGAACTTCCAGTCTGGAACCGGCAGCTGAAACCCACTAAACTTCTCTGTCGGATGGGAGCTGCCAAACATCCATTATCTGGCAGTAACTTTGCATCCCTATGGAGCTGGGCTGGAGTCACAGTGATGACCTGCAGGCACAAGGCTCTGAAACTCATTAGCAATGTCCTGAGGCATCCAGCACCCTAATAAGGGCGAGTGCTACACTTTAGAGAGCAAAGTCTGTTTTCTGGAAAGATAAGCATGTTAAATTATGTCCTGACATTTCTGAAGCTTGCACAGGCAACATCTCCCACACATTGCACTCAGTCCCAAGCATACACTCAATCTGATGCACTTGGAGCTTAAAGCAACAGCTCCCAATACACACATCTGAAATACAGGATCCTAAAAATACAGTAATGCTACATCTAGGTATAGCATTAACACTTATTAGGGTGCTGGGTGCCTCAGGACATTGCTAATGAGCTTCAGAGCCTTGTGCCTGCAGGTCATCACTGACTCCAGCCGGGCTCAACAGGGATTCAAAGCTATTACCCGTCTTTACAATGCTAACAGTACTATAGTGGACTTCTCGAGGCCTTTTCGTATGACAACAGACAAGATCTTCAGGAACAATTAAGACAAAACTCTTGTGAGATCTTATCAAGGGTGAACGGAGACACAGGGAATCAGTGGTACCCAGGGCATACAGTTTCCAGTGACTTTGGCATCTGGAAAAAGAGGCCACAAAGTGGGTCGGAGTAGCAAGAGAAGTCGGGTGCCAATGCCCTGCTCTATGCATTAGACCGAGTCTCCTTCCCAGCGTGGAGACAGACATGACAGGTTTGTTAAAAAGACCAGAGAGAGATTTCAGTGCATTGCCAATGCCCTGCTTCGGGAAGACTGAGGTCTAATGGCGATTCCACCCACGACTCCTCTGGATCAGGACAGGAAGCACTGCAATCCTACGTTACTTTTCCTACTTATGCTAGCAGATTTTTGCATTGGAACAGAGAGACTGGTTTCACTTGTAGGTTCAAGCCTCTGTACTGAGGCACACGGGGTTTCGCTGATCGAGTGTGATGTTAAGCCAGCCCACAAAAGCTGCCCTGGATTGGGACCGCAGCAAGTTTCAATTTCTGGGTCGTACGGGCCAGCCCGCTAAAGCTCCCTGCTTTTCCAGCTGCTGCAGCGGAATGCATAAGTCAAGCTTTTCCACTGAAATAATAAACACCAGCGGGCTACATTTCCAAACATGCCTCATAATTATGGGTGTGCTCGTTTATGATTGCAACATCTTAAAGGAACCTGATGTTTAGAGGCTGGAAAATGCAAGGAAAAGCAAACTAAAGCTTCTGTTCATCCTGGGCAATGTTTTCAAAAATGACTAAGTGACTTAAGAGGCTAAAAGCTCACTGACAGGTTGTAAGAGGCTATGTTCCTCGGGCATCCTGGCAAAGTCTATCAGGTAAATTTTGCAAATGCCCTATTCGTTTATTAAGGTAAAATCTGAATTTGGGGCTTTCGGCTAAGAAACCGAGGCCTGTTCAGTATGTGCTGTGTTGTTATAACACTCTAGAAATCAAAGCATATAGAAATGCGTCTTTCTGGGCAGGCATAGAGCAATAGGCTGCAAAGCCATCTAACAGGGGAAGGAACAGTATAATTGGGAGGGGGAGTCAAGTGAAGAAATGAGCTGTTATTAGTCAATGCTGGCCTCTACCACCAAAAATCTTTAAACAGACCCTGTGCCAAACAGGACAAAAGGCAATTAAATTGTCATGTTCTTTGAAATTCAAATCTAACATCATAGGAACCAGGTTTGATGATTCTGAAGCCAGGGGAGGTCTGGGCGGAAGCAACTGGCTATTTCCCCCGGCTAACTTGGAAGATGTCCGATCGTTAGAAAAGGCTCCCCACAAAACGACCCCGGTTCCCACGCTGAATCCTCTGGGCTCTTTCCCCTCCGCTTACCCTGTCCCCATGCCAGGAAAAGCTTTTATGAATGTTCCCGCTCTCTTGGCCAAATATCAGTTCGCTCATCTGGGCAAGTAAGCGGAGGGTAGTTCCTGCTAAGCCTAATCAGATAGCTGCGTGCCCTCTAGCTGGGGTTAAACTAGCAAGTTCAGATGATGGCAATGGATCTAAAAGGTTTCCTTTGTGCTGGCTTCCTTTGAGAGAAGCCTCCAAAGGCAACTTCACGTTGGCAATTATTGGAGAAAGGGAAGGTTTGGGGGGTTTTTGTTGTTGCTTTTTTTTCTGGACAACATGACGGTGCACTATCAGTGGCTTTCAAATATATAAGTGCACACGCACGCACACGTTTTCTATATAGACATACTTGACACACCACGTGTACACTGGGAGACTGGGTGAGTGTCCAAAAGCACTCCTGAAATGTGAACACTGACAAATGCCACGGTAACACTCACAAAACTACAAAACAGGACAGATGGACGAGCAGATGGGGGAAGACAGGGAACTGACAACAGCAACAGAGCTGGGGTACATCTGTTCGTGGAGCATCATTCGATAGGGCACTGCCACCCACTACCTAAGGTTCACGTGAGAGTGCTTGGCACTGCTTTCTGGCGACGGCTTTAGGAAGACGACGTACCCCTAAGGGCTTCGAATCAAGGAGCATCCTGCAGGAGCCATGCTTCTGCCGCAGATGTGAGACGGGCCCACGCTAGATGTAACAGGGCATGGCTCGAGTGGATATGGTCCTGATGGCAGGGCCTGAAGCCCCATGCTCAGCGTTGTCACCTTCTCCTTCTTTACTTACACAGCTCGCCGCCAGAGCAGGCAGCCCCCCCTTTCCAGGTTGGCAGAATAATGTTCCAGGAGCATTGCCAAGCTACACGATTCCCCGAAACGGGAACCAGTTTCTTCGCAGAGTTTGACTTGGTGGCGGGATAGGCAGCAGGAGAGGAAGGAGGAAACAACCATCACCTACCTCCTCCTCTGTGAGCAGGCGAGTCCCAAATACCCTGAAGAGCGCCACAGTTTTCCAAGCCCCTCTCTCAAGGGAAAATTAAGACGTGCTAAGGTCCTAGGTCCGCGGCATTCACCAGCCACCGTTGTGAGCAGAACGTGCTACAGAATCACTCTCTTCCCAGCCATCGCTAGGATTTATTCTCTGTGCCAAGCACCCGGGGAGACCTTACCTGATCTCAGCTGCTTTATCCTCCCATTGCTGGCACTGGGGTCAACAGGCAGAAAATCTTTAAACCAGGTGATCTCTGGATCTGGGTTCCCGCTGGCCGCGCACAGCATCGTGGCTGTCCGTGTACGCTCCACCACCTTCAGCTGGGGCCCCATGTCGATATTTGGGAAGCCAGGAGGCAGCTGGTCCTCTGCGGGAGGAGAGCAAAACCAGAAGGGGTTTAGTGTTCTTCTAGGATAAAAAGATGGAAGAGGGAGAACCAAGGTGAGGACTCGTCTAGTTCAAAGTGGTTTCGAATCCTGACCCTGAATCCCCCTGCTAATTCTTGGGGCCTTTTTGTGCGGCACCAAACCTTGGAGGCATCAACAAGCTCCTGCCATCCCAATGATCCAGGGGAGCTAACAGACAAAGGAGATGAAAATATCTTTTGGCTGTAGTAACTGGAGGGACATCTGTAGCAACAGGAGGCAAAGCGCTTTCAGAAGGGGTATGATTTTTAGGTTTATTAATTATGATTGCTGCTGCTCTACAACACAGGGTAGAAGCAAGTGCTCTGCGATAGCTTGCAGAATTTCCCTCTTGCTCTCAAGCTTGCCCTCGAGGCCTTGTCTTAAATATGAACACACAAAGGCACTGCCTTAACTAACTCCTGATAAGCAACGTGAAGCGAAACCCTCAGTGCGCTGCGGTCCTTACCTCAACCCGCTTGCTCACGTCAGCACTACAGTTTGCTAGGAGTCGCACACTGGCTAATGCCCATGTTTTCCTTGTCCATTTTTTTTAATGTCCATTTTTTCCGTCAGCGTAGCAACAGCACTACAGACCTAGTCCGGTATTAACACAGTATTACGGTAAAATGGTATTAAAATAAAGGAGCAGTTATCCCATAGGAGGAGGAGGAATAACCTATATGGTTATTAGCAGGGATCCTGGTTTTCTCCAATTTAAAAAAAATCTCCAATTTTCGGATTAAAAAAAGTCTGTACATCTCTAATAGATATATATAGATATATCTATTAGATAGGTATCTATAGATAGATAGATATAGTGGAGTTGCATTTTAATCAAGGGAAAATGTGGATTTGGGGTTACTTTTTTTAATCCGAAAACTGGGGACTTTTTTTTTAAATTCGGAGAAAACCCCTTGTTATTAGGCACTATTAATGCCACGTGCTGGGTAGGGGCTCCATTGGAGTAACTATTTCGATTAAAAATACCACATCCACAGCCAAAATACTTATGCTGGGGGGAGCACAGGCTGGGTATGGGGCAGGTGCCTCAGGGAGGGGGCTGCAGCGATAGCCTGGCCTGGCTTAATGCACCACCTTGTACTTACAACCCCGAACCCACCTGCACGGCAGAAAAAAAACAGACCTTATCTTATCGTTTAAACTTCCTGCAGAGTTTAGTTGGGGATCGGAGCAGAGGCCTGCCTGAAAACCTTGTTGGCAGCTCTGCCACTGAGCTCGTGCTATGACCTTGGGAAAGTCCTTCTCCAGACCTCCGTTTAAAATAGGACAACTCCTCCGCTGATACCTCGCAAGGCTGGGCTGAGATTTCGCTGCAATGTGTTCCCTTCCCACCTCGTACGTGACCGGGGATTGTGTTGCTGAATGCACTTTGTACAGCACCTAGCACACAGGAACCTCAGTTGGGGTTTTTTCAGTGTCTATCATATTCACGATGATGATGATAGTAGTAGTAACACCCACAACAGCGATCCGATCGTGCCCCAGAAAGGCGGCTCCACCCTGCGTGCTGATGAACACCCTGGACTCCCATGAGAATGACAGTCACAAGGGATGGCCTGGGCCCCCCCCCAACCAGTGAGCCCAGCAAAAGCAAAGGAACGATCTTAATTCCCCTTTTAAACAGGAATGCATGCATCTATTTAATCAGAGACTGAGCTAACCCACAAAAAGCCAGGAAGCGGTGTCCTGAGCTTCGGCTGGGTATTGCTGCGGTCCCCAAGCAGCATGCCTTCTTGCGGATCACATGTGTTGAAATATCCAGGCCCTCCAGAAGAGTGAGCTCAGGACAGAGATGCACTGGGAATTGCTTTCCCTTTGCCTGCTGGAGTCAGGCTTTTAATGTCTTCCCTTCCCTTTTCTCTCTCTTTTTTTTTAAACAGGCAGTGGTATATTGTTAAACAGACAAGCCGCCGGTGCTTGATTGGCTGAAGATGACATCATTATTGATTACCGCTTGCATCCCACTCCCTGGTGATGCTGCTCCACCTGGCTCGAACCCGAGCCCGTTAATTTCACAAACCAATTAATCCTCGGAGAGAACAACCCTCTTGACTGGCAGGGTGTGAGTGTGCGTTTGAGTGTGCGTGTGTGTTGGGGGAGGCCTGGTACAACTATTATTACCGAGTGTTTCTAATTAAACAAAAATGTTAATCTTGCAGCACATTGTGCAGAATTCCTCTGAGTTTAATTAAAACAACTGCGGCTAGAGGCGTGATCAGATTTGAGGATCAGATCGGCAGAGGAAGCATCTCTGAACAACGCATATTCCACTGATTCGAGTGCTCAGATTTCCTTCCTGCCAGGAAAGCGAAATTGTCTCCGTCTCCTAACAATTGGATTCTCTGTAATAACGCAATGACGGTGTCAGCTCAACCCCCGCTAGACGTGCCGTCCCCCCCGCCCGCCCCAAATGCCTTGCCACACCTGTTAGGGAAGAACGGTTTGCATTACGAGCGCTGTTCCAACAAGTGGGCCAAGCATCTCCGAGAACAAAAGCAAGCAGCCTGGAGGACACATCTGGGCAGATGTTTGCCGCTGAATCATGCTGGTTTTGTAGGGAAAGTGCTTTCAGGTGTTACACTTGCCACATTAGCAGACACTGCTGAGTGCCGTGCTCGTGGATCTGATGGTCTACAGGCCTTCCCTGGGGAAAACCTGGCGAGTTACCTCAAGGCCAGTGAACAAGGTAGCGTGAGAAAGATCTGGTGGGAGGAGAGGGTGCTCCAGCATTCATTTATAATAAATCCTACCAGAGGACATGCTCTGTGCCGGGGAAAGGCATGGAAGTGGCTCCGGCGCATGCGCTCGCGTGCATACAGTCACACAAGTACAGTAGAGGTCGCTGACTAGCAGGCAGAAGTGATCACAGCCGCTGTCTCCTTGTCGCTCTGGAAGGTGGCAGTGCTGCGTTTGGATAATTAACTGTGCTGGAAATGAAGATGATGAAGAGAGATAAAGCTGGCAGTGCTGCCGCTCCCTTCCCTAGAGCCGGCGGTTGTTTAATAATTTAAAGGGGCAAGAGAGGAGTGCGTGCGCACGCATGCGTGCTATGCGCTGAATGCAAAAGCTCTGTGGAAGCAACACGAAGAGTCTGCAATCCAGCTCCCCGGAGCCAGGAGATGCCAAGGCGGGGTGTAATGCTCTGCCCGTCTCTAGAGATTCCCCTCCCAGGATCTCTCAGCACTCGACGAGTGAGACTAAGCTAAGCCGGCGTGGTCACTGGTACCCCCATTTCACAGCTGAGGAATGACGTGATGAACCGGCGTGCGCAAGATCACGGAGACCTTGGACAGAGCCAGGACCAGAACCCAGTTTCTCCTCCGTACGGGCTCTAACAACACCTCCCAGAAACAACAGACGTGCTGTTCTTTCCAACCACAGCCACGTGTTTTCTGTATGCTGTCATTTTATCACGGAAACGATGCCAGGGTGCATAGCTGGGGGTTCTTTCTTCAAACGTTGCATCTCCTGACTCGAGGCTTAGTTATGGAACCAGAAACGGGAGAGGTTTCATGTTTCTTTTCAGTGTTTAGTCTGGAAAAATTGATGAACCCCTGAAGAAAACCAGGGATGGAAGAGGGGAAAACAGTTTTGTAACGTTTCTTATAGCAAGTCGCATCAGGCATCTTTAATAATTAGAAGAGAGTTCATCTTTAAATAGCCGTCTCGAAGGACAGCCCTCTTTAGGAAGGGAGGGTTGCAGCCGGTATCTAGCATGCTGTGCAAGCAGGGGGAGGCAGGGAAATTTTTGTCCCAGGACATTTACTGAACTGAATCTCTGCTATTACCGGATCCATGCAGAGCTAATGGAAGCTTTTTTTTTTTCCCCCCAGCCTGCATCTATTAACCACACAAAAAGGGAAAACTGCATGGAATTCAACATATCGACCTCTGCAGAGTGAAGAGCTAAGTCAACCCTGCTGGGATTTAATCCTATGGTTCACAGGAATCTAGTCGAGATGACTAAGCCAATTCGCCTCCATCTTGTAGTAGCAGCAAGAAAATCCTTTTGGAGGCAGCCAGAGCAGGCACTGGAACGAATGGCTACGAAGAGGATAATCAAGTCCCGGCTTTCAGAAGCCTCCTGCAAACTTGACACGTCGGGCCGGTGCGTGTCCGCAGGAGGGCACGGCCAACGGACAGAGAACAGGTTTCCCCTTGATCCTGCTTCTCTGGCCTGCAAGTCCAGCGTCTTCACGTTCGTCTCTAAGAAAATCTAGAAGACACAGAGACGGGAAGTCCTACGGCCCATGCGATGCAGAGGGTCAAATTAAGGATCACAATGGCCCCTACCGGCCTGCTCCTCTCTCCATCCACGTGCGTGCACGTCCTTTGGCTCGCAGCATCTTTCCGCAGCGATCTAACATTGCTGCACGTCTTCTTCCTTACCTGTTAATCACACTCTCGCCATCCTCTCTGGACCAGGCGAACAGAAATGTTCTCTCCAGGTCCCCAGCCCCGTCACTTCTCCTCCCTGCACATCCTCCCTGTAACCCTGCCTGCTCCTCCCAATACCAGATTTTCTCTTTCTCCCCTCCTCTGAGGAATCACGCCATCCCCAACTCCTGGGCACCATCATCAGGCCTGCTGCCTCCCCGTGGTGAAGGATATCGGCAAACAGCTGCACCAGGTGCAGAGCATTTTCCGAGTTCAGGGTGACGCTGAAGACGGAGCAAAGCAAGACCGGGTGTGCTTTGCTGCGCTTGCGTGGCCGGCTGCCACGAATCTCTCTTTCTGAGGAGAGGGGTGGGAAATACAATCCTCTTATGAGAAGGGGAAAAAATAAATAAATCAACCCAAAACCGAAACAGAAAATCATGCCTGTGATTGAGGAGCTTTGAAGAACTCCGCAGACAGGAGACGGGGCGCTTAGGCCGGGCAGCTGCCCCTCTGCGTACGCTGCCGCGTGCCACGGAGAACTCCAACAGCTGGAGTCGACAAGAGCCGAAAGGCACTTCCGCAGCCCAGCCGCTGGGCTTTCTTTGCGCCGTGCCTGATCAGCTTGGCAAACACCAAGGTCAGCCAGCTGTGGAGCTGCAGTTACTCTACAGCTCTATCAGGGATCGGGTCCTTGGGATCTATCTGCGCAGCTGGAGTAAGAGGGCTCATGGAAATCAGGTGAGGTCCACACCACGGGTCCATTTCTCAGAAGTTGTTGAACTTTTCCACTCTTGAAGCCTCTGGTTAAGCGACCGTACGTGACCTGTCTTTTGGGTGCAATCTCCAAGCCTCCTGGAGCAGCAGGGGTCTGAACTGGAGCTGTCTATTCCTATACATGAGCCATGGGGATTTCACAAGTTTTCCGGCCATTATAAAGCATCAGGATGCAGCAGCAAGGGTGTCCTCCTCCTCTTCTTGTGACGGTCTGCACAGGCACTAATGTGCCCCTGTAAATGCTTGCACATGTGCATAGGTTAAACATGCACGCTCATGCGCAGGGCAGAGCTGGTCTGCCATGGATGTATTAGCACAAAGCTTCTAACAGCTGGGCCACAGTTTCTTCACTCCACGGTGTGCCCAGGTAACAGCTCTGCAAATGACAGCTCCCACTCATCATCTATCTGCGCAGCAATCTTAGGATAAGCATTAGGTGACCAAAGGTACGTTCCAAGGATGAGAGAGACAGAAAGGTGAAGAGAAAGACAGGTAAGGAGAAGAGAGGGGAACTGGATGGAGAGAGACGAAAAGGAGAGGGGTGAAAGGAAAGGGGAGGAGGAGAGGAGAGAGCAGAGAGGAGGAAAGGAGACACAGATGCCAGCATGCTATCTTTCAGATTCTCTTTGTGATTGTAGAGGTTAATGGATTCATGCTTTGTCCTTTTAACTCTCCCAGCACTTACAAATGAGTCCAGTGCAGGGTAAAGAGAAGTCAATCTCCGCTGCCTGAAAACCCAGGAAAGGTCAGGAGAAGAATAACTTCAGCTGAGGAGGGGAGGGGAGTAGGGAAGAAATCTATAAAACCTACCTCCTGGCTGCTCTTCTGCAACCTGCAGCCCTGTCTGCCTCCCAGGCCTCCAGCTCCTCACCTCTCTGTCTCTCCCTCCACTTAGGTTTCGTGATGTGGGCATTTCAGCTGCCCTTGCACCCACCGGCCGGCAGGGTCCTGTTGGATGCGAGGAGCTGCAGCTCTCCCGGCAGCACGCTGCAAGCAGGATGCAGTAGCGTATACGGCGACAGTGCCGTTTCGCACAGTAACACGTGCAGGGAGTCGGACAGGCTCCTGTTATGTTCTCTGCCTCTAGCTGACACCCGTGTGATGCCAATACCTGAAGAAGAGCTGTAAAAAGGTGTGTAAAGGGAGCCCTCGTCCCTGTGGACAGGTGTCAACAGCCTGTCATCATCCAAACGCTGCGGCTCCTTGTCAGGAGAGAAGGATCTGGTCACTGAGAGAAGCCAGAGGGGCTGCTAGGCTTGCCACAGGAGAAGGAAGACTCTCTCCATCATTCCCAGCAAAAACTGAAGCAATGGGGATTTCCTTCTTAGGAGCCAGCACAAAGGCCCTTTCCGCAGCAACTGTCACAGCTCTTGAAAACTAAACGGCAGCGTGTGCAGACCGAAAAGCTCCAGACACCTCCGGCCGCATCAGGGCAGTCATGCGTTTTCTCACGGGGGCAGAAGCAGCGAGAGCCTGGCTTTTAGATGTGCCAATTGCAGAGACCAACATCTTGTCATGTGCCGCTGACACGCAATTAAGTGTCACACCGTACAAAGCACGCGAGCAACAAGGAGACAGGAACAGGAACACCTGTATGGGGCTGGGCACGGACGGGATGCAGATCTGCGTGTTCTCAAGACAGCTGGCGTCTTGACAGCATCAAGGCTACCAGCTGGATGGCACAGGGCTTTCCCTCCCACCGGTGCAGAGGTACAGAGCTTTGCTATGTGACCTGTGTTAGGCCTTCATTCATTCCAGTAAGTTTGAGACCTGCATGTAAATTCACCTACACCATTAGGCACTTGTGGACTGTCCATTCAGCGAAGGACCTTAAAAAGCTAGTTAGGAGAACTCGGGAACTGCGGAAGAAAAGAGGGATGGAGGAGGTGCTGCTACCCCCAGCTGGGAGCACCTATACCATGCCCTGCCTGGAAACTCCCACACTTGCTGCTGGCTCAAAAGGCTCTAGCAGCAATGTTTGCACAACTAATGCTCCTCTTGCAAGTACCAAACCCCCAGCCCAGGACCCTAGCACCATTTCTTCTAGCACCCTGCTTGCAATCCCCCACCCAGCTGTCGCGTCCATACCACTCCTAGCCGGCAGCTCTACTCAGCCGGGGTATTCAGCACTCCTAGCCAGCTCCATTTACAAACCCTTCTTGTCTGAATGAAGAACCCCCTGCTCTTCTGCACTGCCCAGTAGTCAGAAAACACGCGGAAGACGGGCAAAGAATGACAGCAAAGCAAGCAATTCATCCCATGTTCTGCTGAGAGACGTTATTTCAAACCAATTCAATGAGGCTGCTCATCCAACAGTTCCACCTGCGAAGGCCTGGGCTGGCGTACAGACGGGGCTTGCTCTTACCTCGGAGGACAGTGAGCCTGGCCTGGACGGTGACTTCCCCATGCAGGTTCTGGGCAACGCACTCGTAAATATTCTCATCCCTGGGTGTCCGGAGGGGCTGGATCCTTAGGACAGCGCCGGCGCTTTCATCAAATTCAATCGTCTGAAAGACAAAGTGGGGAGAGGCTGAGCACTCCCGGGGCGCAGGCACTGGGGTCAGGCCTGCCAGTGGGGACCAGAGGGCAGTTGCTCTTGTTTGGTCCTTCCTGCTCCTCTCCCCCAAACCCAGGGGACTCTAGATCAGGCCTCGTGATCCTAGGGAGGGTTCCCCACCCCGACCTTTAGTCGGTCAAAACTGCGAGGTGCATCTGAAGGGCCCCAAGTGCCGTGAAATGCCCGGCAAGTGGGGAGGCAGATGACAGGCAATGCAAAAACTACATTAAAAATTAAAGCCTCTCGTTGCACCATCTGCCCAAGGAGCGGACATCAGGAAGTCTCTCCGCACCTCCAGCTGGCTAGCAGGGCAGGGTCCCCTTGGGGCTGCAACCCAGGCGAGGGAGCAAGATATGAGCTTCCACTTATCCTGCCTCCCCTTCCTACTCCTTCCCCAGCTTATTTAGAAGATATAAACTCAGCTGTCTGTCTGGGAAGGGCAGGGATCCTCATCTGCAGATGCTGCAGACACTGAAGTACTAAATCAGGTACGCGTGCACATGTGTGTGTGTGTGTGTGTGTATGTGTGTGTGCGCGCGTGTGCGCAGAAGGTGGTATTTAGGGAGCTGGAGAAACGCCGGATGAGAGGGCAAACTTCTTCAGTGCAGCTCTCACGTGGGGCTTCTCCCAGGCGCTGTTTCTGGCCCCCAAGCACCACTTCCTGGCCTATGTTTCTTGGGGAAAATGAAGGGGTGGCTTTGCCCCTTGCATTGGAAGGATGCAACCTCTTGCTCTTCAAAGCTCACAGTCCAAGTCTCCCGGCCATTAACCGAGGCTGAGCACTCACCGCGATGGCCCCGCTTACCTCAAATCTCTGCGAGTTCACTTTCTTCCCCTTCTTGTTCCAGGTGACCCGAGGCTTGGGGTCTCCAGTGGCTTGGCACACGAAAGAAGCCACGCCTCCCGATACACCAATTTGGTCCACTGGCTTTTTAATGAACACGGGGGGACCTTTAATGAAAGAGGAAGACAAACCCTAATAAAGACCAGTCAGAATTCATGCTGAACCCCCAAACCAAATGAAGCCTCATGATGGGGAGAAGGCAGGGGATGATCATTAGCATTACTTTAGATACAAGGAACCTGTCGCACACAGATAAGGCCCCAATCCTGCAACTGGATTCACGCGGGGCTGAAGCATGCACCTATGCAGAGTCCTGTTACTTCAAGGGACTCGATACAGATACAACAGTTTACATGCACAAATCCAACAAGGTCATGGCTGAAAGCAGCTGGCAAGACTGCAAGTTGGACCCAGGATCCCAGCAGTAGAGCGTCGAAGGCTACGGGATGCATTTAGTTATATATCACCCCTTGCTAAGCATTAGTTTCCCGTGGGAAACCTTCCTGAGGCTCTGCCCAGCACCTCTGTTTCCAAAGGGAAACTTGTTTCTGGGTTTCCAGGTGACCTTGCTCTCTTTTTGCTGACTTCCACATTGAATCTGCATGCCCTGCAAACACCTGGCTGTGCAAAGTGAGGCCTCATACTTAACTGGGGCGAAATGCCCTGTGCATCTCTGGAGGAAAGGTGGGTATGCAGAACCCTGCCAGAGGAAACTGGAGGTGCGAGCAATGGACCCCAAATGGACCCTGCAACTGGGGAGTGGGGGCAAGGAGGGAAGAAAAGGGGCCTCGCACAAAGCACCTAGCTCGGAGAGGAGAACACAGGTCCCTGTCATTAAGGGAAAAGGGAACAACAGAGCCTCAAGGTTTTGGGGTGCACAAAGGACATGGTGCAAGCGGATACACAAATACAGGGAAATTAGGGAGGCAAGGAAGAGCAACCGAGGAATGCAGAACCCATTGCATGGAGGAGCACGCAAAGCCCCTGGCCACAGGTAGGGGTGTGAAAGCGTGCAAATCCCTGCAATGGGGGTGAGAGCGAGACCGGGGGAGCTCCTCGGTGAGGAATATGGGGGGCTCTGGACATGTGCTGCGCAGCTGGCCTGCGGGAGCTGTGATGTGTGTGACCCCACAGCAGACACCCGCGTGTTTGTACAGGCTTGCCCGCAGCCCTGCACATGCACGTGCGCGCGCACACGCACGGCACCCTCTGGAAAAGCGAGCTGACAGCACGCCGAGCGGCAGCCCCAATTCATCACTGCCAGACAATCAAGATGTCAAAACGGAGCGCGCGGTCAGGTTCGCCGCCTGCGCCCCTGGAGGGCTCTGCAGGCTCTTAAGTCCCAGATCAGGGGACGCGTGCAGCTCAGGGAAGGATCCAAAAGCCCCTCGACCTCCTTGCAGATCCAGCTCCTCAGAGGTGCAGCAAGGCCCGAACAAACCATTTGCAGCCTCGGGATGTTTTTTATCCAGCCAGGATCTGGATCAGGGCCCCAGCGAGCTGCAGTCACCCTCCCAGACACCGACTCCTCTCCTGTCCTGGCAACCTTCAGGAGCATCCTTCGAGAAACGAGACGGGTGGTAGAGAGCTGGGGCTCGTGGGAGGCAAGCAAGATGAGGAGCCCCCACCTACATTCACCCCAGGGTAAGCCCTCCCTCCCTGCTCCTGTTCCAACCTGCTTTCCCGGCACAGTTTCCGTCAGCCTAGTTAGTTTAAAATTTATTGAAATATTTAAATCACAAGGCCACAGCTGTGTGCAAATAAAATCACTCAGATCATAAAGTTGCCGTCTGTTATTCTTGGGAAAGGAGACCACATGACTGTGAAATGTGTATATTTATATGTACATATTCAGAGTCTATAAAGCAAGATGCAGACAGTTGACAAGACAATGCTGCAGGAGAGGGCAAGTGGAAAAAGCCCTCAGTGCTCTGCAGGGGCGAATGCAGACAGGAAGTGCCCCTTCCTCCTTCCCACCTCTCCCCGCTTGGGACCAGGAGCAAATCAATAAAAGCGCGCCTGCGCGATGCCGTCGAGCATTTGTTTCCATGCTGGAGGTAAATACAATTTGCTGGAGCTGTTTATGTCCTCGCTCAACACTGGGTGTGCAAGCACTGGATTTATAAATATCTAAATCTATATTTAGAGGTCAGAGAGTCGCCTCTGCAATGTTACAGCTAAAGGTTGGCAGCAGGTCCCACCGGAAAGTCCCGCATTTGGGGATTTGTTATCTGCCTGTAAACACTTGCTCTGGGCTAAAAACTAAATGCACCGGGGACTCCCTTCTCCTTTTGCCCTCTCCCGATTTAAAAATCTGCACAGGTCTAGGCCGGACCGTATCAGTGCAACCAGAGAGATCAAGGGCGTCTTAAAGACTCTGAAATATCACACGGGGCGAAGAATCAAATCCTTTGCCAGAATTAATGGTAAGCTCCCCTCTGGATGCCCCCTTGCAGTTGGTGACTGCAGTGCCTCCCACCCCAAATGCTGCCAACCATGTGGAAACACTCACCCACATTTGCTTAGAGAGATGGGTGGCACTGCCAAAGCCGATGCGGAGATACAGCGCTGAAATGAAGCTATTGCACAGTCCCCGCACGTTGCATAGAAGCATCCCAGGACCCAGGAGCTTAGCCACAGGATTTCGATCGGACTTTCAGCAAAGCATGCAGGGCCTTGGCTAGGAACCCTATTTCACTCTGAAGACTATTTTAGGACCCTTCAAGAGCAAAAAGGTGCTACATGATGGCAAGCCAGTTCTGGAGCAATCAGGCAACGCGCTTGCACATTTCTTCTGGTGCATCACAATTGCAGAGTCTTGATTTAAAAAAACACCAAAGCAGAAAGAAAGCATTCAGAGACGTATTTTCCATCGTTCTTACGTTCAGGGAAGTTGTATACCATGGCATCCATCCTCTCCTGTGAGAGCAGAGGGTAGGAACATGAGCACTATCCCCAAAGTGAACTGGTCCTGGAAAGGAATCCCAGCCTGATCCTGAAGCCCTTGGGAGCAGGGCACAAGGGATTTCTCTATCCTGTTTGCTAATTAATAAAACCTGGCTCTTTCCCAGAGAGCCTGAATCAAATGGGAGAGGGGAAACCTCCAGCTTAAAGACTCTTCCTGCCGCGAGGGGTTGCCTGTGGAGTTTGTATCCCAAGAGGTGAAACCGCAGAGGCAGGCGTGCTGTGCACCTGTGATTTTTTTTTCCATCCTGATTAATGGAAAGCCATCAACTTCAGCACAGCCCTCCACTCCAACAAGCTTCCCCAAAGGCGAGCCCAAAAGATGCGGCCGCAGAGAGCTTCAAAAAGTTCCTGCCCTGCTCCCTAATTGTGTTCAGACGGGAAGACGAGGCGTATTCCTCCTCTTGTCCCTTTGACCCCCATCTCCACTCCCTCCCCGCAAAATGCAACCAGCTTTTGCTACAGGATTCAGGGGGTTTGCATGGCCATCACCACACGGGCTGCTGACGAAATCTGTGAACCAATTCCTCAGTCGTGCACGTATTAATAATTTCCTTCTGGCTTCACCTGCTCTAGTCCATGCGGCAGCCGACAGTCCATCTACAGGCTGCTGTTAGGAAGGGATATAACTCACATTTACACCGTCTTAACTCTCCGTCCGCAGTTCTTTCACCTAGTGCCGGGGAGGAAGAGCTCTTTGTTGGTCTTTCTGCAAAACTCCTACAAGAATAAGTCATCTACCCACTAATGATATACCGAAGCTAAAGGGGAGGGTATGAGGGGGATATCTGTACATCTGAGGGTCTATCAGGAGTTCGTGCCATGCCAGGCAGTAGCTGGTGGATGAGAAGAGACAGGCAGGCAGGCTAGTCTATGTTTGAAACATTAGAGGCCAAAATGCTAGAGAGATGGAGAACCCATGAAGTAGCCTAATGAGAGAAAGAGAAGGGGAAGCAAGAGCAGGCAGGGCCAACATCCAAAACCAACAGAAGATGGAAGGATGCTTGGCTGCTAGCTCCGGGTATCACACCTGGATCCAGCACCGGGTTAGCTGCGCCAGTGCTGCCTTCTTCAAGCTGTGACAACGTGTCTTCAAAAATAGAGCCCTTTAGAAGAAGTCAATGAAGGTCCTGGCTTCCAAGGCTGTCATGCTGACCACCCTCCTCTCCTGCAGCGAAACCTGGACTGTCTACCGACGCCACATTAAAGACCCTCGAGAGCTTTCACCAGCGGTGCTTGCGTCAAATCCTGGGGACCAAAGAAGACCAGTATGAGCTTCCTCCGTGCAGCTGTGTCCACCAGCATCGAAGCCTTGCTCTTGAGAAATCAACTCCGATGGCTGGGCCGCTGCGTCCGGATGTCCGAGAACAGCCTCCCTCGTCAGATTTTCTTTTTCCAGCTCTCAGTTGGCCAACGCTCAAAGGGCGGCCAAAGGAAACAGTACAAAGACACGCTCAAGGTGTGACAAAGCTCGGAGGCATCAACACCAAGGGCTAGGAGGAGCAAGCTGCTGACCGTTCAGTGTGGCACCACCTGGTCCACCAAGGCACACAACACTTCACGGCCCAGCGACTCAATACTGAGGCGGAACGGCGGTGGCGGAAGGAGAAGCAGACCAACCTGGGACTGCAAATCCCACTCCCCTGCACAACCATACGTCCCCACTGCTGAATAATGTGTATATCCAGAATTGGGCTCCTCAGTCACCTGAGGACCCATCAAGCCTGAGGGACGTCATCCTCGACTCTGAGGGACTGCCGCCACCGCTGCCTAGCTCACACTGTTGGTCCTTTGCCTTCCCATCCCTCTGCAAACCTGGATCTCAGACAGACAAGGCAGGCCTTTGCATTGCAGGCTCTGTGCAGAAACCTTGCAGGGCCAAGAGGCCAAGGGAGACGTTTTAGTCCCGGACAGCCAGATCTTTTGTTTAGTCTCAAAACAAGTGCAGATCCTGCTTTTGACAGATAGTCCAACCAACGGGGTCCAGCCATGAGCTGGAGGAACAAGTCTTGCTGGTCGAGATGGAAACCTGGCTGCCTGCAACTGGCTAAGACAGTGGAGTAAAATGCTGGCTGCAATCAGGAGCTTGGGTGGAAATCACCAGGTTGGTTCAAGGTCACCAAGCAGCTGTCGGCAAGTAGCAGCCTCTAGACTCACTCTCAGCCTGGGCTGGATCTGAACCAGAGACCTAGGGCTAAGCAAAGCTTCAAGTTACCTAGCCCTCTGCAACGGCGCAACTCCATCCAAACAGGACCCGAGAAAGGGTGTCCCACCACGCTCGGCTGCTCTCAGCCCAAATACTCACTTCCACCGATCAGGGAAGCCAGCCCAGGGTTGTCACAAAACCAGGCAACAGAGGCAGCTGGCAGAGGGCAATGCTTGCTTCCTTGGGACGGGACTGATCCTCAAAGCCAGTTGTGCCAGCTTCCAAGATCAAGTCTTTGAACTACTCCTGCGGACCCGGCCGGCCCCGGTTTAGGCGAGAAGACGACGGTTCAGGAGATACATGCGTCCAATGGTAGGAGCAGATAGAAAACAGTTGCTCTCTCCCTGCTTGCAATCTGCACCATGCTAGCAACTACTTCCCACGCCAGCATCGAGCCCTACAGAAAGGGGCTTTTGCACTTGCAACCAACCCCACCGGACACCGGTCCAGCACGCAGCATGTCCCGGGACAAAGATGCTATCATCACCCTGGAGGCGCAGCGGCTTGGTGACATGCAGGTATAAGGCAAAGCTTGCAAGGCGGGTCCCCGTCTGGGGCACGAGACCTGGTGCTCTCCCCCGCTGACCCTGGGGCAGCGGTGCCCGCTCCGTGCCCCTCGCGGGCACTAGCTGAGACCCGTCTCAAGGGCAGAGCCCAGAGAAGAGGCAGGAGCTGGCAGGAAAACCGAAGCGAAGGAAGGTCTGGACTGCTCTGTTGCTATAGTAACTGGCCTGTCTCTTGTCTTTACATAGGCTTGACTTATTTCCCGTCTTCTCGGGTTCAAGGGCAGGGGGGGACCTTTGTAATGCTGCTAAAGAGAGAGGACATGAACCCCATCTGGCTGCCAGCTTTGCACCTCTGCAGCTCTCCATCATTTATACCCCCGACAGTACCGAATCGCTCCATAGAAAGACACCCAGGTGCTCCAAAGCATCAAGACCTCCAGGCTTTGCTGCCCCCACGCCGCCCACTTCTCTGCTGGCCATCTCCCCAGGTCACCTTCTGTCCCACCGCTCCGGCCCCCGGATGCAAAGGGAAGGAGAGGTGCACCGAGCCCACGCAACGGAGGCCGTGCCAATCCACGTCTTCAAGGCGCAGGGCTGGGAGGGTACGGTCGCGAAGCCAAAGCAGGGCATTTATTAGAGGAGCATGGGCAGAGGCCAGCTGCAAGGCTGGATGTGCTGCCTAAATATAAGAGTACATCATTAGCCCAAAGTCGGGGGAGCAGCCATTCTCCGAGCCAGCAAGCCCTACCGAGGTGCTTCTGAACGCAGCCATCTCCACCTGGATGCTCTTTCTAGGCCCCACGGTTTTCTCCCCTCTGCCCTAGCTCTGCGGCAGGAGGCTCCAGCCGATCGTAGGCTGGAAAAATTCATCTTTGTGTCGAGCACCAGCTCCCTCCCTGCTCCCCCGGCCGCCTCCAGGAAAGCACCTCGACAATGGACAACAAATCAAGACAAAACAATTTATTCTTTCATCTAGCCCCGGCACAGAAAGCAGCGTGAGGCTGGCTGAAAGGGCCCCCTCGCCCACAGCAGCGAAAAAAAACAAAAAAAATCAATGGAGACAAAAGAACACCAGTTACAAAATGTATATTTAAAAAGGTTTTGCTTCCACTTTGCAGTGCCCCCGGTCTCCGCAGTCAGCATTGTGGCAGCCCACGCTCCAATCACGCTGACCCAAAGAGCCTGCACACGGGGAGACCAGATTACAACTCCTCCCCGCGCTGGCGAAAGTGCATTCATTATCGTGGGCATCAGGAGGAGATCGGGGCAATACCTGCGCCGGCCACTGACGAAGAGGACAGCAGGGAATAGACCAGGTGGCCACCGAGTGAGGAGCTGCCTACCTGATTAAAAGCGTCTTCCCAACCTTGGAGTGGGCCTCAAGCCCCTAACTCTGGAAATCTGCTGTGCCACCGAATGGACGGCCATGAAGATGCTTAGCCCTTGTGCTTCCTGCAGAGGTTATTATGCAGAGGTTAGGTCTCTGCTAGATAAATGGGTTGAGGTTAGGTTAGGGAACACAAGTCAACGTCTAGCCTGCTCTGGTCAAAGAGGACACTTGTCTTCCTCCCTGGGTATATGCCTCCATACTGCGGAGCGTCAAGGTCATGCCATACATCCATGGCAGGAAAAGGTCGTGGTAAAGTAAGTGTTGGCTAGCAATCAGGACTCATAGTAGAGACGACTTCTTTTATCAGACCAACAAGACTTTTGCAAAAAAAAATTCTTTAATTGCAAGCTTCTGGCCACAAACACTAAACATTTCTTTAATTGCAAGTTTTTGTTCCTGAAAGACTTTTTTTTTTTTTTTTGTTCTAATAAAAGCTATCATCTCTACTGTGAGTCCCGACTGCCTTTTCCTTGAGACCAATACAGCTGCAACCTGGATACCTGACACATGTGGGCTAGCATGCATTTTGGGCCCTTCATCTTCCTCATGTAGATAGCTGTCAGAGCGATCTGGTGGAGAATACCTTGGATGGGGGACTTTAGCAACTGGGTTCAGTTTCTGGTTTCTCTAAAGGACCTTGGTCACTTTTCCTCTCTGTACGTCCATCCCCAGCCTGTAAAATGGGGAGAAACATCCTTGAATTGTAAAAACCTTTGTGAGTCTTGCCTGCTTAAATGGCCAGCAATGTGGATCCGAGCCTGCATAACGCCCACAACGCTGGGGCCTCGGGGCCTTGTCCTTATTTGTGGCCTCTAAGCATTACTGAGATGGAAAGAAGAAATAACAACCGGCTAGAATCAGTCGAGAAAGGAATGCAGGGACATACACCAAGGTGAAACGATATTAAAAAAAGACAGCGGGAAGCCCTAGCATCCTCTGCCATCCACAGACAGGCTCTGCAGCTCTTAAAAAGGACATTGCTCTTGACAAGATGAGTCTTTCACCGGCTTCACCCAGGCAGAGCGCACAGAGGGGAGCAGAGGGTTAAAGTTTGTCCCTTTCCCTTTTTCCTTGGGCTGAAACTTTCTGCTGATTTAGTGAAACTCCATCTCCGCTTTCACAGCTGCCGACAGTTTTATGATTAGAGAAGGATCACAAGGTACCTCCCAGCCCTCCCATAACTGCATCTCTGCGGTAGCTTTGATCTCCCCTTTTCAACATGCCTCCCATAGTTTGTGAGCCAGGTACCAACTAAATATTGCATACCTGCTGTCATAGGAAATGCATCTGATATACGTGCACCGCCGTAGCTTGCATGCGTGTTGTGTACATGTGACCAGGGCTGGAGGGAGAATGGGAAGAGACTCCTCCAAAGTCTGGGAAAGTAACTGAAGAAAGGATTGAGGTTGGGGGGGGAAGTTATAGCGGGAGGAGGAAGCTGGATGATGACAGAGAGCAGGGGGAGCCTGGAGGGGAAAGCGGGTGGAAAGAGGGAGGGGGTCTGCGAGGAGCAGGGGGAACGGCCAGGGCTGGAAGCAAGGTGTGGGGGAGTAAAGGGCATAGACCTAGCGAGGGAAAAGGCAGAGAAGTAAAGATCAGACAAGAGGAAAGCTAAGGAGCCTGCCGACACAGAAGAGCACACCAGATTTCAGACAGATGGAGAGTGGGGAGCGAGAATCTGATGTTTGGAAAGGGAGAGGGTTTCAAAGCACCAGTGTTACAATGCGGGGGAGCTCCTGCGAGGGGGAAAGACAGAGAGATGCTTCCATAATTCACACGTCTCTGCACAAGAAGTGGGAAAGGCAGGCTGGAGCAAGGCGGGCGCAGGTTGGAGGGGGTGTCTCTATGGAGACACCGAACGGGACCGAAAATACTGCTCGGAGGACTCCTGCTGAGACTCCCATTGCCGCGGAGTCCGGGGCTTTACTGACACATCCTCCGTTCCTTTCGGGGCCGCTTCTCAGCGCCTCGCACGCAGAATGAAAATGAGGGTTTTCTGACGGAACAAACAAACAGGGAGTGAATTATATTCCATTTCCCCATCAGTAACTTCTCCCCAACCTAGTCGTCTTATCATCATAAAAAGTCCATTAGCAGTAATTGGGGAGGCAGCTGAAAGCGGGGCTGGTGCATGAAACGCGCACAGGCTCTCTCCCCAACTGGCCTTTTCGGGGAAGGCAGACAGGATAATTATAGGCTTCAGGCAGAGACTTCCTCTTACTGTCAGTGGCTCTCCGCTCCCTTCAGGGAGATGGGACTGGCAGTGGGAGGAGGGGGAAGGGAATTGGGACCTCATAACCCACGTCTGCTAGCCCAACAAGCCCATGCAGCTGCTGCACTTGCCCGCAGCCCAGCCCTGCCTGCTTTTGCTCGTCCTTGCTTGGGGACAAGGCCCCAGCGTTGTGGGCGTTATGCAGGCTCCAGCTGAGAGACAGTCACTGCTCCACATTGCTGGCATTTACGCAGGCAAGACTGACAAAGGTTTTTACAATTCAAGGATGCTTATCGCTCCTGGGGATGGAAGCACAGGGAGGAAAAGTGACCAAGGTCCTTCAGAGAGACCAGAAACCGAATCCCAATTTCTAGAGTCCCCTATCCAGGGTATTCTCCACCAGATTGCTCTGATGGCCGTCTACATGAGGAAGATGAAGGGCCCAAAATGCGTGCTAGCCCACATGTGTCAGGTATCCAGGTTGCAGCTGTGTTGGTCTCAAGGAAAAGGCAGTCAGGACTCATAGTAGAGATGATAGCTTTTATTAGACCAACAAGATTTTTGCAAAAAATGTCCTTTAATTGCAAGCTTTCAGGCACAAAAAGCTTGCAATTAAAGGAATGTTTAGTGTTTGTACCCAAAACCTTGCAATTACATTTTTTTTTTTTTGCAAAAATGCCTCCTTTGCCCATCCGTCCAAAGGGAAAGCCATTCGACAAACTCCCTCCCTGTCCCTGCAGTGCAAAGTGATGGGGTAGAAGCAATGGTAGTGAGGCTGCACAGGGCTGGAGGAAGGGACCGTTGCCCCCATACACAGACGACAAGAAGAAAACAGAAGGGCAAGACCGTGACGCTCCTTGTCCCTCTGTGCTGGACTTCAGGGGAAATCTGTTGTTAGCCAGTGCTGCCAGCCAGATCCATCTTCCTCCTGGGCTGTTATCCCCTCTGCCTCCACGCTTGAAATGAGACTGTAAGCTGTTCAGGGCAAGCACTGTGACAGCTGGCCTGCAATGTGTATCTGATGGTGGGCTGGCCTTTGCAAAGCACTCGGACACTGGATGAGCTGTGACCAAGGCATCAGAGACTCGGGGAGCAGGGCTCAGCTCCCAGCTCTGATGGACGCGTTGCGTGAGCCGCAAACTCTGCACCACGGTTTCCTTCCTGCAAAAGGGAGGTGAACCACCTTTCCTCCTTGTGCATGCAGACTCATTTTTGATGGCAGTGACAGCGCTTTTACCCTGTGAGATCGGTGACAGCCAAGGGATGGGTACTGCAGGTGACAGCTCTCTGGCTTAGAGGTCTGCACTCCCAGCCTTGCTCGGAGCCCAGCAGGGCTGGAGATAGGCAGCGAGAAAGCACCTCCCGGTGACCAGCAACTGAAGCAGATAAGCAATGCTGTCACGAAAGATGGCAGCCCAGGAGTCAGGCACGGATGGGCTGGGGAGCGTGGCAGCACATGCTGCTTCAGAAATGCAGCAGGCCAGGGCCCTGGAGGCACGCGAGTGCTTTCCATCAGCTGCAACCACATCACATTCAATACTTGTCCACCCGTCCTGTAACAAGGCATAATGAGCCAGAGCAGAGGGAGAGAGGAACCTGAGGAGCTCTCTGGCCACCTAATGAGGTCCCCTTGTCCATCACTGTCATTGCAACGGTCTTGGTCCATCTGCAGTGGCTGGCCTGAGGACTTCAGTGGCTGCTTGAGGCAAGAGCCTCCCTGCCTCTGCCACAGTCTCCTCAAGAACCAATTTAAGACCGCCTTTGTCTACCCCATCAACATCACAAGCCAAGGAAGGTTTCATCCGCCCATGAACCAGAGAAGACGCAACTGCGTAGGTCTCACAAAGCTTCTCTTGCCTCGTTTGGGTTACTAAAAGAGCCGAGGCCAAAGGGCAAGCAAGAGCTCAAAAACCGTCTCCAAGAGGAAGACCCTGATGGCATAAAGTGTGACAGCAGCTGCACCCGCCCAGTGTTGCCCCAACACCACCAAAAAATGACCGCGGAGTTTGCTGCCACGGGGAAGAAGTGCAACACAATGGCGAAGAAGTGCACCCAGATTCCTCCTTCCTCACCCTCCTCCGGAGAAAACGTGATGCTGAAAGCACCCGGTATATGACCAGCTCCGATTCACAGCTTAATGAGACCGGGCGCAGTTTGGGAAATGTGCAAAGGATGGCAGTACATCACACCCTTGCACTTCCAGAAGTGGCTGCAGAGTAGGAGGGGGATGACGCCAAAAGCATTAGAAAGATCAGCGTATCTGGTGATCCTTTGGGAGGAAAAAGAGACAGGATACATGAAAGATTGCGTCTTCAAACTCTGACAGGAGAACGCTCACCTACCTTTTTTCCAGCTCCCTCCTACAGACAGTCCTAACGCTCCAACATATATTATCTGCTGCAGGTTTTCTACATTTCAAAGCGTCTGCGTGCTCGTGCTGGATCCTCACAAAACGAAGCAGCAGTTCTTCGCATCCACGCAGGGACCGAAGCACGTTGCCATTTTGTGCAGGGAGACCATAGTCTGGTTGCTAAGCGTAGGATTTAACGAGCTTGCTGCACCAATCCCTTATGTCCTCAGATCAATGATTTACTATTTTCCATTGATGAGGAGGGTATTTTAGGTAGCCAAGCTTAGAAACGCTTAACCTGAATTTACCAGCGGTGCCGAGCACTTGCATCACTCATCCGCTTTAACTCAAGCGGTGGGTGCCGAGCACATACAAAATGTGTAGCAGGAGTTTGGGGCATTGAAATAGAGGCATCCAAAGTCAGCGAGCAGTGGGCCCTTACACTTAGATATCAACTGTGGCAAGGTCTGTCGTCGTCCTGAGGGTAAGGTGCTTTGGGAGCCTTTGGTGAGAGATGCGAAGATTTATGTGGTCTCCCAGCCTCGGGCCTCCGAGACCCCTATTTTGAACGGGTTGCTTGTGTGAAATGAAAAAGGAAGAGTTGTGACAACACGGCTAACAGTGAGGCAGAAAGTCACTATCAGCACACAAGCAGGCTCAATGCACCCCAAAATCAGTGCTTCATGGACAGAGGGGCAAGAGAGAAAGGCGACACAACAGCTCAGTTTTTTCCCTAATTGTGCATCTAAAGTGGAGGAGAAAGGCTTTTTTCCATGTTCATCCAAGTTCCAGCACAGAGGGCACATATTAGCTGGCTCCAATCCACAACTGGAAGAAATGCAGAGAGAAGGAGCGAATGCTGAAACTCTTCTCCCCAGGATGGAAATGGGGGAAACGGGAGATTTGCACAGACCAGAACGTGTGTTCCCGTGCACGGTCCATACCGTCCACGATCCACGTCTCGATTCAGAGACGACTTTTCACAAGAGGGTGTAGTACAGCAAAGCCAGGCACTTGGGGGGACAGTATCTCCTGTCATTCAGGCAGAGAAGGCAGCCCACCCAGAGGTAGACAGAAACTAGGATGTCCAAATCCAATGACCAAAAAGGAGGAACATCATTACCCCCTTTATGTAACCGTGAGCCACTCCAGTAGACAGGGGCAGTGAATGCAAGTTGAAAGCTCTTGCCTGGCACCTCGCAGGACTGTGGTTACCAGCTGGGCACGAGCGCCGCTCTCACAGAGATGATTCGTGTCTGGAGCTGGAAGAACAGCAACACCCCTCCATTCAGGGAAACCAAACCCCGGGCTCAGCACAGGTGACGCTGCTCTTAACCGGACGCTGAGACTAATTTATAAATACATGTATAAATTAGAGAGGGAAGCCAAATTAATTTGACTTTATTAAAAAAACACCAAGTTGCACCCCCAAACCCCCTACAGAGGTTGCAAGAAGGAGGGAGTCACTTCATTAATTATGCAGAAAATGCAAAAAACTACCATCCTCTGGATGAGTTGAAAATGAGGAGAAAACCCTTTCAGAATGGGGAGAAATTACTCCCCAAGGCGGCTGAAATTTCTCTTGCAACTTCAAAGGACAATAAATTATTCAAATCGCTCGCACCACTCCACTCTCTCCCCGTCTCAATTTTATGCTCCCGAGTCAATTAAAGGTTTGGGGGACTTAGGAGAAACTTCCTAGAATGCTGAACTTGTCATGATTTTTCTTCCACCCCTGATGTATAAGCTTTGCTTTTCCTTCTTACCCCAAAAGGAAGGAAAAGGCTCTGCCTGTCTGAGATCGGACGCTTTGCTCTTCCGTCTCAACCGTGCCCACCTGAAATCGCAGCGCACTTCGGCATCACGACGACGAGACAGACTCAATTCTACGCAAAAGACACCGTGGACACAGGAGGTCAAACCAATTCCTTCTTCCATCCCACCGCTTCCTTGCAGCGTCACCTTGTCAAGGATTCTCTGCAAGAGGCTCAAGCTATACTCGACAGCAGTTTTCCTTGGCAATAATTCGATCTGGGTTAGCCATGACCTCTGCCACAGCCCAGTGCAGCTCTTCTCAGTGACCCTGGCTGGGACGGCAGGAGCTGAAAGCTCGCCTACAGTGGGCATCATTACTATTGAGCTGTATTACCGTCAAGAGGCCCAACCCAAGATTAAGGCTTCTCTGCATAATGGGCATGCCCATGGTAGAAGGCCTTGCCTTGAAGGATTTCCAGCCTTATCAAAGGATGGAAGGAAAAAAAAAAAAGAGGCAAAAAGAGGTGAAGTCACGCACAGGTAAATGCCAGGCAGGTCAGCCTCTCACTCCAGCACCTCCCACCATCTCTTCCTGATGGGTCTCGGTCCCTTCCAGCGTCTCCAGACGTTACAGGCAAAGGCCAATCTATCCTGCACTGCTTATGCTGGAACTAGAGCGTGGCTCGGGATCTGGACCTGGCATTTCACTTGTGCCTGTCAGGCCGCGCCTCTCTTGGTCTGCTATCAGGTACCAGGACAGCCTGTGCCAGGTTGTCAGTGGCTAAACTGGCACCCCGCCTGGGCTAGCCTGGGTGAGGAAGGTGTGTGCAGGACTAAAAGAAAGACAGGTCCAAGGGTGAATGAGCTCCCTGTGAGCCAACGGCCATCCGTACCTGGAAAGGAGATGGCCACCGATGAAGAATCACCAGTGATGCACAACATCTAAGGCTGCAGTGGCCTTAGGACTGGCTTGGTTTGTTTTACTCGTAAGATGCCATCAGCTCTTTTCCCGATTTCATCCGAGAGCGTTCACAAAGCTATACATCGCCAGATGTTCAAGGCAGCTGCAGTGGACGGCAGATGGAACGGCTTTCTCGGAGGTGGGAACTGGGGATACTTAGCAAGAGATGCAAGGGACAGCGGGAGGGTAAAGTGAATAATCAGCTGCAAGACAGGAAAACAGAAGACACCGAGCACTTCACAGTCCCATGTGTCCCATGCCCCTTCAGCAGGATGTGCAGCACCAAATCCAAATCTGGACTGACTGCCTTGCAGGATACTTGGCTTTGACAGCCAGATCAGTCTCACGCTCTTCAGGTCAGCAAGGGGCTGAGAGATCCCGGAGGTGTCTTTGCTGTAGCGGCAGGCGCTGGTCATGACATAACCCATTATATCCTCCATATATTCATGCCAATGTCCTGGTCAAACATCCCCTGCAAATAAAAGAGGACTGAAGGATATAATTTATAGTAAGCTTGGAATGGATGAGTGCCAGGAGTAGCTTGGTGTGAATTCCTGAAGAGCTCGCTGCAGGTATCCCTAGACCACCGGCCAGATGCATTTATATACATATGCAAAGTATTCCCGTTGCCATCGCAAATGGGCGAGCTGCTTGCTCGAGCAGGGATCGTTGTGCTTCGGCCCAGAGGTGGCTGCATCTCAGTGGCCGATGAAGGAATTGCAATACAGACACCTCCCAAGACAACAGCGTTGGGTGCACAGCACAGCAGAAGCATCTCAGACAAAAGGTGCAAAATGCAGAACAGGATCACGCCGTTTGCTCGACGGGGTCTTCCAAAGCACACGGTCCCTCCTCCCCGTAGCCACAATTTTCCAGTCCTGATCTATGTTATCTCTAGCAGCTGAACCAAGCTCAATGGCAAGACCCCTTGATAGAAGTCCAGTTCCTCTACCGATGGACTCTCTCCTCCTGCAAACATTCACGGCAGGGTCCGCGATGCCCGCTGGCTGCGGCAGCCCCTGCGTGCACCTCATTAGGCATTAATCTAAAAAACGCCTACAGGCCTCAGTGCAGCTGAGCGACCCCTTCCTCTACCAAGGCAGCTTTTCAGAAGATGAATAATTTCTTTCCCTGTTCCTACAAAAAAATGCAAACTTTTCTGTTGGATTTAAATAATAATAATAATAAAAATAATGGAATGACATCACTCGGTTTATCCAGGCAAGGTTTAATTTAATCAGGCACTTTAGCAAGGTAAGACACAGGCTTAATTCAGTGTCCTTGAGTGGGAAGGTGGCTGGTCTAGTCTCCTTGGCAAAGACAGACTGGAGCGTAGCATGAGACGGGACAGGGGAGCAACTCAGCAGGAGCTAGACTGAGCCACGTATCTCCCTCCTAGAAACCAAACTAGTGCAAGGCAGTGTTGAGCTCCAGAGGCTTCTGGGCCCAGCTCAATAGTACCGGCACCTGGGAAGAGACCGGCGTATGTATTTGCTGCACGCTTATTATAAGACCCATTATAGCGTCATAGGGATGCAACAGCAGAGAGGCGAAGGAGCGGGGTGAGGAAGGGGCACAGCTCCGGTTGCTCTGCTATAAGCGCTTGGTGACTTGGGTAAGCGTGCTCCACCCGGCTTCCCTTCCGAGCCAGTGCCATCGAGCATCTTCATCCTCTTTCAGAGCGCTTCAGCCCCTGCGGGCTCTGCCAGTTAAGTGCCACCGCTCTTTCTCCAAGCAAACTGCTGCTTGGTGTCTCCTTCTTAACACCTGCCTCCCCTTCCCAACTCACCCCCACTTCTCTCCACCCAGAGACCAATGCAGGCAGCTGCTCAACAGCTCTGCGCCCCGAGTCCGGAAGGAGGAGCCCATGCAGGGCAAGCCAAGCTTGTAGGCAGCGAACATGCTTCAAAAATTACTGGTGTAAATACTGACAGGTTGCAGCACCTGCTTCCTTCCAGGGTAGTGCCAGTGCATCAGTGCAAACTGGTCCCAGTACACACAGTTTTAAGGAGAGAGCTGCCTTCTACCAACACCTTGCTGCTCCTTGAGAAACATCTCCTTATAGCCAGGGCTATCTTAATACACCCAACAGATGGAGAGGAATGCCTCTTGGTTTGACCAAGAAGCTTTTGTCACCGTGGCCCTCTTGGACAATCCCAAGCACTGGATTGGGGACGTTTCAGGATAAAAGCATGCATAGCCACAGCTTGAGCTAAAGAGCTGGGGTCTTTGGCTGTACTAGACTCACTGCCACTGTGGATTAGGCTAGGAAGGGAGCATGTAGCCAAGGGGCTACGTCTTCATACCGTTTCCAAAGACCAGCCTTAACACTGATCTTTGCAGGCTTGTTTCCCTTCACACATCACCGACAGTCATTTCTTTGGATGCCTCCTCCTCCACGAACAGGCAGGTCGCACTGCCGTCTACCACCAGCCTCCACCCCTGCATGGTAGCGGGGCAGCGGCTGGGTTTAAAAGCACACCAGAGCCTTGCTGATTTGCACCCGCTGTGGATTACTGCATTCTGCAAACCACCAATGGATTACACACAATTAACAAGGGAAAAGGAGCCTGAGTAATGCATCATAAAATGGGCCTTATTCTTTGATTTTGTCAATCGCAATTTAGTTTTAATTATTTATGGTAATACCGAGGAGCATGCTAGCAAGTCTTCTACAATGTGATTTATCTAAAGGAGGAAACCTTAGTCATAAGTAATGCTCACTACTACATCTGCTAGTAAATCTCTGCTGGGGAGAACTCCAGCTCTGTTTGCAAGATGCACCAATTAACAGGTCTCTGCTGTAAAATGTAAAGGTTTAATCAATGGGAGAAATCCACTTTAACCGTAAACGTGCTGATTTTGGTTATAAAGATTACACAATTTTCCCAGGGCAAGTGGCTTTTTATCTGCAATTGAGCACTTAAAACAAGCACGTTGTTTCTTCAGGTACGAGACGCATACCGATGCCAGGTCTTGCGTGACCCCTCGCACTACGCTGGCAAAAACGTGTTTGCACTGCTCAGCGAGGGGGTCGTGAAGAGACTCTGTAATCTCCTGGGAATTGTATCCAGCAAGACAAATCTTATTTTGCGTATCCATGCATGCAATAGGAGGCCCCAACATTTTAGCTGTGGAGGCAAGGAGACCCAAGCGGGAATCAGGAAATCTGGGTTTTTTCCCCAGTTCTACCACAAACAAAAATCCCCAAATCTTCCCTCTTTGAGAGCAATCGGGATAGTCGAGATGATATCTTTTATTACACCGACAAGATTTTTTGCAAAAAACGATTTTTTAATTGCAAGCTTTCAGGCACAAGCACCCAGGAATTCAGGCACAGCAGAGGAAGAGGCATCCACGTCACAGGCGAAGAAAGCAAGACTAGCAGGCAGAGATCCCAGCTCTTTGCTACTAGCTTATCCTTTCCTCCTATGCATGGGAAGATGCTGCCATGCTGGAGTTGGGGGCCTGTCGGTCTGATGGCTATAAAATCAGGGAACCCCCTACCCCTGCCCAGGAAACTGGGAGAGGAAAAAGCAGGTCGCTGTCGTGGACAAGTACCAGCTAAGTGGAAGCCGGCCAAAGGATTACACGAGCGGCAGCGCAACAGAGCCCAAGGCCATACAACCGGAGATGACATTGTCAGAGCAGAGTGATGGCTTCTCAGAGCCTCAACAGTTGTGACAGACAAAGCTGTTCGCTGTATATATCCCACGCTAGCCAAAGCTACGGGCCCGGGCGGGTATGGGCCGGGGCACCGCCAGTGACACTCGGACAATTCTCCAAATTCAGCAGGTAACAACCCATCACCTTTGGTTTAGCAATCGCTGCAGTCTGCGGTGCATGCAATCCCGCATCGAGTCACCAGCATCAAGCTCTTGGGAATATACAGGGAGAGAATACACAGATCACAACCTACCCTGGGTCCCGCACAGGCAGAAACTGCGTCTTCTTTTCCTGCAGCTGGGGGAGGAGGAAAATATCCTGCCCTGCCTTCTCTCTGCCAGCAACCTGAGAGCAGAGAGCCTGCAGGATGGAAGGGAAGCCCTGCTCCCCTACCCCCTGTCCTGGGAGGCTCTGAGAGCAAGCCCCGATTTCAATCCAGCCCTGCAGCAGTGCTCTGCAGGTGCGCGGCAGCTTGCGGGATCTCAAAGCTCTCCAAAAATACCCAGTGGCTGAGCCTCACCCCACAGATCCCCCGCACCGGGCAGATGGGAAAACCAAGCCAGCAGGGAGATTAAGGGGCAGGGACCCATCAGTCAGGTGGAGCAGCTGGCGTCGGTGGGGTTGTGCAGGGCTCCACTCCTATACACATTTAAACAACCGTGTGACTTTCACAGGTGCTCAGCACCCACGTTACACAAATCCATGCATGTGCTTACACGCCACACACAGACCTTGGATTTGTGCGTTCACCTATACTGAGTGTTTGTGCGTGCAAAACTGCCTGCAGGGTTAAAAATATGGGCTTAGGCAACTCGCTCCGGGTCACAGCATGTCAGCAGCAGGTACAGCGCTCAGGGGTCCTGACAGCCGGGCTATTTTAAGTATTAAATCATGAATACATGCACATATACACACACGACACAATCTAGGACTCCCGATTCTATTCTTAGTCTCCTGTTTTCGCCGCTGCACCATACTGACCCTTAGCATGGACACAGA
>JAGPOW010001806.1:4798082-4818372 GCA_030014935.1 Caiman crocodilus | reverse complement strand
AGACTGCCCAGCGATGTGGCTGGCCCACGAACAGTAAGTCTACATTGCAAAGAGTGGAGACGCAGTCTGCGTGGGCATCCCCGCACAGTGTTAACGTAGTCGTGTCAGGTACCGACAACCAGTGCAGCCCGCAGCTACACGAGGTTCAATGTCAGCCGAGTCAATGCTCAGGAAGGTCCTTGCACTGATCTCCAGGCTGCTGCAACTTCCTCTCATCAGTCCCCAAGCTAGCTACAGTCAGTCTACGGGAGCTACAACTGCACCGCTGAATTGCAGCAGACGTACTCAGGGTGACATACCAGGTGGTGGCCCAATTCTGAGCCTCCTGGAGGGCCTCTGACCCCTTATGACTTGAGGATAGTAAAATGAAAGGCCTTATTGTCCTTCCACGTAGGCATAAGCTTCCCTGCATGGAGGGGCTACGGGTAAACAGCAGAGAGATGAGTGCAGTGCTACAGGATGGCAAAGCCCTGGCCACATCCACACCTGAGAAGACAGGGCATATGACAACAAAAAGCCCTGCCATCCCTTCGATCCCCTGAGAACGCATCCTCTTAATAAACCCCAATTACGAAGCAATTGTGTGAAAAGTTGCCCCGGACTGTGCCGACCAGAGCAGTCCCCTCACCAGGTTCGAGCAGCTTTGCTGCGGGAGAAGAAAAGTTATAATTCGATCAGCCTGGAGATGAATATTCCTGCTGCTCCCCCCGCGACTGGCTTTCATGCTAAGGAGCCTTACAGGCAAGGTGCTGCGGTTTCTCACAGATGTACTTGAAAGGCAGAGAAGATACAACACGGTGCTACTCTGGCACCGGCTGAGTCAGGGGGGTGATGAAACAAAACCTTTGCTTCGGATGCTGGTTTCAGTCTCACCATGGTCAGCTCTGGAGCACAGGCTGTTAGTGCCTGACAGATGCTGGGGGGCAGAAAGGGACGGGACTACATGAAAGGAGTTTGCTGGCTCTCTGCAAGCTCCACGTATCAGTACCCAAGCTAGAAAGGGTATGGACAGACAACAGGCTCAACCTCAACAGGTAACAGCACACTACTTGCCCCCCCTCCCAATTTGGGAGTCTCAGGGGAGAGTACAAGGATTAAGCAGGCTATGGAGACTTGCAGAAGTGACACGTGGGGCAGCAATGATCTCATGGGTAGAACAACAGTCGGAGGGCGGCAGACTCCTGCATTAGGGATAAGCAAAAGCCATTTAAAAAGAGACAATGCTGCTCGTCAGCAGGCCTTCTCCATCCCTGAGGACTGAGCTGCACTCCTGGTTCCCGTTGCACGGGGATGCAAGGTGGCATGAGGGAGACTGGAGCAAAGGGGCAGGAGGGGGGTCACTTACTTTCAGCCATGCAAGCAATCAGGAGCAAGGACAGGAGGGTCACGAGAGGGATGAACGAAGGCATTCCAGGGCCGGGAAGGATCCTCATTCTTGGCAACGACCTCCGACCCCCGCCGGATAGGCTCCAGGTCAGCAAAGCTCGCGGCGTCTCCGAAGCGACGTCAGCACCTGCAGACACAAGATGAGCAGGCAGTTAGAAGAGCTGGGAGCAAACGTGAGCCTCTATGGGAAGGAGAGACCTGGGCATGGCCCCTCCTCGGGAGCTGCGTGGAATAGCGGATGGATTAGCATGGTGCATCCGGGCTCATGGCTTTGGCAGGTAAATGGCAAGCTGCTCAAAGGCACTCACACAAGGGAAGGGCCAAGGGCAGGAGATGAGAGGAGAGAGCAGGCAAGAGGCAAAGGCCCCTGCAGAGCCAGGGTGTAAAGTCAAACCCACCCACCCTCCCTCCCCAGGCCCCGCAGAAAGGCAGCATCGAGCAACCAGTGCCCCAGGCAATGGGGTGTGAAATGATCCGACCCGATGGGCCCAGAGACCCGCTGCAAGGGGGATTTTCCACACTTGCAAATGCAAAAATGGGAGAAAGAAAAACCCCCAGGAGGAGGGGAGCAAGGAAGGGGGGGACTGGGATGGTTTTCCCCACCATGCCCATCTTTGACAGCTGCTGCTGAAGCTATTTGTGTCTGGTCTGGGGAGGGATCTTCTCCCCTCTCAGCCAGGCTCTCTGAGCAGCACAGCCGTCACCCGTGGGCAAGCGAGTACCAATCCCACCGCTGGGCACGCACCTAGGCCATCTGCAAAAATTGTCCCTATACTTTAAATGCAGGGAGGGGAAAGGCCTCCAGGTCTGCCTGCCTCCTCCCTGACAGCCGTGCCTCTCTGCCTCAGTTTCTCCGTCTGTAAATGGGGTTCATGATCCATCCTCACTTCACAGGGCACAGGAGTCATGTTGGTTGATTTGAGCCAGACCGTTAACATAAGCATCTAACCCCGGTGTCGATAAAGGATGGCGCAGGAGCGGCGGGAGCAAATCCTTGCTCAATCAGTTATTCAGCAAGCATGATCGCAAAAGCACATTAGAAACATTTGGGGCCACGTTCTCATCTGCAGCTGCTTATTACAACACAGACGTGGGTGTTGGGGTCTGGTCCTGGCTGCAAGACCTGAAGCGCCTGGGCAAGACTTACAGGTGGAGGGTGACGTAGGGCACGTCTGCTCCACCGTGCCCGTTCTGCCCCTTCCCCTGGAGCTGCACGATGGGAGGAGGTGGCTGGCACAAGAGCTGCCTCCTCCAAGAGCCAGTGGTTCAGGGAGAGCGGGATGTGCAAACTGGCTACTTACGGCCAGACGCTTGTCCCTTTGCACCGCGGAAGTGGCAGGCAGGGGCCGTACTCGCAGCAGCAGAGCTATCAATAGCTCGAACACTTTCTCTAGCTTGAAAGTCAGGCTTTGCCTTCGAAAACACAGAAAGAGAGAGAGAGAAGGCGGCAACTGTCTCGTAGCAGAGCCGGCAGAGAGATGCCAGCTGTTTGACTACAAACAGGCCCGAGATGCTAGGACAAAGGGGAAGGATTTGCTTTTAACAAAGGATCCCCTTAGATCTGGGGAAGGCTTTTTCCTGCTGGAAGTTCCCTCCTTTAAGAATAAACACACAACGGGGTTTACTGCCCTTTGGAAAAGCAGAGGGAGATGGAGATTTTGCAGCAACCAAAGGCTTTAAAAGAGATACGCTGGAACCTAGCCCCTCCTAGCTCCCCAAATCAGCGGGAGACGCCGTCGAAACGGGCGTTTGACTCTGTCTGTGCTAGTAAAACATCAAGGCATTGATGTTTTTAGAGAATTAAGAAGGAAATTATGAAGGACCATAAATATTACAGCCTGGGAATTTCAACCCTCCCAGAGCAGCATCCACCCAACAGGCAACGCTGGGCTCGTCCTTTTAGATCAGAGCGCGCTCCATGCGCCTTGTCAGCAGGGATCCCGGTTTCCTCCGATTTAAAAAAAACACCCCAATTTTCGGATGAAAAAAAGTAGCAACTTAAAAGCTACATGTTTCCATGATTAAAACGAAACACGGCTACTAGATAGATACATATGTAATGGTGTTTCATTCTGATCATGGAAAAATGTGGAGTTGGGGTTACCGAGAATTGGGGATTTTTTAAATTTTTTTTTTTAAATCGGAGAAAACCAGGGTCCCTGGCTGTCAGTCTCTCTCTTTGATGGCTTTTGAAGCCAACGTTTGTGGGGGTACGTGCGTCTGCGAGACACGGGAGAGGATGGCTCAGCCGGGGGGGTTATTCCGAAACGTCTGTTCTGCGAGCAGAGCACAGCAAGGCGCGAGCAAGGTTTCGTAGGGCCCTTGGGCTAGGAACAACGGGGGAGCGTGCGCGTTTTGTGGCTTTGTTTTTGGGTTGTTTTCTTGGCTTTTTTTTCCCTCCAAATAGAGGCAGGCAGAGTTCGAGGGCATTGTGAATAGTTGTGATGGCAACTGTTTGTTACGGGAGGGCCGCGCTGCAAATGCCGCACGACGTAAATCGAATCAAGCTGCTTGCGGTTGGTTCCTTTCCTCGCTCCCTTGCTAACCGTGATCGAGTAGCTTCTGCGCCCTGGCAGTTGGGAGGGATTTCTCCCGACTCTGGTGATTTTCGGCACTTAACATTTCAACCCTGGGCTCGCTCATCCTGCCGCTGAGAAGTTGGGCTTGCATTTATCTAAGTGGAAGCCCGCTGCGGTCCGACGAAGCGCCGGTAGCGGCAGAGCCAGAGCCGTGCGGGCAGACGAGAAGCAACACCGCCCCCCCCAACAAAATAAAATGCTCCCCTCTCACCCTCAACCCTTCACCGAGTAACAGCAATTAGCCCAGACAAGTCATCTGGCATGGTCTGCCGGACCCGAACCGCGGGGTGGGTGGGAGGGACGCCCGGCAGCCCTGCACTTCCAGGCCCTGGGATGCGTTTCATGCCGCATAATGGGCTGCGAGCGAAAAGGTCTGGTGATGGGGATGCTGCAGCAGCGCCGGGATTAGAGAAGGAGATGCCAGAGGGTGACACTTCCGCTCTGGTGCTAATGTGCTTCCCGAAGCCCTTGACGGAGATGGAAAGTGCTGGCAGAGATATTAGGACACGTCAACCTCAATCCAGCAACTCATCCTTCAGAGCAGGTACGTCACCGGGCTTGTCTCCCCCTGGACTCAGGATTATCAGGATGGCGAGATGTGCACCCATCCGGATCCCTGTGCAAACGAAGGGGAGGCTCAGGGGCAGGCGAAGGCAGCCAACGCTGCTCTGTTTTCTTGGTATCCTTTGCACAATGGCTCGTGGCAATGGCAGCCCTGGCACGGGGTGGGCTCACGAATCCGGGTGCCAGACTCTCCACTCCCAAGCCCCCAGGTCCTTCTTTCACAGGCTCCTGGACCAGCACACGCCAATGGTACATCTGGGCTGCTTGCCGGCCCCGTGGGAAAAGGCTTACGCCGTCACGCTGCACCCAAACCCACCTCGTTTCAGGCACGGACATTTCTTCCCGCTCTCGTGGAAGCTGACGCCCTGAAGAATGAATGCTACTGACCCTAATACTAAAGATCCTTGTCATCTGTATCCCCAGCAGCTTTCCCATATGCACGCTATTTGGGCTCAGCGTGGCAGGCCTGTCTCACCCCCAGCATGGGCACGGGCACGGGCACTTGAGAGCTGCAGTGAGGAATGCTCACGTCATACTGATTTCATCACCTCCCGTCTCCCACCCCGCGTCCGTACACGGTCTGCCTTTGGACAGGCGCCTCGTTATCCTGCCAGCCTGGAAAGCACCCCGCCAACCTATCGGCACCGCAGAAAATAGGTGCAACAGCAGAGGTCTCGTACAGTTCTTCTGCCCTGGCAAGTCCAACGAGCGCCTGTGACCGAGGGTCTTCTATGGCCCGGGCAGGGCCGACGTTCGTCAAGCTGGATTAGAGAATGCTGTTGAGCGAAGCTCAGGCCCAAGGCCTGGCCCGAGACCTACTAGGCGTACAAGAAGAGACCAATTACAGGGAAAAAACTCCTTTAAACTTGTCCTTTCCTCCGCCTTCCCCAGTGCCTCTGACCTTTCGTGGTTTGCAGAGCACAAGCTATTTTTGCATGCCTTGTACAGCACTGTGCACACGGCCAGGCTTACTACATTTAGCCTGGTTTGCTGCAAATAGCCTGACAGAGCGGCCCCAAACAACTGGCCCAGACAAGGGAGGCTGGGATTTGCAGAGACCTCAGGGAAGCAGGCTGTAAGGGTAAAATTCTCCAAAGCACCTAGAGTGACTTAATCACTTAAGTCCCAATGAGAATCAAAGGGACTTAGGCTAAGCCACTCAGGTGCTTTTGGCTATTTTACTCCCATTGCCTCCCACTGCAGTGGGAGTTGGACACTTAAACTCCCTTAAGCTACTTTGAAAATCCCAGCCAGGGGATGGAGGAGGAGGGGTTTATCTAGGGACCCAGCACCGTTCTCAGCAGGAAATTAAATGCTGGCCACCTAACGAGGGAACGTGGAGGTGAAATGCTATTTGAAAGGGGAGAGGAAAGTGCTTCTCAAGGAACTGCACATGCACAAAAAAAACTTTCCCCTGGCCCTTGTCACCATGATGAGCTTTTTCCATTTTCTAGGACATTGCTCCCGTGCAGCCCTAACAGTCTATTATAGCCAGCGCCGTCCAGGCAAGGGGCCGCACGGGGAACTTTCCTCCTCCTCCTGGCATCCTCGCTTCAGTTTTTACTGCACGTTAATAAAGGGCAACGGGTCACCTCATTTCCTGCACCGACAAGCTTTTTCATACAAAAAATAAAGCTTTTAGCACATCAACCACCCAGCCTCATCTCCTTGCCAAAAATGAAATATGACATCTAAACAGCCGGCCGTGCGTTTCTCTCTCCCCGCTCCTTTCCGAGCCAGTGTGGTCTGACCCACCCAAGCAACCCAATCGAGACGTGACCCGAAACGCCAGTGGGTTGCGTGACGTGGGCATCTGCTCGCTTGGAGCCCGTCTGAAAGTCCCCAGCAGGCAACCCTGTTACGGGCAGTCTTGCCAGGTCTCTGCGCGTGGGTCCCTCTGATGCTCCAAAAGCAGGTCCCTGTTGGGGCACTTTGCAGCCACGGAGAAGCCACCACTGAGATCGGGGCCTGCATGCAATTTTTGCACCAAGATTGCCAGCTCCGGGCCCCTGGGTGCAACATGCAATTAGCACCGCTCAATTAACCAGCAATCCTTAAGAGCGCAAGCAAGACCTCACACCAATGCCAAGCACAGCCGGCATTCATTTGGATGCCCTTCCCCTCGCAACAGGGAAACAAATGTACTCCAGACTTCCCCGTTCCCACTGAACCCAGCAAAGGGAAACGCGGGCTCTCCCACCCAGCCCAGCTCATCTTGGCCATCAGATCCCAGCCTGGCGCTCTCCTGTGTGCTGATCCCAACCAAGATGCACGCTGCTTCCCACCCAGGGAGACCAGCAAGCCCATCCTCAGAGGGGACCGCGGAGTTTTTCAGAGGCAGTAGGCTCAATACAAGTATTCCCAACAACACGGAGGCATCCAAAGCCCTGCGTGCTTCCAAAACAAATAAATGAAACCCCCAAGGCAAGCCTATACTTTCCACAGTAATTAGTGGGTTTGGTTGCCCAACTCAAGATGCCATGCAGAGGACAGAGACACAGTCACATCGCCTGATAGAAATCAAGGCCCTCAAACAAAAACCCAAATGACACCAACCCCTTTGGAAAATGCAAGCCACAGGTTCCAGCTCCCACGGGTGGATCAAGACAGCCCTAGAGCAACCAGCAAAGCCCCTCCGTGGATACAGCAGTAATGCCATGCTCCAATATCTCCAAACTAATTTACCAAAAGCAGGTTATCCTCCATGGAGGAACTGAGGCAGAGAGAGGGAGAGACAGACCTTGGATCATGGTAATATGCCTGCCACCTATACAGCTCGTTTCCATCACGGGTCTCAGACCACTTAACAAAGTAAAGATCACGCCCATTTTACAGATGAGCTGCGGCGCAGAGAGGGAGGGCGCTTGCCTAAAGTTGCCCATCAGTATTCCCAGGGGCTTAGGGCAGATCTGCTTACTCCCAGTCCCTTTCTCCAGACTTTGCCTCCAGTCGGGATCTTCTGCACGCATGGCCCAGCTCTAGCGCTCCTGCTCTGTGCAAACATTTAATCAGCCCAGCCCTGTCCCTATGCAACAGGGGCAAAGGGACCCGGGAAGGGGTGCCACGTTCTCTGCAGCTGCTGCAGGGCATCCTGGTACGCGGAGAGTTAAACTACGGCCGGGGAAGGAGGCAGGCAGGAGAGGTCTGAGCTGTGTTTAAATCGTCAGGAGAAATTAATCCCCCCCCATTTTCCCTACGGTGACAGCTCTGACAAGTGGTGATGAATGTGTTGTGTCCACTATATGTTTAGCAGGTGCAGGGTAGCATGGAAAGGGGGCAGAGGAAACAGCCACTGTGGCCACAAAGAGCAGATGGATCAGCAAGGGATGGGGGAAGCACTGGTCCTGCTTGCTAGGCCAGGCTGTGCCCGCCTTGCAAAATGCAAACACGCACCCCGGCAGCGCCGGCTCGCTCGGCGCAGGAGCCCTGCTGACATAAAGGCAGAAGGACCCAGAACGACCGCTTGCGTTATAACAAAGCCCACGGCAAGAATGCCACCCCCCGCCACCGCCAAGTATCAGCAGTGCATCTGCAGCATCTCTTTGGAGAGAGACCCGAGTGAGACAGGCGAGGGTCCCCAGAGGCGACCCGCCAGCACCGTGCTCCGAACAGAGCTGAGCTGCGGCTCCCCTACACCAGCCCTCCCCTACACCGCGTCCGCCTTCCCTTGCTCCTTTCTGTAGGGGTGCCGAGACAGCCCTGCACTGACGGACATGACAGTACAAGGTGCAAGGCAGTGTAGAAGCAAGCCCATAGCATCCTCCCCGTCCCCTCGTCTCTCTCTCTCTACAGAAGACCCTTCAGCATTTACCAACAAATCACTCCAGATCAGCGCTGAGCTGCTGACAGCATTGGGGATGACATCTCCTTTTGGCTCACTTCAATACTTTGCATTTCTTGTACAGCATCTCTCTTTCTCGTTTTTTCCTTCTTTTTTTTTTTTTGTCATTCATCATCAACTCCTCGGTCCAGATGCCTGATGGAGCCGGGGAGCTCCTTGGGGCACGGGCTGTGTTTCATCTCTAAGCCTGCCACGCGCATGCCAACAGGACTGTGTAAATAATCATCAATCATCATTATCTCATGGCATCATCAGCACAGTGCACTATCTAAAGCCCCCAAAGGCAAAAGCTGGGTATCGGCGAGCCTGCAGGAGAATGAAGCTAAATGCACCCCCAGCCATTCACTGCACAGAGACGCAACCGTTCTGGATGCACACGCACTTGTGCACAGAAAAACACACGTGCTCGAAGAGGGACACCCCACCACAATCAAAATGATCCTTGGGGGAGGAGAGGAAGGCCACCCTCATCCGCTTAGGGACTGCGGACGCAGCCTCGGGTGACTCTGGTGCTCAATACGTTGCGTACAGCGACTGTCAGGGCAGCCGAGGTGGGCTGGGGTTTGTTTATGAGATGGACTCAAATGACCGAGGATGGCGAACCAGTTCTTTATAGAGGAAGAACAATGTCTTCTACCCAAAGCGTAACCAGCCTGCAGCATGGGATGAGTGCAGAGCACATCTAAATAATACACACGCGCATCAATTATTAATCCACCATAAATGCGCCCATCCACGGTAACTGCACGTATGCAACATCCCTCCTCGGAGACTGGAAAATTGCTAGCGGCCAAGTTGGCCGGCACTACAGACCTGGGTTCACTCACGGCCGCAAGCGGTGCTGTAGGATTTGGGCCCCGGATTTAACAAGCCAGCGCACGACGTGCCCCCCTCCTTCACACACCCTCCCCGCCTCGAACGATTCTGCCCCATGATCGGGACTCCGTTTCTAGCGGAGCTCTCCGGTCTGGATGGCCCGAAGGAGAAGATTGCAATTGCCCTGCCAAGGGCCTGAGTGCCTGTCCCACAGAGGAGCACACGGTTCCTGCCTCTGATAAAGCCCATGTTAATAAATTAATAGGATTTAATAACGTTTTTGGTAGGCAGCAGGGCCAAAAAGACCCAAGCACTCCACCACCGCTGCTCAGCCAGACTTTCAGCAGTGTTAACTCATTGTCTTGCCCCTTGTGACTTCATTCAGAAACATGCTCAGTCCGCAGGGTTGGCCGAGGGTCAGAAATAGGATCCTCGCGTTTTCCCCGCGTACGTCCGCCCCACGGACTGCAGGGCAGCATGGAGATACCCACGCTGGCTGGGATGCCAGCAGCAGCCTAACTAATGGCACTCAGGACAGGCTAATATACCCTGCCAAGAAATGCATCTAGGTCACTGGTTTCCATCTCTTCCATAGGAGGATACCGCCGCTCCTGGGACCGGACTCCTTCCTAGCATGAAATAACCCCACTCCCCTCTAGCAAAATGGGAAGGGCAGGGGGCACAGCCCCACGACACCCATTTATGGTTGGGAGCCACAGTGATCTACGCCGGCTCCAGCTGCAAATCAGGCTCCCTTATGGCACAAGGGATTTTCCAGCTGCAAATCTGGCTCCTTCGTGGGACCACACGTGGGTGCCTCCAAACCACGGATGGCTACAAACCAGTCTTGCTGGAAGCGTCTGCACCCAAGGTGACGCCCGTTGTGCTAATCGGCTGCTCTGCAAAGGCTGTTGGCAGCTCCAACACGTAGGCCATGCAGGACATCCAAGACTGACCTCTAAACCCCTTATTCTAGGCCAAAACTGCAGCAGGCAGAGCGACCTCTGCCCTGGGCAGCTGCAACAAGGAGAAAGGTTTCCTCTTCCCAGGAAGAAGGGAGCCTCCCTCACCAGGCTGGACCCCATAAAAAAGATCAAGTGGAAAACCGAAAAAAGAGAAGCGGGAGTTAATTAGGGATGTCTGGGTGCTCCGTCAACTCTGACTCAAGGCGCGGCGCTGGCTGAAGATGTCACTAGACCCTCTCGCTAGAACGGCCTTCTCATTACCCCCGAGGGCCGATCGATCGCCTCCTTTTGTTATCTTCATCTGTGCTCAGGCTCCTCCGAGCTCTTAATTGGAAGCCCTGTTCCAGCGTACAAAGCCCCGACAGGAGAGAGAGAGATGTCTGCTCGCTTGCTGGCTAAACCAGGGCGGGAGAAGGGAAAACTCCTGCATTTCCAGCCTGCTTGAAGGAAGCCTCCTTTTGCAGGGCTGAGCTTTGCCTTCCCCCCTGCGGGCCTGCAGCTTCTCTGCACGGGTGAGAATTTACTTGCATTGCTCGACCCCAACCCGCGGCGGCCGTCAGAGATGCTGCCCATCCGCTTGCTCCCATTGTGACAAAGAGGGACAGGAGGTCATGAGGTCCCACTCCTCAAGGTGGTTAGTGGGGTTGGGAATTGAATCCGGGTCCTCACCCACATCTCACTGGGTGCAGCTGCCTACTCCTCTTCCTTCAACCTCACATGTCCTCCCTAGAGACCCCCCCCCTTTTTTTTTTTGCTGGCCTGAATGCGCAGTGAGGGGTTAAGAGGATTTGGTTCTGTGCGTCCCCAACAAGCTTGCAAGACAGAAGATGGGCAAATCCCTGCCCTTGCCCTGGCAGAAGTCCTCCATCTCAGACCACGGGCCAGAGATGGATTAGGGGAAGGAGAAGAAAACATGCATCATGCCCTGTGATCCCGTCTGAATGCGAGAGCTAAGCTGCGATCACACGGGGTCAGCGCTTGGTGTGGAAAGCAGTGTTGGTTTGGCATAGGGGAGGGTGACCTGGGAACCAGAGGCCCTGGGTCTTATTCCCAGCTCTGCCACTGGCTTGCTGTGTGACCTTGGGGGAGTCATGTCTCCACTCCGGGCCTGTTTTCCATTTTTCCTGCCCCATCTCTTTGATTCAATGCTCAGGGCAGAGCCTCAGGAAGACACATGATACAACCACCATCAAATGGCACCAGATGATGACAAGCAAGCCAAGGAAACCTCTCTGCCCTCAGCACCTGTGTTAGCGGGGGCTCCGCTTTTCTGCTGCAACTTTTATTTTCCAGTTGGGATGCAAAACCGAGAGCCTGCTCACATACTCATCCAAGCCATGGGTCCAACTCAGGGAGCTTCGCCTTGCCCGCTCATCTCAGGTGCGTCGGAGATGCTCTTTTGTCCTTTCCCGCAGTGGTGCAATTTTAATGCCAATCCAACCCAGAATTAGCTTTATCCCACTGGAAGGGCAACCCATGCACAGTACATCTACCGCACAGAAGACAGGCGTCCTGTGTTTACAAGCATTTTGAGGTTCCTTCTGTTCCTTTCAAAGAGCTTTTAAAAAAAAAAAAAAGAAAGAAAAAGCCTGTGGGGACCTCTGAGAAAACCACCCGCAACACCAGTTGTGCAAAAAAAGGCCACCTCTCTAGAGACAGGTTATTTTTCTGGCCAGCAAGGTAAGACACTAGGATTCTTTTTTCATTGCAAGTCATCCTGGTAAAAGCTTGCGAGCAGCTTTTGCATCTGGGCTGGCAAAATCCATGGTGAATGTGGAAGGCTGCAATGCATGCACGCAAACATGCACACCCCTGCTTTCCACTGGAGTGTGGTAACTCTAACAAGCGTGCAACGAATGCAACACTTAAAAGCCTTCACCCTGCAGTTTCACAGATCCGGTGTGCCGCGAGACAAGGCAGGGCCAGGAGACCACTGCCTTTCTCCATTTTTTGCCAGGCAGGAAGAGCACTGCCTCATCAAAGCAGATTCTTTCCCAGTTAATGAGCACCATTACAGGAAGCTTTTCAGAGCCCAAGTGCCTGCAACGACCCCTTTGCCTGACCGACTAGAGAATGAGCGTTCAGTAATGACTTGTCCATCTTTGGAGGCAGCGAGCCAAACAGGAATGGGGCCAAGAGCAAATCTCTTTCTTAGGACACGCACGAGCCGCCATATTGCAGAACATGCTTTTATTCTCCCTGCGCCATCTGGAATGGCAGGGAAATGCAACTTTCTTGTCCCTGTCAATTAGTGAAGGGCAGGGAGCCGCAATTGTCTTAAAGGGAAAAGCCTCTTTTCTGTCGTTACAAAAGGTGACTTGCAAAAGGAAGGATAACAAAGGTGGGATGCCTCCTTTGCTTCTCCGTGACACAAACTCCATTTATTAATGCTTCCCCTTCGACTCTGCACCGCGGCTCTCCACTCCCTTCTCTCGAGAAACAACTCTCCCTTCCCCATCGCCAGCCACGGCCGGCAAGGACTGGGACAGACGCTGCATAAACCAGTTGGAGCCAACTCGGTTAAGTCCGATGCTACATTCAATCAGGTTCAACTCAAACCGGTTTCAGCCATCTTCAAACTGGCGTATGTGCACTGAACATCTGTTCTGTTGCAGGTTTAACTCAGTTTCTGATCACTTAAACCTGGTTTGTGTGTAATGTCTGTCCCTAGCCGGAGAGACCAGAAGTGTTTTCCTTCGTTTCATCCTGACGCAGTATTCTCCAATGGCAAATTTATCTGGCAGGTCAAGGGGAAGGCAGGAGTGAGGTCCTGCTGCACCGTGTCAATTCATCCGTGCAGCCCCTTGCGCTCGAAGTGACGGGAAGACCTGTCTGCGAGCCAGCCAAGCGCCTGTGGCTGCGTGAGGGTCTTCCATACGAGTGGAGGCAGGAGAGACAGAGGAACAGAAGGCCTTGCTGAAGGAGTTGCTTGCTCCTACCCCTCTGCCTCAAGGAAATCCCATGCGGGGGCATCATAAGGTAGCTCAGGCCATTTTCCACCTGCTTATACACCCCCTCACAGTCTTTGTCTTATGTACAAGCAGAAATGTCAGACCATCACCCCTGTAACCTGGCAATGAAGTCTCATAAGAGTCCTGAAAGCTAGAAGGAGTTAAGGGACTTGCCAAAGGTGACGGGGAAGTCTGTAGCAGAGCCAGGAACCAAATTACAGTCCAGTCTATTGCCTTAACCACAAAGCTGCTCCCTCCCTCCGCACGCCCGATGCTTTCAACCTCAGCAGCCTTGCCCCTGCCCTTTATTTTCACAAGCAGAAACAATGAGTTTCGCGCAACTTCCATCAGTGCTGTGGTTTTTACTGGAGCCTTTCTCCCTTCTTCAGAGAAACAAAGTCCCAGGGCACTTTTCTTGAAAGAGCTGGGTTTGCTCAGGAGCCCTTGGTGTCAAATCCCCCGTCCTTCCACCCTCAGCGTCCTGCACTTCAGGGGCTGCATGCACGGGACGGCCCTTCTGGACCGGACTGATCGTTTCTACTCTGCCTACCTCCCACCTCCACATCTCCATCTCATTTTTCAGCGTGGAAAGTGGGCCGCAAACAGCAGTAAAATGGCACCTCTGGGCTGGAGCAGCGTGTTTCACTAGAGGCAGCTCCTCCTTGCAGAACAAACGCTGTTTGCAAGCCCAGACAAAGAGCGCTGCAACGCAAGCCGCAGGGAGACGGGCCGACCCTCGGAGCGCGGCTCCTCCAAGGGACGTGCAGCAGGTCGTGTGCCCCAGGGCCCCCGGGCAGGCTGCTCCCAGCAAAGGGCACCGTCACCCCCAGCTATGTTAACTTGTCTGATGAGCAAAGCTCTTGCTGGAGAGAGGCTGATGGATCTTCCTCCATCCTCTGCCTGATAATCAGAGGCACAGAGAGCTTCTCCCCCTCCCTCCGCTAGACTCCCGGGGAAGCGGGTGAGACCAAGGCAGGGGCCAGAGACTAACTTGGCAGGGGAGAGGAGAACAAGAGCACCCTGCTTCCAGGTGGGGGACAGGGGAGGCTTTTAGGAAGGAAGGGTTGTGGCTCCTGTAAAGAGGAGCCCAATTAGAGCTTTTAATGATGCAAGTCCAGGACCTCACTCAGCCCCCGTGCCCTCCCCCTGATGCTCCCTTGGCTAATAACCAGGCGCTGCTAAGGAACAAGGGGGTTTGTGCCGCCTTGAATATTTATGACAAACTTGGGTTGCCTTTTCCTCTCTGTAATGATCCTCCGCTCCCCCCACCCACATTAAACCCCCCCATTCCCTTCTGTTAATGAGTCTGTTGCTGCTCATATACGAGCAACTTCATTTCCTCTCCTCCCCGCGTGCTCCATCCCACCCTGCTCCAGCCTCCAGCGTGCCAGCTCGTCTCCTGGGCCAGGCCGGGACGCTGGGGCGTTTTTTTATTTCCACTGCCGCCTGGACTCTGGCTCTCTCGTTAATCTAATTGTTCTCCTAATGAAGATCTGCAATTCCTCAAATGTTAATTACCGGCAGCGGCAGCAGCTGCAGTGCTCTTGCTCCCTCTTCCCAAGAACGCTCTCGTCTGCCACGGCTCAATTTAGTTTGGGGAGGCAGGGTCGGGGTCAGGAGGAAAACATCCCAGCTACAGACTCCTAACCGCCACTGCTCGCCGATCCCAGGACCTTTCGTGACTGTCCAAACCAGAGAGCATCGTCCCACGTCTGAGCTGGCGTCCATCTCGTACTCCTCCCTCCTCCCGGGGGAATGACCGCTGGAGAACTTCCCATTTCACCCGATTCTTCCCCCTTCCACAACCACAGGGCCCATCATTCCCCCAGCACTATAGACCGACAGGTCAGGAGGAAGGATGGGATGGGAGGGGGATGTACTGCCAGCCTGGGGACTCAGCAAACCCCCTTTCTGCAGAGGCCTGGGTTGGCCTGCGGTCACACAAACATTTTGCACCCCCCGTGCAAGTTCTCTGCAGTGCTCAACCCTGCTCATCTGCTGCGGTTTGTGTCCCGCCTGCGCACTTTGCCCCTTTGCAGCTAGAGAGGACAGAGTCGTGCAAAGACCCAGAATGCCAGCCAAAGCCCCTCCACCTATCCATCCAACAGGGAGCCACACATGCCCACCCTGCCCAGTGCCCCTCCACCCTAGGACCTGGAGAACAGGTCCTCCAGGCTCAGCCTGTCCTGCCCCTAACTATCCTGCAGTCTTCTAATTACGAGAGCAAATGGGGGAGGGAGGTGCTGTGCAACCTAGCTGAGCGTCCATCCCTGGCCCACATGGGGGGCTGGCAGGGGTGCTAAAGTCACACTGCTGCTAGATCAAAATCCTACAAAACTTGTGTGCGTGCACGAGCAAGCACGGCGATGCATTTGTGCATCATCTTGCACCGCGAAGCCCACATACATGACAAGGGCTCCTAGGCTCAGCATGGAGCAGCCATGGAAGGGAGAGCACGTGCACGTGCAGGCAGGGGAGACAGGGAAAAAACCCGGGATAGGGCACAGCCGTGCAAGGCTAGCGAATCGAGGAGGCAGCCCACGACGAAGGGACCATAGGAAGCCGGGGGGAGGGATGCACGCACTGCCTTTATACTTGAGCTCAGGCCATTACTTGTTCCACTCACAGGAAGAGGGGGGAAAAAACCCAGGAGAAGGAAGGTGGCGATGGGAGAACTTGAGTGCAATTGCAGGACTGGAAAGACATGCTTCCCCGTGGCTCTGCCCACCGAGGCTGGGTGCCAAGCAGACGTGCTGGCAGAGAGGGCTCCAGGGCACGGCCCTGCCTTGCTGACATGCAGCGAGCTGCAGGTTGGAAGTACAGCATTCCCCGACTGCCGCCACTCGAAGCGGTGCCGTACGTCTTGCGGTGATTTTGGTCTCGCATCCCACTTTTCCAGCAAACGGATGAAATCGCTGGTCTTGCAAGCAAATGGTCGGGAGGGCAGCACTGACGGAAAGCAGGGAGTTTGCGAAAGCCCAGCCTGTGTATCTGAAGGAGCCCAGGAGAGTTAGGTGCCCACCTGCCTCTGGATTTCAGTGATGGCTGCTCATCCCCTCCGCATACCCGGCTCCCGCGGGCCACGTAACGCAGTTTATCTGTGCGAGAAATGCTATCGGCAGCTCATCCCTCCCTATTGAGAGCGGCGGCGTGTCGGCCGAACGTGCGCATGTGTGTGCAGAGTGGGAGGGGGAGACGCGGGGGGAAGACATGCCCATCTGGGAGAAGGATCCCAGCCAACCCCTCCGCTGCAAAAAATAAAAACAAGTGGACCCCCCACCCCTCTCCGGGAGGGCTCGGGGACCGGGAGGCAAGGACTCGAGTCCCGTTGCAGGGGGCAGGTGTCGGCCTGCCCGAATCCCGGCCCCTTCCACGCTAGGAAATGTGGGGCTGGGATTTTCCAGGGAGCTTTTGGACTTGTCTGCCGGGCCTCCGAGGCGCTGGGACACATTTGCTAACACATTCGATCGAGAAGGCCGCTGCAGACACCTTGGCAGGTGCTAGCTGGCTGATCGGTTATTCCGGTGTCGCGCCCAGGAGCCCCGAGGGAAGCCGGGGAATCTCCTTCCTTGGAGCTGTTCAAGAAAAGCCGGGATGTGCATCTCTCCGGGATGCAGATCAGCAAACCCTGCAGCTCTGCAGGGGCTGGATCAAAGGACCCTCGAGGTCCCCTCCGAACCTATTTCTAGATTGGGTGCTAGGGGCTGTACAGGGAACAGACACGCCGCCCTTGCCTCCTACTTCAGAGGACAGGACTGCAAAGAAGCTAGCAGGAACCTTTCATTTCTTTCCTGCTCGGCTCTGCAGAAGAGCGAGGTGGCCAGGGAACTCAAAATCCCTCCAGGCTCAGTTTGGCACACATGGGGCTAACAGATGGGGAAAAAACCCCCCAGCTTCCTGCTGAATCAGTAGGTTTGAGTCAGACACGTAGGTGTGGGGATACCATTTTCCCAGCGATGCTTCTGACCACAAGCCCACTGGAATATACACCGATCCTTTAATTGCACGCAATGCCGTCATCCCCAAGAGTCCCTTTCCCTGTCCCTCCGAACTTCATGCAACCATGCACTCGGGGTTAGGGATTTCAAAGTCATGCCCCCGACTCCCGAGCAGGATGGCTGGGGCAGAGCGTAGCAGGTGCGGCACGAGACTTGAACAGCAGAAGACCTCATTCAAGTGAATCTGCAGGAAGCTTTCACATGGGCAAAAGATGGGGTACAGCTAGTGCGATGGGGGATTTAACAACAAGGGGTCTCAATTTGCTCCCATCCGTGGGATACCAGCCACAAAACACTGGGGGAGACGGCACACTACTCAATACCAATGGCTCAAGCATCAACGCCCAGTGCCGTACCTGCAGCCCTGGGTCAGCTTTTAGTATCGGGCCCCCCTCACCAGAGAGAATGATTTTTTTGTTGCAAAAGTCTTTATCACGTTGGTGGTATCGATGCCTTTAAACAGTTCCTTCTCAATGGCTAACATTGCCAGTCCCGTACACGCACAATATTAAAACTATACATAGATATATTTTGCAACTGCAGGGTTTTGTTGGGTTTCTTTCCATTTTCAGACCCCTTTTCTATCTGGACCCAGTTTGCCTATGGCTGTGTCCAGGTCTGTTGATGCCACTTAAGGGCCAAATCCTGACCCAGCCCAGCCCTGCTTCACTTTCGAGATCTGCCAGGAGCAAACACTACGAGAGCAGATCTCAAACTCGGCCGATTTGCTCCTAAAATGGTTTCACGAGAGTTCAGATTTGTGTAAGGAAACCACCCCCCCAGCCTTTCTGGAGGTTTTGAGGTTCGCTTGTCAGTAAAGACGCACCGCACCGTTGTTGCGAGCGTAGCGGGCTCCACGTTCAGGGAAAGGAGGCACTTGCCCTGGGCCGCGACGGGGGCACAAAGGAGGGTACAACACACGGCCTCGTGCAGAGGGGATGGGGCTCTATTCAAGCACTCGGGAACGGGCCAGGATGCCCCCGCGGGAAGTCGGATCTAGTCTAGGTTTTGCCTGCCCTCCACATCCGAGTCTCTCAGCACCTTTCTCGAGCGCATCGACTGCTACAACCAACATCTGGCGTGCGTGCTTTGTTCTCTCTCCCCGGGGCGGAGGATGGAGCTTACAAAGGAGGAACTGGATCAGGCGATGGGATCTCGGTGGGAGCCCTTCCGAAGCTGCCCCTCGCCGAGGTCTCCATGCCAGGCTGGGGGTGCAGCCGGCATCACGGGGCAACGACCCCAGAGGATGCCCGGGATGCTGCAGCACGGCTGCACGCGAGCACCAGATTGGGGATAAGCCGGGACGCGCCTCGGCGCAGAGGCCGCGCTCCTCGGAAAGGTCTTCCTTTGTTCGGCTTCCTCCCGGCGGAGCGCAGAAATTCCAGCCCCGTGAGCACCGTGAGGGGGCCAGTGACGCTGATCACAGCTTTCCTGCTCATTTCTTTTTCAATGAGTGAATTAGCAGGCAGCCAGCCGACTTGAACATCCCCTTATCTCTGCACCAAGCTCGCTGCCGAGGATTTGCATAATTTTAATCTTTCCCACCAATGAGCATGAAAAAATTAGTTTTCCACTATTTTATCTTCTATTTGTGTTCAATAAACAGAGCTGGTGGCTTTGCTCCTTTTATTTATACCGGGAGACATGGGGAGGAAGAAAAAAAATAAAATAAAACGCGCATGCATCTCCAGCGTTTGCCTTCTTGCTGGTCGCGAGGAGGCTGGGAACCACGGGGCACCTACTGCAAGAGAGCAGGTGATTTGTTATCGGCTAGGGATCAATACAAGCTCAGGCCCAAATTCTCCCCCCCGCCCCCAGACAGACAAGTGTCCTCCCTGCCCCTCCTCTCGTTAGCAAATGCAGCTGAGCTTCTTCCTCCACCCTTGAGACCTTTGCTTTTCCGCCCAAATACAGCAGCCTGCCCAAGTGGCATCGTTCAAACTCTGCCTGAGCCAATTCATGTCCAACCCTCTGGACCGCCATCTAATGCGGAGTCTGGATCCCAAGAGCTTTGGGAGCCTGCCTCCAAGAGCAGACTCCTGCTAGCTTTCCACAAGACATCTCTCATAGTAGGGGGAAGCATCCTCTCCGCCCTGTTTAAAAGCGTCTTCTTGTGTGCGCTCCCGTCCGTTCCTAAACAAGGGCCAGATTTGCAAGACCGCTGAGCACCCAAAAGCTTGGTCCAAGCGGTCCGGCTGCATTCCCAACATCGCTGACTCTAAACACGTCTACACTGCACAATGCAACGTCAAGCTAGCTCGGGTACCCGGAGCAATGTAGCTCCGACCAGGCTCCTTAGCTTCATGCTCCGGGGACTGGATTGCTTCCCGTACCCGAGTTAGCTCCTTTCCCACTACCTGGCATGGAAAGGCATGCCGCAGACATCCCCTTAATTCTCCCCCCCACCGTTTATTTGCAAGATGCTCCATCCAGCACTCGCTGTTTATTAGCAGGGGAAGGGGAACCAGGCCTCTTCTTCCCTCTCCACTGAATGCGTTCATAAGAATGCACAAAAATTAAGCTGTTGTCTGGATAAAAAAAAAAAGACACTTAAAGTAAAAAGCTCCTGCTCTTGACCTTTCTGCTGAAGAGCTGGTAATAAAGATGCTCTTTTGAACAATAAGAGCTGTGAACAATTCTGTGAGCAAACGAGCGTGCCTGGATTCAGTCACCGTGAGGCTGAGGAGGGAGGGGGGTGCAGAGAAGCGCCGTCGCAAAGGTGCCCGCAGCCCGCTCGCGGCAACCTCCGGATTACGTGCGCGTACGCATGGGTGTGCGGCGCTGCCAGGCCCGGGGGAGAAGAGAAGGGGCCAAAAAAATGAAGGTCCACCTCCGCGCCCCAAGATCCCACTGCAAAATCCAGATACTTTTTTCCAAGCTTCCCGCATCCAAGGGAGGACCGGCAGTGGCAGTGCAAGCCCTGGGCTAGGAGGGGACGTGGGCAAAAGGCCGGTACGGGTGGAGGGAGCCCCCTCTCTGCGGCACCCCCCACTCTCCAAGCTGGCAGCCGGGGCGATAGAGGGGACCCCAAGACGCCTCTTCTAGAGAATTGCTGCTAAAGGAAACGGTAGCACAAAGCACAGAGGCTAATTTGAGGCAGAGCAAAGGAGCTGGGGGGTGTAGTATGGGAAGGGCAGCGAGGCCCTACCTATGGCACCCTCTCCTGCACCTCCACCTCCACCTCCACCTC
>JAGPOW010001806.1:4781104-4797982 GCA_030014935.1 Caiman crocodilus | reverse complement strand
CACCTCCACCTCCACCTCCACCTCGGGGCAAGGGCTGCAGGACAAGCCCTCTGGCTCAGAGCCGGGGCCTGCCACCCCTCGCCCCCTCCTGCGGCTCGACAAGGGCTTGGGGAAGAACAAGGGGAAGAAAATATCCCTTGTGAAACGCCAGGCGAGCGGCGCAATGATGCTGTGCGGGGCCACGGAGAGCTGCAGCAATTTCAGGCAACTCTTTTGGAGCCCGAGCTCTTCCCTTCTGATCCCCGTCTCCACGCAGACGCCGCCTCTCCCCATTACCAGCTAATCTGCACCCTGAGGTACAATTACCTTCCATACGTTCTCTATTTACGCTCTAGGAACCATATAATTTTCTAGACCAGAAACATAATTAAAGAGTAGGAGCTTCCTGGAAGTGAGCCCTCTGTCCTGCCATCCTCTCTCTTATCTTCTCTAAAAATACCCTAGGCTGGCCAGGCCTGTGCCAAGGGCTAGCTCAAGGAGGGGCTTTATGGGAAGAAACAGCCCAAATGCAACAGCTCAGCCTGGGGCAGAAGTAAATCTGACTGTTTCCAAAGTTGCTTTGGACACAAGCGTCTCGGACGAGCTCAGCTAACTGACCCCCCGGCAGGGGACCCCGCGCTCTGCCCAGGTCCCGATTGGGGCTTGTCTGTGCACAGGGCACTCAGGAGAGTGAAGGTGGTGCACTTAAATGGCACGCCATCCCCATGCAAACACACTTATGCAGAATGAAAGCAGCCTTTCATTTTGCCTCTTTCCCTTCAAAATCGATGGGAGCAAGATGACTGGCACGACTAGCCTGGGACGATTAATCCTGGTATAATGTAGCTGCTTCAGATGAATTCCTTCCTACAGGCGCTATCCCAGAGGGTGACTGATTTTGCGGATAAAGCCTCTGACTGCGCGAGGGGGCATCCGTACGGGAGCGCTGGGTGGAACGACGACTGCAGGACACTTACTCCAGAAGAGTCGGTTCTCCATGTAGACAAGCCTGGAGATCGCACATTAGGGCTGGAAAGCAGGATCCTCCTGTACAAATGCTGAGCCCTGCCTGCTGCTTTCCCCCATCCACATGCAGGATTCCCCGAGGATCAAGATCACAGCTGGATCCCACTGGCAGCCTCCTTCCGCCTGTCTGTAGATGCGTCTCAGGAAATGGGGGAGCTTGAAGCCTGCCCTGAATGCTTCACTTAAAGCCTCCTGCCCGACAGGGCTTGCGTAGCTTGCAGACACAGTTTGCTGCCTGCTTCTCAGGTCCCTTCGCTGCTCGGATAACCAAAGAGACTGCAGATCTCTAGGCAAACAGGTGAGCAGGCTGAGCCCACCTGGGCTGGCAGGCAGGGCAGTGGGAGGGGAGGATCCTGAGGGTGATCCTCTGAACCCAGCTCTGCAGGCACTCTTAGTCCCGCCTGGCTCGCTTCCTGGGTGGTTTCTGCCCATTTGGAAACGGGAACCAAAGAGACCCCAAGTGCAGGGGGGCTGGACCTGATGATCTGGAAGGTCCCTTCTAGCCCCTAACTAGGAACCTGTGCTTTGATACCTGGATGGCAAGGGGTCGGCTTGCCCACCGCTATACAAGCAGGCAAAGCGCAGCAGGGCAGCGATGCCCCGGCTTCCATGCAAGGCCACCCCACGTCCACAGAAGCACTGGAGCAATTAGAGTTCACCTTCCCGTAACGGCCTTTATGCTTCTTCCCTATCCGCACAACACCGATATCGCGTGCACAGAAGTCAGCAGGAAGATTTCCACGGGGGCAGCGTCCCACGGGGAGGCACGGCCTCCAAGTCCCTGCTCTGCGACCACGGCATTACCTGGCTGTCCCCTCTCACCTTAGCGCCCCTTGTGCAAAGTCCAACAAGAGCACGATGGAAGATGTTGCAGGAAAAAAGCAGAGCATCTTCAGCCCGGTCTGCAAATGCCTCTGCATCAGATCAACGGCCCCCGCAGGCCCACATTCATTTTATGGTGGCAGAAGAGAGACTTGTTTTGGTTCAGCGTTAGCCTGTTCCCGATTGACTTGAGCTAACCTGAAACTTGAACGTGAACAGCCTTTAGCAGCAGTTTAAGTTAGTTTAAAAAATCATAACTGAAGTTAAACTGACAACTCTCCCTGTAGGTGAAACGTTGTAGGCTCGGCATCTAAGAGAGACTAAGTAACTTGACCAAGGTCACCGAGGATGGGAACCCCTCCGATTATCCTTTGCCTTCTCTGGGAGTCTGGAGTGCTCGGCAAACAACAGCCGGTCATGAATCCACCCCCCTCACTGCAAGGCAGGCGAAGGGCAGAGTGAAACAGAACGCTTCCTTCTGCCAGTAAAAATGCAGCCACCTCTGGGGTGGATTGCAACAGATGTTTAAGGGCCCTGTGCCAGCACAGCACAGCTGGTTTGGACTGGAAGAGAAGAACGCTCGAGACAATGGGAACTGAATTTTCTCCAGGTCCGTTCTGCAAATTGCTTCCTTGGCTAACGAACATGTTTGCGGAGAGGGGAGAGCTTGCTGCGTTCAAGGAATCACAGGACGACAGACAGACACCGAGGCAGCCCAGCCTCCCCGGGAATTAAAAGTGTGCAAAGAGATGAGAGGGAACCAACATAGCACTTCTCTCATCGGGAAACACAGTTCAAACAATCAAAGCGCCCAACGCGCCAATGTAGAGAGCGAGGAAAGGGAGCAGGCGGGAGCGTGGGGTGGGGAGGAAAGGTGGCACTGACCCATCGCCCCCCATCCCCACCCCACAGACCTGGTAGGCGGTCGGTTCCCTGCCGAGCTCAGGACGCTTGGGGCTGATTCGGCAGCAGGCAGCTCTCCATTTCCCTAGGATGACTATCCTCGTTCCAATCCGCACAGCCGTGCCGAGTGAAAGCTGGGCAGAGACTCGCCGGCCGGAGCAGCTGCGCTGGGCTCAGTCCAGCCAATCCTCTAATCTGGCTCTGGGTAGATTGGCTGCAGACCCCGCTTGCCGCTGCTCCTTTCCAGCTCCAAGTTTGCCTAAGCTGCTTCCCCAAGCTCCCCTGCATCCCGCAGGCCATGTCTCCCAGTAAAGCCCCGACTGCTCCCATGCGGCTGTTGAGGAACCGGGGGTGTCACGGCTTCGGGGGAGCCGGGGCAGCGGGAGGGAGAAGCTGCAACTGGGAGGGAGTCGAGCACTCGCCTGGGCTTGCTGTAATTACAACCCTGCCTCCAAATACAACAGCTCGGCTCTGCCTGCTCAGAAAAACAGGAGGTAGAGGGTAAGGTCTACCCTGAAGGGTCAAAACAGCCTTTTAACTTCTCGACTAACAAGTCCAAACAGGACGGCAAGCGTTGCTCTCCACAGCTCCCAGGAACAGGAATCCGGGGCAGCCAACAAAATTAAAGCGAAGCTGCAATACAGCACTGCCTCCCCATGTAACCAACCGCACGAACTCGCAATTCAGCCTGGGGCTAGGAATCGCAACCTCCTTTCTTCAAAGCTCAGCTCTGCCACCGACTCTCTCCATGTCCTTGGGCAAAGCATTTTACTGCCTGGTGCATCCTTACTCTGCTCTTGATGGTTTTGTGCCCTGCGCCGCTTGGAACGCTCTACCCCTGCCGACACACGGCCCTTGGCCATGCCTGGGATATGAGGCAATGTTTTTCCCTCTTGCTAAGACTGGTTCAGCTTCAGTGACGCTGGCTATATTGAGAGCCCCAGCGCAGATGGGCTGCCAGCTGCTGCCACCGTTAAGCACCGTCTTGGTTAGCCCGGCTCAAAGCAGAGTTAGAAAACCCAGGTCTTGTCTACGCAAGAATTTGCCAGCCCAGTGCAAATCCTTATTTCAAGTTCAGCGGCGCCTTCTCATTTAGCGTGAAGCCTGCTCCTAATCCGTTTAGGCCTGGACTTCATTGCACTTTTTAAAAGGGTGCTCTTCGTTTGAGTTTTAGTGAATGCAAGGTAAAATCCTCGTGATGTTAGACACCCGCCTTTTGCTGCAGACAAAATGGCAAGTTGAAAGACCAGGCTCTCCCTCCTCACCAGCTAAATCTTTGGCGAGCCACAAAGACCACGTCTACACTGAGCACTACCAGGAGCCCACCCATCTCCTCCCGCTCCCCCCGCGGCAAACCTGGCAGTCATGCAGTAAAGCCACCCTGGGGAGGGAGGGAGGGAGGGAAGGCAGAGGGTCTTCAATGCATCTCAAACTAGATGCCCCCAAATTGGCAGCCCCCTCTGAAAGCAACCGGTAAGATATTATCCGTGCATGCCCTCTGCATCCATCAACTACAATCTCAGATTTTAAGGTCTTCTACAATCACCAGAGCTGTGAACCGGAGTGGGGGAAGCAACCTTTTTGCTTCCCGTGTTTGTCAGTTTGGCCACGTGCGCAAGGTTTAGGACAAAAAAGTTTCCTAACAAACGGTTTAAAACGGGGACATTTTTGTAAATCGTACTGCCCCCACCTCCCCAGTGGTAGTAACAGAAGAAAGGGAAAACTAAACTTTAAATAGGAGTTTCACATTGACAGCGCCCCTTTGAACAATGTTCAAAGAGTGCCGCGAGCAGCTCTCCTATTTGATTTTTATTTTTTAAAATATCTGCGGTGTGTTCCTCCAAGTATCAAAAGCCTCCACCACTTCGAACCCCTTCTCTGAAGTGTTTGCAAGAGACAAGGCCCCTGGGTCCCCGGCTCTGTCAGCAGCCACCCCGACAGGCACCTGATGTCCCCGTTTGGAGTCTCTTGATCCTGCTGCATGCGCTCGTGGCTGGGACGCTGAGCAGGGATTTGGGAAAGCTGGGTACTATCCTCCACTCTGCCACCAACCTGCTACGTGAGCTCGGCACGTCACTTCACGCCCAGTGCTCTCCGTTCAAACCGGGAGCAAATTTGATGCAATGCAAATGAAGACTCTTAACAATCCTTTTTGACTCCCATCAGAGATAAGAAGTGCAGCTCTTTGCTGGAATACATGAAAAACTTCTGCTGTGATCGTCCTGATTTTTCAGCATTAGCTATCAGACACTTATCCGTTGCTCTACATAGGCATAAATAAATAACGTGACACTGGAAGAGATCCTAAAAGCCATCTGCCCAGCAAGGAGCCTTCTGTTAAAACACCCCCAAGGCCCCAAAACTACCTGCGTGCCGCTGAATTGAATAAATTCTTCCAGCCTCAATGCAAATCAAAGGTTACAATTTTATACAAAAAAGAGTGGGGAAATTCAAATGCAACGTAGTATGACCCACCTTCCCCATTTCACTGCTGAATGCCACTGCCAGCACGGCCCGGCAGCTGCTGCCTTATCTGTCCTGATGTTTTGGGAAAAACGGAGTACACATGCCCTTTTGCTCAGTCAATACCAGCTACATCGATCGCCACGGACAGCAAACACCAAACCCCCCCGTTGCCAGGTGGATCTGGCAAGGATACTTCCAGCAAAAAACCACTTGTGTGATGCTGGAGACCCAGATTGCCCCAAGGTTGCTAAAGGCCTGCTCTCTGCCCAGCTGGGTCTTTCCAGCACCAGCAGACACCTGGACTACCAGGAACGAGGGACAGAGAAGGACAAAGCAGGTGGGTTATACAGCACGAGTCCCCCAGGAGCTCCAAGAGGCACAGACTTTGGAAACGGGTCACTCAGACCAGAGGACTCAGTGCCTGATCCTCAAAGACGAAGGAGGGATCACACTGGCACTCCTGCTGCAATCGTCTGGCTCCGCCACCTCAATGCAAAATTATAGCTGCTGTTCTGTATCTACATCAGCCCTATAGAAGAAGAAAACTGGAACGACTGGCTGGCTCTGGAGTTTCAGAGAGCCAGAAAAGGTCTTGGGAGAGTCGGCTCATGGTCAGACGTAGGCGTGGAGAAAGGGAGAGAAGAAAGCATGGTTGCGGTAGCCAGAAAGTAGCTCCAACACCATCTTCCCCCTATGGTCAATACATCGACCCCTCCTCCAGAACAAGAGAGCTCGGTCCAAATCCCTGACAACAGCCATAGTCCCTGTCATCCCGCATGCCACGTCCAAGACCACCCCATGCCCCAGCCATACCCTTGGTTCATATTCTGCCACAGCTGGCATTAAGGCTCCATTGACTTGCTTTCCTCCCTGGATTCTGGTACCCAACGAGATTTCTTGCATAAGAAGAACCCACCTGAATGCAAAGGGAAAAGGAAACAGAGCCAACCCTGCACTTGAGGGCAACCGGAGCGCCATTCCCCTCCCTTTGCCCCGACGAGCGTTTTGAGGGCCAGGAATTAGGCACAGTCGCCTGACGTCAGAGCACGCCCCCTCTTCTCATCCAGGTATCTACAGCACCTCCTGCTATCATGATGCACGGGAGGCAGCTCAAGCAACACTGACTTCCCAGGGTCTCAGCGGCGCTGGAAAAACCCAAGGACCCCCAGACACCCAGCCTACGAGCGGAGCGGAGAGACACACACCAGAGAAACAGCAGGCGTGAACACCGTGCAAAAGGATTCAGAAGCTCCCAGGCAGATCTTAACAAATTCCCTTTTGCAAAAAAATAATATTAGCGTGGTATTTATGGCCCCCTCTGTGACGGGCATGGGAAGTAGCATTTGTTAGGAAAAAAAAGGCAAAACTGCAAAGATCTGCATGGCAACCACCATATGGCTTCACTCTGGAAAGGGAGGAGGAGACGGACCACTAAGGGGGAAATAATTATATAGTCTGGAATCCCAAAGCAATTAGAGTCCCCCGTCTGAATAAGAAACACTTAAATTACTCTCTGTGTCAAAGGAGCATGTAAACCCTGGGTGCCCCGAACGTCCGGTCCAAAGCTGAGATCAAGTGCCAGGTCGAATGGCCCGCCTTCCTGGCCTGGTGTATGCTACCAAACACCCAAATCACAAGGGCTGGTCCCATGGTCCACCCTACCTCCCCACCCAGTCTCACTCAGCCGGCTGGGCCCCAGCACCCACATCAGCGATCCTAGGATGTGAACCTGCAATGGATAGTTACTGCAGCGCTGCCCTCGAAGGTAGAGATGAACCGGACTAGCAAGAAGCAGGGCATGCACCGGTGCTGGTGCCGCGAGAAAAGCAAAACTGGCAAACTACGCAAAGGTGACAAAGGAGCAGGGATGCGCATTACCAGTGGCCCAGCACCGGATCTTCAAAAATAAGAATGCAAGGAAAATCCCTCATAGTTACAACATCTACCATGATACATAGACTTATTAGCCCGAGTCAACCCCTGGTGCATCTGGCCTCTGCCGCCTACCGGGATCCTAGCCACCTCCATGCAATATTTAATGGAGACTGCAGAAGACAAAAGAGATGCTCTCTGGCCCTTCCCCCTGCCAGCTCGTTGGAGGGAGATCTGCCTTTGGGGGGTTTGGGTTGCCATCTGGATGATTATTTCCCCATTTAAAAAATAAATGTGTGCGAGAGAGGAAAAACACTAGCGCACATGGCAAGGCTAATCCCCGGAGAGTTCCAATTAGCGCCGACAGATTTGTCCTCTGACCCGGCGTCACCTGATTCTTGATCTCCCCGTCCCAAGGATGGGCCAGCTGATTAGCATTCAGGAGAGGGCCAGGGACCCGCAGTGCACTGCTTGCCGTCGCCAGACTTTGGATATCCAAGGAGCCCTCCCTACTAGGGTTAGACAGATAAAACGTGGTGCTACAGAAGGATTAAGGTCAAGCGAGTTGGGAGAGTCCCCTGCCCTGATCCCGTCCGCAGTAGCACTGCTCCTCCTAGAGCTCACAGGGATTTAGTGCCGTGCCTAAGCCCCCAAAGCCCAAATACTCTGTCTCGTGGGGGGAACTTCTGGAGCTGGAACAAGGCCCAGTACTTCCGCCAGCCAGACTCAACATGGGCCTACACCCAAGCCACCTGGGGATGACCAGGCTCTTCCTTTGATGCCGACAAGTCTTTTTGCTGACGGCCAAAGGGATCGCTGAAATCAATGCAGGCCAAGTCACAGGGAGACATCAGGTCTGCCTGACAAATCAATCTGGTGTCAGCTCCACTCATCCCTCCCTCCTTGGGAGCTGTGCAAGCTTGGGGAGGCGGGCAAGAGTGCTGGGGGGAGAAAGTCAGAGATCGTCTGCTTGCTCTCTACAAACTCGCCCCTATGATGTTCAACCCAGATGCCAGAAAAGCTCCCTTATTTTCTCTGCTCAACTTATCCAGCTCCCTTATTTTCTCTACTCAACGGCTGTCCCCGCTGGAGAGTTTGGAAGACGAGGGATTTCAGCACGGAGGGTCCGAGGTGGGTCGAGGCTTGAGGAAAGAGAAGAGAAGCTGCTGATTAAAGTTCGTGTTGGATTGGTACGGGGGGCTGCAGAAGCACCGTAACAAGCCATCTGTTTTACACGGCATCGAGCACGGATGGGAGGGGGACACAATCCAGGAGTGAAACCGCCGGGACAAGAGGAGTTGGCTGCGTTTGGTTACTACGTTGGATTCTGGCATCTGAGAAGCTGACGCACTAATGCGCCGGGAAGCAAGAGCAAGTGGTTCCAGGGAACAGGTGGAGCTGCCGGCAGGCAGCCCAGAACAGGCAAATAAAGTCACCAAGCCACGGGAAGGAACAGGCCACCGTCCTGCAAGGCGGAAACCAGCAGCAGCAATAGCAGGGAAGAATCTCGTGTCCTAAACACTGCCAGGACCCATGAAGTTGTCCCAAGAGCAACTGCTTTCCAGCCTACTCGGAGCATCGCTGCATCAATCTTCCCCGTAGCACATGCTATGGTCTGGCGCAGCCAGTGGTGCCAGGGCACTGGTGGGTGAGGCACAACAGCTTCAAAGTACAACTAGCTGTAGCTCCCTACAGGGCACACGTTCCCCTCCATCCTCCGCGCATCACTTCCCAAAACTGGAACAAAGTAAACAAGGCACCTGGAAATTACAGGGAGGTGACGGAGGTTTAATTCTTCAACATAGACTGGGACCATCCAAATGCAAAAGACAGATGATGGAGGATGGGACGTCCTGCTTCCACCGGTGTGATGGGACTCGCACTTGTTACCCTTTGGCTCGCAGTGAGCTGCTCACCCAGGTTGGTCGAGCTGTTGATTGAAGGACGGGGGCAGGTTTGCATCCCGGTCAGTGGAGACTCTGGCACGCATCCGAACACCGAGGACTGAGCGAGCGACAATGGGAAGTGCTGGACCTGCGACTGGCGATAGTCTTCTTGCTAAAATTAAACGTGTGACTCAACAGAGCATGAATTATCCAAAGCCAGACAGGGTTTCCCTCCTGCTCTCATACTAGGTTGACAGGCTTGCCACATCCCTCAAAGACGTTTTGTGGGAAGTATTTAAAGCCAGTCTAGTATTTAAAGCAGAGGATGTAGGAGGATTCCTGACCTCTGCGTACAGGTCCACCCTTTGTGACCTTGGGCAAGACGCAGCATCTGCTTTCCTCCCCTGTCTAAAGGGAGATGACGGTACAAAGCCTCTTCACTGGGCTGGTGAGGGTCTACATCCTTAAAGGTTTGTAAAATTATCTGAGACTCCTACCAGAGTTGCTACAAGAGTACTCCAAATTAAATACCCGGAGCGACCAGAGCCCACCATCACACAAAATTGCTCTGTGGTTAATACCGGACCACAGGTGAGAAGCAGAGATTTTTTGCTAAGGGTGTAGGGGAGGGAAACAAATGCAGGAGAGGAGTATTTCTGCTACTATGGGCACAGGGTTAGCAAATCTGCAGGGGGCAACTGCAGGGTAGCATTTGGCTGGGATGATCTACTCGGGGCTGGTCCTGCTTGGAGCAGCGGGTTGGACTAGACGTTTCCTCCTGAGGTCCCTTCCCACCTTCATTTTTCTATGGTTTTAAAAGCTAAGAACAGCAATGTAGTAAAAGGTCCTTCCACCCTTCTAGAAAGCTGCTCTTCTCCAGCGTGTCTCATCAAAGGGCTGCAAAATGATGCACAGAGATGACAAATTCAGCTTCATTCAGGATGCAGGGAGCAATGACACCCTTATGGGGATGGGTTGGGGGAAGAGACGGACATCATTTAAATTACTTGTCCAGGGTCACAAAAGCTAGCCTGGAACCCAGATCTTCTGACCGCCCCTTGCTGCCCCCAGCCCCACTTTCATTACCAAGCCATGTTTCCCCTCCTTAAGGATCTCCTGGTTATTAAAAGCAGGAGGAAGGTTTCCACATCCCCCAAGAGACTGCCCACCAGAATGACCGCCGCAATTCAGAGTCTGCCCAGTGCGTTCAGGGTAACCAACCTTGTTGCCCTGAGTAAAACGGGTGGCTGCTCTTGACCCTATTTTCAGACTGGTAAGGTCGATATTGGGGAAGCTCACCATGAAAGAAGACATAATGCCTCATCATTACTTGGGGGGAACAGTATCTTCTGCCCGGTCTTCATGGGAACTAAAAATGTTAAGGTGCGGTCAATGAATGAGGATCGAACGTCGTGGCGTGTACAAATGCGCTCTCGGGTTAAAGACCTAAGCTCGGTTGTGCCCAAGTGGAGGGCTTCGCACACTGTACTAGGCATTTCCTTCTACTTCTCTTCTACAAAAGAGTACGATACGGGCCCATTTCAACTCCCAGCGGCACAGCCCGACTATCTAGATATCTACAGTACTCACATGGTCCCCACTATTGAAATATCCGAGCACTTGGTGGTCTTCAGTGCCCCGATCCTTCCAATGCTCCCGAAACTGAGGTGCACAAAGAATAAATAACTTGCCCAAGATCAGAGAAAACGTCTGCTGGAAGAGATGTAGGACTCCCAAACATAGGCCTCCCAGCTAGTGTTTTAACTACCGGGCCGTCCTTCTTTTGTAGCTCAAGTTGAAGCAGCCGACACTTTTAGCTCTTGGACCTTTCTGCTCCCGTCCCTACAGGGTTAGGCAAAGCGATGGCCATCGCAACAACATGGCACGCTCTTCCCGGGGCAGAGACAGAGAGCCAGTCGTCGAGTACGTTAGGATACTACCCTGAGAAATAAGGTGATGGCAGAGCGTGGAAAGGAATGGGAAAAGCTGGACTGGTGGTTAAGTACCAGCCCGCAGTGGGGGAAGAAAAAATTGTGTGTTTTTTTAAAACAAAGCATCCCTTTTGCACAATTCCCAGGGGGAACAAACCCCCTAAACAGTCAAAGAGAAAATGTTACCTTTGGCGGCGTTACTGATACACAGAGGCTCCCGTGCGCAGCCAGTTATTAAAGTTTTGCAACATAAGGCTTAAAAAAAAAAAAAAATTAAAAAAAAAAGGGAGAGAAAAAGAGCAACACATCTTTTCCCTCAAATGTTAACAACTGTGCAACATCATCTCTGTATTGTCTCCCTGTTTTATCACCACAGTACAGCTCTGAACAGATTCCACCCCAGGGCAGACACAAAACCACAGGGCCACGGTTTCTAATTATACCCTCTATTCTGAGGGAAATGGTTTATTTATTAGCTCTTTGAGCTTCCCTTTCATTCATTCTCAATCCTGGTCCCGGCAGCGAGGGGCTCTCGACGAGAGGAAATTTATTAGGTTTGCCAGACTCTCTTCATCTTTCCCATCCTCCTCTTCCCTTCCCCATTCAGGATTACAGGCAGTCTTCATCACTTTTAATTCAATAACTTGCTGTATAATTACTCCGTAATAACATTATTATCTTAACATTTACTCAACAGCTGTGATCCTGCTGCAGCAGGGAGGGGGGGACCCTCGCGGGGAAAGGAATGGGGACATCCTTCTGTTTTGCTGGAGACTTAAGTCCCACGAGGCCAAAAATGAACCCCTCCCAGAAAAAGGGGGCCGGGCGCCGACGAAGACGGGAGGCGGGGGACGGCATGCCACACCTGCCTCTCCGACGGGCCCTCAGGCACCAAGCCAAAAGCCTAATCCGCCGTGTTCCTCCTTCACCCAGATGGGAAAGGTTTGCTGCACAGATAAGAAAACCAGGAGGGTTTTTCTGCGCAGTTATACAGGCGGCAGCCCAGAATCTGCACGGAGGAAGCCATTTGAATAAATAATGCTTAACCCCATCAAACTCTTGAAACATCCCGCAGATTAATTAGGAAAATGAAATGAGGATTGGGAAGGGGGGAAAGAAAAAAAATAAGTGAAAACCCACAGAAGCACGTGCTATAAGTAATGAGATTTTTTTTTCCCCCCTGAAAGCTGCTTCACCCTATTAATAAAGAAAGATATGCTGGATGCAGTTTATCATAACCCACTGGATAGATTGGCTTTATTTTCACTCTGGAAACCCTTAGGATCCTCTCACACTGAGGTCTAGCATAAGAAGAGCCTCCTTCTAGCATCACACCGGTCTTTTCAGCAATTAAAGCAAAGAACGCACTAAAAACGAAATAACTTGTGCAGCAAATGAGCCTGGGAACATCCTATCAAGTAGCAAATGCTTAAACTCTAACCTTGACTACCGAGGCAAAAACTCTCCCCAGAAGCTCCACCGAGTGCTCGTGCACACCTCTGAGGCTGGAAGCTTTAATCTCCCTGCTGCCGCGATGTGATTTTACGGGATATTCGTACAAACATGCACGCTGCCTATTGATGCCCAAATGCCCCCGGACGCGCGTAAAAAAAGCAAATTACTAAGCACCGTCTTAAGGCTGCAAGATTTGGACGTCGACAAGGTGAGGTCAGGTTTCTGCAGCTCCCAGAGCCTGAAATCACTCACACCGTTGAATGAGAAAAACTGGCATTAAAGAAGGTTTCCCACTATAATGCATCTGCTTCATACACACTATAGCAAAAGGGTAAACACGCTCTATTGTGATTGATTATCCATTGTGTAATACAGGGCTATAATTCCATCAAGCCATCAAAGCAATTTGGCAATTATATAAATCATGCAAGGGACGCTAGAAAGGTTAGTCATTAGAACCTCGAAATGGCATTTCCTCGTATTATTCTGCTGGTTTGTTTTTTAATATTATAAAGTCAGATTATTTCTCCTTCAAATTTGCTTACATGCCACTGTTGTGTACCAAATCGGTGGTTAGGGCCGATGACAGATCACATCAACATTAATAAGACATTTTATGCTGTCTCTTGCTCTGCAGGAAATTTCAGAAGCAAACTAAGAGTGAAATGCGTGCGGCATGATGAGATTCACGTCCTCTGCCATGGGCCCAATCCCTTATAATAGCACAGCCTCGACAATCTGCACGCGCTGGAAGGCACACAAAAGAGCCATCCCACTTCTCAGCGAGGACATAATAGCAGATGCTGCTCCAAGGCCTCAGCGCAACTCGGGCTTCATTATTTGAAAATATAAACACTTTTCCATTAAACGCACTCGGTGCGAATAAATACGTGTATATGCATTATCATAATTAAATCTAAAATAAATGAACGCGCCACATTTTGTGATGCATTAGCCTGGCTTTATTATTCAGCTCCTCTATTTTGCATGGCGTGATCAGTGCAGGCTCTGGGCACCCTTGACAAACTGGGGCACTTCAACGTCTAAGGCAACTCACCCCAAATGCCCCCCGCACCCTATACTTGTAATCCTCCCTACAGTCACTTGCTTTGGCATGGGGAGGAGAGGCCTGCAACACGCCCCGAGGGTCATCAGATCCTTGCTGCTTCAAAGCCAAGGCAAGAGCGAAGACCAAAGCCCTTGCGGAGATACCCAGCCAGCATCCCACCTGTGCTCACAGCAAGGGCACTTCAGCTTGAATACATCTACTGGTATGGGCTGTGGCAACGCAGCCTGGGGAGAGAGGCAAGGCTCAACTTGTACGCCAGGGAAAGATCCCGGTCCCTCTGAACTCAATGGCAAAACGCCCATGGACTTCACTGGACTGACGATTTCATCATCAAAGATCTCAGATTTACCCAAAGACCCTTGTCTGCCTACGTCCCTAGACCAACGCGGCTACAACCTCTACCCCCGTAAGACACCAAATCAGCACACTGCTCACGCACCTGGATAGCCTTCACGGAAGACCATTACATTATTCACACACTTGAAGTATTCTAGCTCTTGGGACTAATCTGGGATACCCAGCTGGGCATCGGAAATTGTACCCTTGACAAACCGAAGATGCACCAAACCTCTCAAAAGCAGCAACTCCTACTGCGATGCGACACTCGGGCTTCCTACTTTGCCGTTTGCCAGCTCTGTAAACTATGGTGCACTAAAAAAGTTTGTTAAATGCTTCATAAACTTTAGTGCATTACAGGAAGAGCTGGAAACGAGGATTTTATTTGGCCGTCTACAGAACTGCACTTCGTAACAGGGGGAGAGGAGTCAATCTTGTATTTGTCTTCAGAAACGATAGGCGCGTTTTAATTGCTATTGTCTGAATGAGTCAAACCAGTGAAATTAAGAGAGGTGGATTTAAGAATGGGGCGGGGGGAAATGCCATGCACGTCAAATGGAGAACGCTGCACTCTTGGTATGTGCTTCCTTCTGCTGGGTCCGACTTTTCTTGCCCCCAGAATGCCTTCGACCTCTACCTCTGAGAGAGACTTGGCTCCACGCAGCAAAAGGAGGCCCTATAAATGCAACTAAAACGTATACACCCCCCAGATGGCTTTGCCATAAAGGTGCACGCTCAGCTATGACAGAGCGGTGGGACCCATAGTTTGTGCCTTTCCCTAGGAGTGCATGGGTTCAGATTTGCCAAGTGTGACCAGAAAACAAAGTTCAATTTTGTAAAAAAAAAAAATCTGAGGTTTTGATGTTTGTTTCCATTTCATCTTGAAGTGGAAAACTCAAGCAGAGGGCCGGACTCAATGATCTTCCGAGGTCCCTTCCAGCCCAAATGTCGATGAAATCTATAAGCCCTCGGGCACAGCAATGGTCCATCTAGCTCAATATGTGACAAATGGCCACGCTGCCCCTTTCCCCAACAAGCATCAAGCCAGCAGGCGTGTCCTGCAATTTCCAGCTCCGGTTCCTCCAGCCTGCAGCATGGCAGAAACCAGGGAGCCCTGCGTTTTGGAGTTCAAGTGACTTCTGGGGCTGGTGCACTTTATGGACTGCCTCCTTCCCAGGGCTGCTCCCAAAACACAATTTAACCCCCCTCATTCATTTCCGGCACCTCCTATATAACACGTACGCAGCGCGCACGAGTAGGCGCACCCAAGTATTCCTGCCCGGAGCAGGGGGTCGGACTTGACGATCGAATCGGTCTCTTCCAACCCAAGAAATCTACGTGGATCCGTGCAACTAGCCCTGGCATACTCGTCGCATGCTGGAAAGAAGTGGCCGACTGGCGACGGAGCAGAAGTCCTTCCCCTCCACGACCGTGGCACTGCAGCCCCCACGTCAGATCTGAAAAAGGTCCACGATGTCCAGCATCCTGGTGCCGGCAGCAGTCAGACCCAAAAGCTTTGAAGGAAGGAGCAATCTCCTGCTGGAAGGATTTGTGCACCGGTGAAGTCCCTGCAGACTCTAAATAGTTGGCTCTTGGCGGAGAGCCTGCTGCAAGAGCAGCGCTGGCTGATGGCAACGGAGGGACAGCCAGCACGGGTTTGTTGTGGGCAGGTCCTTTGTCCAATCTCACCTCCTCCTACGACCAGGTGGCATCTCACCTGGACGAGGGAGAAGTGATTGACATCATATATCTTGATTAAAAAAAAAATTTCAATCTGGTATCCCACGATCACTTTATAGAAAAACTGGGCAACTGCGACCTCGGTTACATCACAGTCGGCTGGCTGGGGAATGGGCTTCGTGGCTGGACGCAGAGAGTGGTAGTTGATGGAAGTCCATCGTTGTGGTGCGCCGTGACCAAGTGGGCCTATCCTTTTCAACATCTTCATTAACGATGTGGACATTGGTATCAGAAGCGGGCTGGGCAAGTTCGCGGATGACAGCCAACGCTGGGGTAAAGCGTCCACACCTGAGGACGGGATGATGATCCAGGCTGACCTGGACAGGCTCGGAAAATGGGTGGCCGAAAACCAGATGGCCTTCAACACCGAAAAATGCAAGGCATTCCTCTTTGAGAAGAAAAACCCGTGGCACGCTTATAGGCTTGGCAGTGCTATGCTTGCTAGCACCATGGCCGAAAGGGACTTGGGGGTCATCATTGACCACAAGATGACTATGAGCCACCCGCGTGATGTTGCAGCCGGCAAAGCGAGCAAAACTCTGGCTTGCATCCATAGAAGCTTCTCTAGCAAATCCCAGGATGTTGTCCTCCGCAGCACCCGGCCGTGGCGAGCCCGCAGCTGGAGCACTGCATCCAATTCTGGGCTCCGCAATTCAAAAAAGATGTGGAGAAGCTTGAGAGAGTCCAAGTCACAAACTCCTCCAAGACCGTTTCAGGCTGGACGTAAGGAAGAACTTCTTTCCTGTCCGAGCCCCCAAGGTCTGGAGCAGCTTGCCGCCGGAGGTGGTGCAAGCACCTACTCTCGACTCCTTGAAGACGTCCAATTGACTCTATCTTGCTGGGATCCTGTGACCCCAGCTGATTTCCTGCCCCTGGGGCAGAGGGCTGGACTCAATGATCTTCCACGGTCCCTTCCAGCCCGAATGTCTATGGATCACTGCTACGGAGGGGAGAGCTCCGGCTCCAGTGGGCCTTGAGAGGACCCCCCCTTCAGCACTCATCACGTCCCAAGGCACCGGTTCGAATCTGGTGGCAAAGTTATTTCCATCCGAGAGCTCTTCAGTGGCCTCCAAGTAATGAGCTTGTGGCTTCAGGGTCATCCCCAGGGGGTCTTCCACCTCCGAGCCATCACCTACAGCCTCAGTTGAAAAGCCAAGGGCTTTGGAGACTGAACTCTGCACGTGGGCAGCGAGAAAAGCTCAAGGCATCGCACAGGGCAGCATGGGAGAAGTGTGGTCTGCCGCGCTGGCAGCACCAGCCTGCTGTTTCCAGCACAAAACTAGGAAAACTAGCTGCAGAACAGGGGGGAAATCATTTGCCAAAAAATAAACTAAACTGGGACATAACCCCATTTCCATCTGACAAGATTCAGACTGAAACAACGTGCATTTTC